>CM060481.1:10672891-11110391 GCA_030544235.1 Lepturacanthus savala
ATAGGATGAATTCCTAATTGAACACCATGTTCCGACTAACCGACCACAGAGAGCGTGAACGAGCTTTTTTCCTACCTGCGTCAGGCGGCTTGATGAGGTCCATGATGACGGAGTCAGCTCCTTTGGTGTAGACAGTGATCTGGTCCGTGAGCGGGTGCCTCACCACCACGGACATGCGTTTCCTGGTGGAGTCGAACCCCAGCGTGTGCAGCAGCTCGAAGCTCAGCTTGCCCAGGTGGGGCAGCTCCACTGTCACCTGGTCGGGGAGGCGTCCAACCAGGGAGCACTTGTAGGCGCGGGCGGCGTACACCAGCGCCGCCTCGTCAGGCGACTCGGCCTCGTAGCGCAGCTCGCCCTCCTCCAGCGTCCAGTCCCTCCTGTCGCAGCAGGGCCGCGCGGGGCTGAAGGCGTCCTGCTGCAGGCCTTTGGCCGCCTGCTCCTCGTCCAGCTTGGTCAACGTGCTCTCGGCCGACGGGGAGGACAGCGGGCTGGAGCAGCCTTTGTTCGAGGAGCGGTTGGTGACAAGGCTGGAGGAGCTGCTGCTGTTGGAGCCTGAGGTCAGACGGCTGGGGGTGAAGCGCTTGATGAAGTCCTCGATGGTCTTGACCGGGGACTTCATCTCGAACCTCATTCGGACCTGGAAGGACAGGGAGAGGAACAAGTTATCCGAGGGGAACGAGTCATACTAATACAAGCGATATTGCTCCCTAATGGGTGAATTGCACAGAGGTCAGTTCCTGAGCTACAGAAGACTTCCTTTCTGATGAAAATGCAGCGCCCGGCTTCGATACTTTAGCCAATCCTTTATCCCAAAGTGGTGCAGCAGCACAATAGCAGAGTGACTCACAATGAGCTCTCACAGTTCTCACATATAAACTGTGTATATAAATCATTCAGGTGCTTGGTTAGCCACAAGGCCACTATAATAAAATGTGAACAATTACCACTGGCACAAAGCACAAACAGTAAAAGAAATACAAAACAGGTATAATACTTGGGGAAAAAAAGAAAGAAAGGATACTGTTCTGTACAGATTTTGTCTTATCAGATAACCTCCAAACAGAAACACAAAGCACATAAATAATGTGTCACAGCACACGGAGCGTAATCTGCACAGATTTGTGCATCTGGCTGGCACGACCGGTGCACGTGGCGTGGTGAAGGAAAGGATATCACCTCCGAAACAGGACAACCACACCCAGGCTCACACAACACAACCAAACAAAACACGGATACACAACCACGACTGGACACACATCAAAGATGTAAGCAGCGAAATAACAGTGAAAGCTACGTGCGGATGGAGACTTTGTGGGTATTTCGTGCTATTGAGATGGTGTTTGTCTTGGCGAGCAGCCAGAACAACCTGCAACACACCATATTCCTTTCTGTCAGAAGATGGAAGCCACATCCATTGAATGTTGTTTAAAAAAGGAAAACAAAATGTGCAAGATTAGAGACGAGGCCCTTTACGCTAGTGTTTTGGAAGGATATCAGTAGAATTACTCTCTATTGGATCTCCCACTGATGCTCCCTATCATACCTCCCAGCTTTAACATTAATCCTGTTTTACAGCCAGTCTCAGGAGCATGCTGACACAGGGGAAAGTGGTTCAAAGGCATAGGAACAGAAGAAAATAATAATACAGATTTAAAACATTTACAAAAGTGATTTTCAGCAGGAATCCTCAAAAGATATGTTATATGACATCATATATGAGATGATATCCTGGTGACTTTGGGCAGCAATTCTCAACTTTTTTTTTCCTTTTTTTGCTTGTGACTCATTAAAATCGACCAATGAATGTATCATCAGCATTAGCAAGATGGTCATCAATGGTCATCAATCTATAGAATATTGAAACAATTAACTTGTATGATTAATAAAAATGATCTAAAATGTTGATCACTGTTTCCAAGAGCCAAAGACGCAAGCTAAACTGTCTTTTTTAGTCCAGACCAATGGTCCACAACGCAAAGATCATCGGTTTACTGTTATAGAAGACAAAAGAAACCAGAAAATAATCACATTTCAGAAGCAGGAATCGGAGAAAAAAAAAAAAAGACTCAAATCGATTAATTGTTTATCAAAATAGTTGGCTATTAATGTAATAGCTGTCAACTAATCAGTCAATTAAAGACTGATTGTTGCTGCTCTAGTTATCAACAACGAAAAACACATACACCAGCTGGGGGCTGGAACCAATGTATTTCATCTTGATGGTAATCAGGGTCATCCTGGTTAAATTTTAAATCATATCTTGATAGTTTTTGTTTAATCATTTTAATCATTTTTTGTGGGATTTTTAGTCTTATTTAATTTTAACGAAGTTATTTTGATTTGAAATTTTTGATTTTCCCCTTTATAATCAACTTCTTAAAAATTGTATCTTGATGCTTTTAATGTTTTACGTAAAGCACTATGAATTACCTTGCTGAAATGTGCCATACAAATAAACTTGCCTTTCCTGGTTTATATGTATAAATGTTTGTAGCATATTTTCAGAGGAATTTCTAAGCATCATTTTCATATATTCTGATTTATCATTTTCCAGCATAGGTTTACACCTGCATATCTGAACTAGATATAGTCTCTGATACACGACACACTGATGTATAGAGAATCCCTCAGGTTGAATTTAGTTAAGCAAGCAAGCTCCGATGTGCTGATATGTTGTTGGCACAATATTATAAGTTCAGCTGCTTCACTGATCCAGGAAACCTGTCTATTATAGTAATTAAACACAAGGCCTGCTTTACCTGCTAGTTACACCTGGCAGTCCACACACACACACACACACACACACACACACACGTAAGAAACTTGTGGGGACTCGTACCTTCTGCCTGGGCTGGTTGGGGGATGACACCACCACCGTGTTGCAGACGGTCAGAGCGATGAAGAAGTCGATGATGTCAGAGAGGTCGGAGGGCAGCTGGGATATGGGCTGGCTGTGGAAGCGCATGAAGTCCATCTGACTGCTGCATTCATTGACTTTGTCTAGGAGCTGAGGGTCAGGGGTGATGTCTTTCTCCTGCGAAGACAGAAGAGTTTTATCAGTAGAGAGCAGGCAGCAGACGCTATGAGGACATGGGGGCGGTGAAGAGGACTGACCATGGGGCTGCTGAAGGCCGTGTGTTTGGACAGGATGCTGGCTCGCTTCGCCTCCGCCCTGCTGCCCGTCCTGCGGTGCGACTTGGTGCTCTGGGAGCGGAGCACCACCCGGTTGCTCTGGTGGCTGGCCACGCTGTCCCGCCTGGACAGGGTGCCGCCGTGGGACATGCACTCTTCTTCCTCAGAATCCATCTCTTGGTACATAGCAAGTCTTTTAGCTGGAAAACACACAAGCGCACGCCATTAGGACTCAATAGCTGAACTCAATCAGCTGATTTGGGCCGTTTATGCCGACTCTTCTCACCATTGGCATCATGGGAGTATTCTACTCCCGCCACTGTACAGCGTCGAAACACCATCTTGTTCTCCGTCAGTGTGCCCGTCTTGTCAGAGAAGATGTATTGCATCTGTCCGAGATCCTCAGTGATATTAAGAGCTCTGCACTGCAGGTGAGAGTCTGTCTCCTCATCGTACAGATCCATGTCCTGATGGATGAAGTACACTTGGCAGATCTTTACGATCTCAATCGACACAAAGAGGGAGATGGGGATCAGCACCTAGGAGAGGACACAGCGCTTATTAGAGAAGAGGTCCAGCTGGTTATGGTTTTTATAGCCTATTTTGTGAGGCTAGACCCCTTCGTTCCCCAATAAAGATAGATAATTAGATATCTGGCCTACAGGCAGTTAAAACTTCTGTATAAATAGTTAAAACAGGTAGCTAGAAATTAACAAGTTAAAATAATAAGCTAAATGTAATGAAAAAATGTTTAAAAAAAGGTAGTTAAAATCATTAGATACAGAGTTAAAATAATTAGTCAAATTAGGTGGGATATAAGTGTACCTGGGTATAAGTGTACTGGGTATATGTTTATAAGTGTTTATAAGTGTACTAACATATACTACTAAGTATATGTTTATAAATGTACTGGTTATAGGTTTTAAAATGTACAAGGTATATATTTATGAGTGTGCTGAGTATATATTTATAAGTGTACCAGGTATATATTTATAAGTGTACTGGATATACACTTATAAATAGGTGTACTAGGTATATGTTTATAAGTGTACCGAGTATATATTTGATTGTTTAAAAAATGTTGGTGTAGCCCTGAGTTAGACATTTCCAAGCAACAGTTCTGGAAAGTAGTTCCGGAAGATGAGTCATAGCTGTTGGGAGGACAATTCAGGCCGCACACTTTCTGTGTGTGTGTGTGTGTGTGTGTGTGTGTGTGTGTGTGTGTGTGTGTGTGTGTGTGGCTGGGAGTCAACAGAGTCATGTGTTTATTTCAAAGTGTATCAAGCAATGTCTGGCAACACTGGAAGTTCTCCAACCACAAACACTTACTATTTGTACAGTCAAACCAAACGGCTATCTTCACTAACTTTCCATTTATTTCAAGTATGACCTGATATCAGGGGAACCTGCAGCAGCATTTGACACAAGACAGGGCCACATTTTCTCATATTTGCATGCAAGCTAAAAAAAGAAAAAATATGTTATTATTTTGAATCTGCATAAAAAAAGAATTTCACAGCATGAAGCATTTCCTTCTTTGCTAGTTTTACTGATATAATGTGAGATCTGGAGGTCACACAACCTGAGGACTGCAAAAACCACAGTCGAGGATTTGATTCACAACCGTGCCTGTATACAGCGGCATAAAACATTTCAAACTTAGCGATACGCCTTGTTCGTATCTTTACGTCACTATGTCTTTGTTTCGTACCTGAAAGACGATGATCATGGTGAGGAAGAGATAAATAGCTGACATGATGGGTGATAAGTCTGTCCCCTCTGGGCTGAGAACGTCAAACACAGGCCTCTTATCTCCGTACTGAAACATCCACAGCCCGTGACCTGGAACACGAACACCACAAGGTCAACCCATATAAACATTGCGGGAGGAGGAGGAGAAGATGGAATACAACAGTGAACTCAATCCAAAAAGGAGACAATATTCTATGTTTCTCCAGTAGATCTAAAGAAACAGGGATAAAAACACTAACATCTCCACTGACCAACAATGATTTCCGACATAACCGTTTACACAACTCTCACGCTGCTACCCACCAACAGCAGCAAACAGGCACATGACCAGCAGGATGATGACACACCAGAACACATCTACATTCATCTGTCTCTCCAGTTTACTGCGCTTGTAGCGCGGGCCGTTGTTGTTCAGCATGGCTTTGGTCTCGTGACCTGCAAAGACACATGGCGTTAGCAGCGGCTACATGGGAGGGGAGGGGGGAAATATGTGTGGCAGCCGGTGTTCATTTTTGTTTGTGTGAAAATTCCGACTGTAACTATTCGTCAACATTATTCCATTCCTCAACTCTAACTATGACTCTTTTTACTGTGTCTATATTGAGACTTGACCCATGTTTTTAAAGCGGCCTTATTTTTTTCCCCTATTACTCAGTATAATATTTTAATTTGCATGCTTTCATGGTACAAAAGTATCTAGTTAGAGCTGTAGCAGCAATGCAGTCTGCCTTCTCACACACTCACTCTGCCCAGAACAGAAGTCTCCAGAAGGAGGGGGCAGCTGCGTGGATCCAAAGGCGGTTACTATTAATTTCTACTCCTGTTGTGACATCACAACAGAAGCCATTTCTAAACAGCTTTTGATCAGCCAGACCATAACAGAATGAGTGGGTGATCTTATTTCATAGTTTGCACTGAAAAAGCATTGAAAGTGATTTTTTTTTCACAATAGGGCCCCTTAAATGTCTTCTGTGAAGCTCTTTAAGCTGCATTTTAAGATAGTAGATTTATAGATAATTTCCCATCTACTACCCATTACTATTACATTTAATTATATTAACACTATATTAGCAGTCTTAATGAGTCGGTTGCTCATGTAAGCAACTGAGATTAAATAAAAAATCCTCTTTAGAATTAACAATGTGATGAAATATGATTTCTTTAGGCAAAGTATGGTAAGATTGGTAAAATTATGACTAAAACATTATCTAAAATTTGACTATAATTAAAACCGACTTCCACAACAAGACAAAAAAACAAAAATGTGACTAAATATCATTTTCATGTAAGTGACTCACTGCAGAAAATGAAATCTTAACAAGTGAAAATATCTTTTATCATTTTTTGTATCTTGAATTACCTTGGAAGGTAGTTTTTTTTTTCAAGAAAAGTCTACTTAGTAATGGAGTAATTGCACCAAAACAAGATATCCTCACCTGATCAGAGTTCATATTTCTGCAGTGCTTAGTTTGAATTAAAAATCCTTCAATCTGATCACTGGTGACAGCATTTATTCCTTTATGCCTGGTGCTGACCTGCGTAGATGACTATTCCCACAGCCTCCTCCGTGTTGCGGATGGTGCAGCCTCTCAGCAGCAGGTTTTCTTTGTAAAGTGCATCTCTCCTGCCACTTCGATGGATTCTGTTAAAAGTAGGTTAGACAATGTTTCAGAAGAATGACAGGAAGTGCTGGTCTAAGGCAAAAAAAACAAAAAAAAAAACATAAAATACTGATAGCAGCGAAGGAAACACAGCATCCTCTTGTCCCATTGAAGACAACATCAGTTTATTCTGCTGAGCGCCTCAATCGATCACGCTCTAAAGCATCATGGTCTTTTCTCGCCAGGAGCCCTTATCTCAGCACAAATTCCCTCTGATATAGAAGCGCTATCCGTGTTACCGCTCCGTACAAGCCCCTCGGGTTTAAGGAGTCAATCAGGCAGTTCACTGCTTCATCGTGGGACCCCCTCCGATCTCACTTTCAGGCTCGTACCTTCAAAGCTCATCGGACTGATCTAGGGTGTCTGTGTCATACAAAGACTGATTCAGCGCTTCCCCGGGCCGCTGAGGCAAATTCAAACCCCTCTGGTAGAGGAAAACCCAGCTAAAAGTGAGCTGTATTAAATAAGGGCCAAATGTGCCTTTTGTGTGGGACACCGGCACTTTTAACGTCAGCCTTGATCCCATTACTAAAATCAAGGATTACAAGTGTGTTAGTTTAAAGCGGCTCGCGACCTTTAGCTGGGAACGTCCCCGTTGTAGCTCCTTTCTAAAAGTCATGCTGCTGTCAGCATCCTTTGGCCTCTGACGGCGGGCGGGTTGACACGTCAGCGCCGTTATGGATTAATAAGCATGTCCCTGAGGTCCGGGGCGGCCGTGGTTCACACACACGGCTCGTCCGGGTTCATAGCTCACGAAATTGATAGCAGTGAGAGTTCTCTCCCTGGAAGTTAAGAGAGATTAGACTCGGTGCCATTGGCTGTAATGTAATAAAACTCTAGTGAGACAAGGCCCCTCCGTGCCACCCTCTCCATCGCCACCTCCTCCGTGTTCCGCCGTAGCCTGGCAACAGAATACCTGCAGCATCTGGTCTGCTTCTGAGCAAAGAATGAATGTCATAATCAAGTGAGAGAAAGTCAGCCCAGCGCCGCTTTTCTGCGAGCTCAGGGGACGCCTCTCCTCGTTTTTACCTCACACAAACGTCCCTGACACGTTTGGTCCTAATCCAGGTTACCGCAAAACCGGCAACAGCTGCGCTATGCAAACAACAGTGCGTTTCGCTAATAAACAAGAACATAAAAACGCTGATGTTTTAGTAGCGTGGGAAAAAACCCTGAATCCCACATTCTCCATGATGTCAGCTGGATAGTTTTATTTGTCAGACCCTCCATTTCTTATAAACATCTTTCACACCCTCATCTCCCAGTTTGTAACCCAGGCTTTCTATTGAAGCATGATGCACATCCCTCCCCAGGTCAATATTTACTGGATGTTCTGAGGCTCTGCTGGAATAAATTTGCATGATTTACAGTCTTAAAAGAAAAAAAAAACTACACAGCTTCAGTTCATCTTCTGTCTGAAACAGGCTGTGTTAGTTCCTGTCTCTTAAAGACCACACCCCCTCACGATGACCAGCTCTATTCTGATTGGTTCAGGAGGTTACATAAACAAAGACTAGCATAGTTGTTTTTCACTGAATTTCTTCTTGCTGTACAAGAAATATAAACTTCTCAAATGCCTCTGTATATGAATCTGATCTGAAATGTGCAAGTCAACAACCTGTGTTTTTGACTTTCAGGAGTTTTTACACAAGATTCAAAACTCTGACAATGTTTAATCATCATCTGACATTATAACAGTATACAAATACTAGTGAATTATAAAAGTGTTATATATCCTCCTAAAAAGACATATGTATTCAAATCTATAGTGAGATAAGCCTGATGACTAAGGGTGTAATGAGACCTTTGAAACAGAAGGCAAAACATATCAATATACATGGTTGTGATATGATACAAGATCAATATTTGATTATTTAGAGCGATGATATAATATATGATTAACTGATTTGAAATCTATGAAAAACTCTTGTTAATGTAACCAGTAAACATTTCACATTAATGTAATGAGGAAAAAATGTATTGACAAGTTCTCTATTAACATTTTCTCATGATGACGATGATGTTTTATTTATCTTCACTAATCCTCATCACACTGAGCAGACCCTGAACACATCATAATGTATCTATAAGTAATTCCCTCCACCTTTATTTAAGTCACTAGCCAGCACTCATCCCGTTGACATTCACATAGAGGTACGATTTATTTCTATCTCTAATTAACAGGACTTGCTCAAACCTTATTGATTTTGGGGTTTTTAAACATGTGGAACCAGGTTCTTAACAGATAAAATGACGGCCTGAATCTACTATCTTCCTTTCTTCATTAAAAAAAGGCAGCACTGCTTGCATACGTGTGTCTGCAGCTGGAAGTGCAAAAAAACATTCACATAACATCTGTCATGCCAAATATGATTTATATAATGGATCAATATTTTGAAATGCAAACTAATGTAAGACTGAAATAAGCAATCAATTTTTTTTACCAATCAATTAAATTGGACAGCAGGAATATGAACCAACGCATCCACACATTGATAAAATAGATGAACTGTTACACTCCTACTGATGACATCATCCAGTCATTATCCAGGACCTGATATAAAAAAGCTCCTGTAGAGCAACAGCAGACATTATAAAACTCCTCACGACAAGTAAACTGACCCTTTATGTGTAAAGAGGTGGAGTTTCCCTTTAAGCTTCCAATGCTTATGGACCAGTATAAAGTGGATGAACAGATGTTGCTGGTCACATACTGGTTATTCACCGAGAAACAACTTAAACAGCAATTAGTGGAACTCAGATGTGGCTAACGAAACAATAATACAACTTAATGAACTGAATCGTTGAGTAAAACTTTGTATATATATAACAAAAAAAGTAGGCCAAGAATCCACAGCTTCAGTAATCACAGTACAGAGCTACAGCTAAAGGTCAAAGAGGATGCAAACATACTGTCTCTGTCATCTTCAAACAGGCAAAACCCAGATGCTACCACATCCCAAGAAGGAAAATAATAATCCGGGACTTGGAAAAACTGTTGAAGTCATAATTATAAGATGAAAAATCCTGGCTTGTACACAAAAACCACGCTTTCGTGTAATTTCCAGTTATGGGGCAAAAACAATACTCAACATGTCAGCGTGTTAACCTACAGCGACATGCAAACGCCACACGAGACATGCAACTGGGGGTTAAACAAATAGGAAAGCATCTGATCTCCATCAGCATGTATGGAAGTGACAGGACGATACTCACATGTAGCCTCTGAACCGGTTCAGGTCATTGTTGGGCTTTTCACATTCAATAACGCTGTTGTACTTCAAGGGGTCAAAATCACAATCCTGCAAACAGACAAACAAGCGGCTCGTTACTCGTGCGGCAACTGATCCTGACCACACGCTGCTAATTTCATTCAATGCTACATCAGGAAACATCTGCAAAGCTGATTTTTTGAGCATTTAAAAAACAAACTTAAACTTTCTTTAAGCCACGTTTACAAGCTTGCATTCTTCTTCTTTCCCCTACAAATCCATCAAAAAGAATCTTGCTACAAATTACAAAATAGTCTAAATAATATATTGGGTGTGAGAAAATAAAGTAAAGTAATTGATTAATTTGAAAATACAAGAGATACATTCCATCCAAATTGATACTATCACATTTAAGGTATTTATTGGCCTCTATGTAGGTCTGAACCTGTCACCAGACATTCAGCAGATGCCTTTTTCAAGAGTGATAAATATAAGTGCAGTGGAGTCCTAAAATTTCTACAACCTGAGATCCAATTTTACAAGCAACCAGCTAAACGAGGGCACTGACGGCAGCTCTGGATGTTAAAATAAGTCATCTTTTTGTGTTATCACTGAAGGGACGGGGGCATTTTCTTTTCACTCCTAATGGTCAGTGGTTAAAATGGTTTCATTATGGAAAAACATTAATGCTAATCAACTATCGATTAAAGAAATAAATTAAATTAATTCAAATGTGCAGCCAAACTGCTACAAATGTTTTTGATATACTGTCCTTGTACTATTTGAAATGGGGTTGAACAAATTATGAGCTAACTATTTTCAATTTGGGCATTAAATATACATCATATAAACAGCTATGCACACATTTAATCTTCTTACATCTCCACCTTTGTTTTAATATATTGTTTTTAGGAAGTCATAACAATGTGCAGGATGTATCGAAATCAGAACTTCAACAATTAGTCACCAGCTATAACATTAATCACCATCTATTTTGTTAATATTAAATTAAGATTAAATTGATTGAAAAATGACCAAATTCTCTGGTTCCAGCTTCTCAAATCTAATGATTTTCTGCTTTCTTTAGTCTTCTGGAATAGTAAACTGATGATATTTGGGTTGACGACTGCTCTGGACAAAAAAAAAAAAAAAAAGACATTTAGGTTGCATCTTTGGCTTTGAGAAACACTTCACATCAACATTTCACACCATTTTATTCATTTGGACCTTTTTTTTTTTTTACATCAGCCACGCTGGCATAAAACAGTAGGTAAACACAGGTGTTACCAATGATACTAATTAAAGCTCCATTCAGGTCAAACAATGTCAGGTTGCTGCTATTAAGCATGTTTGGTCACTGGAAATGTTTACTTCTTTACTTTAAATGAAACCTTAATTAGTATCACTGGTAACACCTGGGTGATTCTCTAAATTCTGTGGAATTTATGTTCATAGAGTAACAAGTAACCCATAAAATTCATTTTAAAGCAAGAAACAGATAGATATAGATAGATATAGAATTCTAAAGCAGGGGAAGAACACTCAATTTAGTTCATGGTCCACATACAGCGCAATTTGATCTCAAGTGGACTGGACCAGTAAAAATGTATGTATAAATAACAATGACTACAAATTTCCCATGTCCTTTATATGTAAAGTCAGTCAGTCATTTTCTATACCTGCTTATTCCTCATTAGGGTCACAGGGGTCAGCTGGAGCCAATCCCAGCACGTTACGGCGAGAGGCAGGGATACACCCCAGATGGTCTTATATGTAATGACATACATTATAAACATTTACACTATTAATTTAATTTTAAAAAGCAGGTGAGATGATGTAAGAAAAAAAAATTTCAACAATTTGTTGGCTGAGTCCATATTCAGTCAGTCTACTGTTGCATGCATTCGAATAACAATATTTACTTTTTTAAGTACAAATCCAAACTGTAAATACTGTATCCCTTGATCCCTTAAAGATGCTCACTGACTTGACATTTTTGTGAAGAAACATGAAATGGTACATTTTTTGTCACACTTTGTACAGTCAACCAGTGGGCCGGATTGGACCCTTTCGCGGGCCAGTTCTGGCTCCACAGGCCGCATGTTTGACACCCTTGTTCTAAAGCATCCGGACATAAAATGAATGCAAATTACAATCTTTGTTATGATATCATATTTTCATTAACAGTGGTGGTAACGTTTTTGCTGCGATGACACACCCCTGCTCAATAGATCCAGAGGAAACAAGGACATAACTGCTGGTTAGATGTTTTTTTATGCAACTAAGCACAGTTAACGCCCGTGGAAGAGCCGTGGTCTCACCAGATCGTAGAAGCTGCGGACGACCTGCCGCTGCTTGAGGTTGGTCTCTCCGTCCAGTGTGGCGGTCTCGATGTGGCACAGGCGGTCCGGGTCGCTGGTGCTCAGCAGCAGGACGTCGGCCGGCAGGATCTCGTTACACCGCAGCCTGATGAAGTCTCCCACCCGCACCTCCTTCCAGTACCGCTCCACATAGCGTCTCTCGGCTCTGCCAGAACAATGAGAGGGCAAACAGCTGGTGTACGCCGCGGGACGAGGGATGCCGAGCTATTGTTTCCAATAATTGCTGCTTCTATAAACAGAAACGTCAGCTCGGTTTCCATAAATCCGTACGGTACAGCAAATATGTCATGTTTGTTGATTTAAAAAAAAAAAAGCAGAACCAACTCCCAAATTCTGCCTGGCCAAACGTCAGGACGTTCAACTCAATGTGTCCATCGAAATCCTATCCAAAAAGGATTAGTTTGAGAGTGTGTGGGCCAGATTTGGGCCTTTTTGGCGGGTTAAACAACTGATCCCACTCACATGACACGTTATCTGTCACGAGGTGAACACGGTTTGAAGAAAGTCACACCAGGGTTTTCTTTTTTTTTTTTTTTTTTTTTTTACACAAAGCGGTTCCTCTCAACACAAAATGAGCTGACGCCGTTACATGATGTCACATCAGCGTGCTCAACTCGCTGCGATCTCAGCCATTAACATGCAAAAACTCTTTGCTAACAGTAAAAACAGGCTTCATTTCTGAACAATTTGTTATTCCTGGTAGCAAATATGCTAAATAATGCATCTCTTGCATGCAATAAACAACAGTGTAGAACTGCAAGGGAAAAACATTCAGTTATTTATTCATAACACCCCCCCTCCCCAACTGCCATTAATAACTCGTGTCGGTACATTAAAAAAACATTCCTTTTTTCCTTGAATTTTGTCACTGAAATTTGCACGTGGTGTCAGCATTCCGCTTTTTCCACGCACGTTATGTTACAGACCGGACAAGCGGAAAAAAAAAAAAAGACAACCTACAACGACACGTAACAGACAACACACAGCGGAACACATTCCTGCTGTTCTGTTGCCTGAAAAGGAATCAATATCCTGAGGACAAAGAGTGAGACCGCCAAAATAAGAGCGTGAAGCTTAGATGTTTGCTGTATAGAGGAGTGACCCCTCTATACAAACGTCTACAACTGCAAACAGGCCAAAAACAATACAAAGGCAAGAATTTCATTTGTAGGATGGGACCTGCCTGATATATAAACAACACTTAATAAAGATTTCTTTTAAATTGGGTCTCTATATTTGCTAGTTTGCAAGCAGGACACTGCATAGATGTTCTATTTGAAAGATTCTGCTGATATTTTCCCCTCCAGACATGTAAAAAAAAAATAATAAAATACACTGCTTGTAATAATAATGTCTGATCTGCTTTCCCCCACCACAGAACAAGTTCAATTACATTAAAATGCCTAAAAATATCACCTTCTTTGTCTGCTAATAAAACATCCAGAATCAATGAATATGCACATATTGTTTGTTCCTGACTTTTATCTGCTGGATAAAAGATGTCGCCTACTTCACTGTAACGTAGTTGTGACTAGGCCTGAGTGGAAGGTATTACAGAGCATTTAGAAATCCTAAAACCTTTTCAATACTGGTAAAATACAGACTATTGAACAGATACAGGAATGCTGTATTGAGGTGAGGGGGTTTCATTACATACTACTACTACTGATGGGAGTTGTTGTTTTCCAGGTGTTGGTTAGACTCAGTGTATTTCCAGGGAAATAACAAACTGAATTACCTTTAACTGACCACCGGTGCTTTAAATTTCTGGACTAAACACAGTGGAGGTGTCAGCTTTCAGGGTTTGTTTTGGGTCATGTAACAGAGTCACGGCTCTTTCTGATAAGATCCCTCAGAAGTGGACGTGAACTTACTCAAATCACATGTGACAGTGAGCAGTGTTTTGTTCGGCGATGTGGTCAGGAACGGGACATTTCAGCATCACTGAGGTCACTTCTAGGGAATTTTATCAGAAAGAGCCGTGACTCATACGCGCCACGTCACCCGACATCCTAAAAAACAACAACAACAAAAAAAACAAAACCAACTGAAAGCACATCCACCTCAGTGAATTAGCCACTTGAATTTACTCAGCTGCACGTCATCTCCATTCAGCCCATCTGTTTTATCAGCCACGGCAATATATGAAAGAAGATTTACTATCCATTCATTTTTCTATGGGCCATAACTAATAACTGAATATTAGCTTAAAGCTATAGACAATATCTATAGGTGATGATGCTTATTACAAGCTTTTTGACTTTTCCCCCCCTACAAACACCACAAATACTCTGTATACCTATACAATGAATCTCAACAGACGCCCTGATGTCACAAATCAGCTCAGATTTAAGGTGAGAATGGAGGAAACATTCCTCATGGATGTGAAAACAGCTTCTAGTGTCAAACTCTGCAGAGAGAAGCTCAAACATTACAAGGGAAGTGGCGGTACGGGGGTGGAAGGGTTTTAAACAAGCTAAACTTTTCCTAAACGTTGTCTTTAGTTTAACTACAACTGAAACGATTAATCCATTCGTTGTTTGGCTCATGTAACAGTGTAAAATGTCTATTACTGTTTCCCAAATATTCAACTGAGCAGCTGGAAGCAGAGAATTCTCAAAACACTTGTCGACAACTAATCGATTAATCATCTAATCATTGCAGCTCTACCATCAATTACATTACTCACCGACTACTTTAATGAATCAATTTTAGTCCATTTTTTTCAGAAGGAATTGTCCAATTTCTCTGATTCCAGCTTAAAATCTGAACTGATGACCTTTTGGTTGTGGACTATTGGTCAGGACAAAAAAAAGACATTTTAGGTTGAATCTTTGGCTTTGGGAAACAGCGATTGACAGTATTTTATGAACAACTAATCTATTAATTGTGTCAATAATGGACAGATTAACGGACTACCAAAACAGTCGTTGGATGCAGCGCTAATCATTAGCAACTAATCGATAAGTTGACTAATCTTTGCAGCT
Source organism: Lepturacanthus savala (assembly GCA_030544235.1). Taxonomy (NCBI): domain Eukaryota; kingdom Metazoa; phylum Chordata; class Actinopteri; order Scombriformes; family Trichiuridae; genus Lepturacanthus; species Lepturacanthus savala. The sequence goes on from CM060481.1 coordinate 10,688,017, forward strand.
CTATATGTTACTATGAATAATCCCCAATAGATAAAACACAAATAAAATACATATGAAATTCAGTTTGAGGAAACATCAGTGAATATATGCGCAAATTCCTTTTTTGTCTCTGCAACTGTAAATTACTATATATGTGTGTGTGTATATAATAATATTAAATGTATACAAAGCCCATTATAGCCATAACATATCAAGATAGTGTAGTGTGTCTATGAATGCTACGGCTTTCGGAAAATACCCCAGAGCAAGCGCTCTTCTTACTGGGGATCTTTATTCAAAGGCTTAAAGTCACTGCTGCAACACTGTTAAAAACTTTGTATTTAGTTGTTTTTGTAACTGTTACAATATGCTTCATTACTCTAACATTTACAGATAATCAGATCTACACAACAGGAGCACACACACCTTCTCTTTGGAACAAGTGGGGAAAAAAACGAGAGAAAATGAGGGCAGCCTGATGAAAATTAATTATTTCTGCAGTTTACTGGCTGTCAAAAAGTCTGTCCTGGAGTGCTGCTTAAATGTGAAATTAATCTTCCCCTCTTGTCAATTCTTTGTGCCAGACAACAAAACGAGTACAGTAAATAGAGCGGTGAAGAAGCGCCCCGCACGCATCACTAATTCATTATCCAGATACGGGGGGATATTCCAGCACAACAAGACGGACGTTCAGTGACCTGCAGCTCGTTTCTGGACGCCGGACGTCTTCAGCGGCCAAGTATTTTGTTTTCACTAAACTACATTTCCTATGTCTAGATCTTTATTTAGTACGAATCCTCTGGAGTTAATCTGTCATGATGACAAACGGGAAGAAACATCGTGTTTCCATCATTCAGACTTTGTAAATATTTAGCATTTCTGATAAAGAAAAAAAAAAGCCCTGTATCGTAAATAGAACCTCCCTGTGTTCTGCCATGTGAAAAAAAAACTCCAGTCTATGGATGAAATGAGTCAAACTGCAGTTTAAGCTGCTGATTCTCAGTCTTTTTCCACATAAAGGACCCCGAAACTGACACAAATTAAACCATGGACGCCCATCTGATTACATTTTTTTTTGCCATTAAATGTTTTATTACGGAAAGTGGATGAAGACCCATGCCTGGAAAAAGTCCTGAATTCTGTCATCGTGTTACTTATAGATCAGGGTTCATGCACCAGTAAAATTCCAGGGCTTTCACAGACCTTTGAAGAAAACCTTTTCTCTAAAGAACACCTGTGTATACCTGTGATTCTGATCCTTATTCGTCATGTACAGGCCTACGACACCGACCCCATCGATCCCACAAGCCAAAGATATTCTGTTTACTAGTGAAGAAAACTAAAGAATCCAGAAAATATTCCAATATAACCACCGGCCTTTCCCAACCCGGGCCGCACACTTGTCCAAGCAAAGCCAGACGTTATTAAATCTGCAATTTCCTGGCATCGCGCAAATTTACATCACAGGTGACGTCACTGATCTGCCCGAACATTAAAGTACTGTTTACCAACATGGGCTTTTCTCATTCTATCTGACCTAAACCGCATATTATATTCTATTATACAGTACTTGTGAATTTCCAGAACTTCTCCAGCTTTTGAAATTGATATCTCTATCTCCATTCCATATGGAGACCATAGGAAGCCTGATGGATGAAACTAGATAAAAAAAATGATTCCACCTCTTTCAAGGACTCCCTGGAACTCCCTCAAGGACCCCTAGGGGGTCCCCGGACCTCGCTTTGAGAACCGCCGGTTGAAGCAGCTGTGTATTTAACCTTGAGAAAGCGAAAAAAAAAACAGCAGCACATAGTTTAAGTCGTATCAGCTGTTGCCGTGTTCAGTAAAGGGGAATCTTTTTTTTTTTGCACAATATTGCCACGGCGGAGGAAGAAAATTCAATTATGGCCAACCTTGACAGAACAACCCGGGTCAGGGTTTCGCTTGGAACCTCGGAGCCGCCAAACACTGGGCCTTTTGATTACCGTGAATTATGCTCTGTACATGGACGACAGTGCTGCTTTTCATTAGCAAAACACACACATAGGCAGCACGTAGAGTCTGAGGGGGGAAATAGTGTAGTAGTAGTAGTAGAGGAGGAAGCTTCAGCGTTGGGGTCGGGGGGGGGGGGGGGGGGGGGGGTGTTGCCACAGGTAACGGGGAGATGGCAACATCTGTATTATCAGAGAAACTGGATTCCCACCTCTCACAGATGTGTCGGTGACAGAAAAGTGACCAAAGAGAAAGTTTTACTTCTCAGGAGTTTGGAGTTCGCCACATGTGATTCGTCCTCATATGTTTGCCAGATTTAACTCTGGAGGCCTGGACTGCCCCCCCCCTCCCCCACCACCACCACGACCCTGCTGGACCCACAAATGACGAATAAATCCCCACAGAGAGAGAATGACAGCCGGGTTCATGCCAGAAGGCCCAGAAGTTGAGATTTTCTTCTCCCCCCACCCCCCTTTAACTGGGAAACAGCTGATCGAATGTGTGCAGGATGCATTAGAGGGGGAGGGAGGGGAAAAAAAGGGACAACTTGTACTGCTGGGCGACACCACAAGGGCTGGTTTTTTCCTTTTTTCCCCCCTCGAGCCCTCATCTGGAGCACCTCTGGCCCACGGCTTACCTGCTGTACACCAGACAGTCCATGTGGTTGATCTCCTTATCGGACCTGTGCCTCCTGTAGTCCTCCCACAGGTCCTTGATGGCGGTGACGGACAGGATGAAGACCACCGGGGCCAGCGCCAGCTCCGGCTGGAACGCGTTGACGACCGGGACGAAGTTGAGCAACGCGATGAAGACGAAGTAGACGTTGGCGAACCTGTGGAACTGCTCGAAGAGGTTCTTCGGCAGGAAGGAGAGCACCGTGTATTTGGTGGTTTTAATCTTGTTGTTGGCGTAGTGTCGGTTGGGGTTCTCCTCGCCCTTGGAGTTCTCGTACAGGACGTTCGCGTGGACGCTCCGGGTTTTGGTCTCTTTGCTCTTCTTCTTCCTCCGTTTGACTTTCACGGCTCCCTTGGCCATCCCGGCGTCTTCGGCCCGGCTCGCCATGAGCCCGCAGCAGCAGCAGCAGCAGCAGAGCCTGGACCTCCTCCCCCCCCCACTTTGGCTTCTTCTTCTTCAAACTTTCCCACAGTGGGAAGTTTTCTCGTCCTCACGCGCAAACACACGCGCGCGCTAAAGAAAAAGTAAGACAAAGTGCGAGCTATGTGATCATTCTTTTAGCGTCAAGTCTTCTCGCTCCTTTTCATCCATGTCGACTCCTCTTCTTTTTTCCTCGCCAGTTAGAGGGAAAACTTTTGCTTGTGTAGCTTTTCCTTTTTTTTCCTCCTCCTCCCTCTCTGCCCTCTCTACTGCTGCCGGGAAGGATGCTGAGATAGTAGGAATAAGTCGGGCCAGTTCCCCCCCCGACACTCGCCGCACGATTTGTAAATCATGCGGATGGGCCCCGCAGCGCTGATTGCGGGTTCGCCGGCCGCTTGTTTGTATGCGTGTGTGTTATTTTTTTTTGCGCAAAAAGCGGCGGAGGCGCCGCAGCTTCAGCAAGAAACAGGACGTCCGTCAGCGGGCCCGCAGGCCCCTCCTTGATCCAACCCCCGATCCAGCTCATAGATCCAACCCCGATCCTCCTGCTCCTGATCCTCCAACCCCCTGATCCTCCAGCCCCTGATCCAGCCCTCCAACCTGACTTTTTTTGTGACTAGAAGTGCCACGCGGTGTTATTGGAGTTAAACTCTGTCCCACAGGAAGCAGCCGCGGAACGAAAAGTCAACAAGTTGTTTTTTTTTTAGTTTTTTCTTCTATAGGAGTCAAATAACATATTGAGGGAAGGGATGGCAAAGTAAAAAAAAAAAAAAAAAAAAAAAAAAAAGATTTTTTTTCCTGTTTGGAATGTGGAGTAATATATGACGTAGAAGTTCACTAACAACAAAATAAACAATATTAAATGGGAATGGGAATTAGGAATGCAAGGAAATACTCAATAATTAGGTAATTTTATATATTTTATATATATATATATATATATATATATATATATATATATATATATATATATATATATATATATATATATATATATATATATTGTCCCATACCTTAAAATAAAAGCATGCAAGTGGCTGAGGACTTTTATTTTGACAAATGCAAGGCAAGGTAATTTCCAGAGTCAAAAGTATTCACATTCATTAACCAGGTAGAAGTACAGTTATAAAAAAAAAAAAGTAAACAGTCAGTTGATTTGGTTATGTGTGTGTATATATAGTTGTTGTATGTATGTAGTATAAGTTATAGTCACTTTTTGGCAAAAGAAAAAAAAAGTATAGTTTTGTCCTTTTAAAGTATTCTAATAGGGGAAACGGGGCTGGATTGGTTATAATTTAGGACACAGAGCAGATCAAATAATGCACATTCTGGCAGAAAATCACTTTTTGGCTTGACAGTTGTCATAAAACAATCTGGATTGAAATAGTAGTAACAACAGAATACACATTCTGATTACATTTAAAAATGTAAGGAGTAGAAAGTACAGATAATCGTCTGCCGATTTCACAGTAAGAAGTAAAAGGTCGGCTGAAAAATGATTACTCCAATAAATTATAAAAACACAAAATGTCTACTTAAGTAACAAAGTATTTTTGTTTTTTTACTTGACACCTCTCATACTTATAAAAACACCAAAAAAAGTGCAAACATGTTACAATATTTTTTTAAAAAGTATATGATGAAAATAACAGTCAGAAGAAAATCCATAAAGAAGAATTCAATAGAATAGAGAACGACGAGGGGAGTAAATAAATAAAAAGCAAAATACACGAATAAAGAAGAACATGGTTTGATTTAACAAAATGCAGCAGCATGCAGGAAAACATGTATATTTCTGACAGTTTGTTCCGGACACATGAAGCATAAAAGCTGAAAGATGCTCCTCCAGGTTTAGTTTAAACTCTGGGGACAGAAAGCAGATCCATCCCTGACGACCTGAGAGGTCTGGAGCATTCGTGACGTAGCAGCAGATCAGAAATATATTGTGGCCCTAAACCATTCAGAGCTTTATAAACCAGCAGCAGTAATTTATTATGGTTTATGATGCTCTGTTGAGATCTCTGGAAAAAGCTTGTTTCCATAAGAGAATTGATTTGAGGAAATAGTTCATGTAAGGCCTGTATTTTTCTTATACAACAATGATAATAGGTTTGTGAATTTCACCGGTCAAAGAGACATACAGTTCATAACAATACGCTTTAGATACATTATTTTGATATTCGCACCCTCTGTATATCTGTAGAGGTTGCTGCCTCTATCAGTGAGTAAACACCCTTATCAATCCGTTCTTTACTTATCTGAACTTGTTATTGAACAGTACAGGCTGATTGTTCCATATTATTCCTGAATGTGGAGAAACATACTTGGAAGAGATCATCCAAGCTTTAAGGGGTTTATCCATTTATCACACTTGTAATTACAGGACAGGATATATCTTGGGCCACCACACTTATCAAATAATAAATTAGAAATGTAAAACCACTGACAGTTATTTTTAGACAAATATTATCAAATCATCAAATCAGTTGGTACACCACTACTGTTCAAAAGTTTGGGGTCACTTAGAATATTTCTTCTTTTTGAAAGTAAAGCACTGTTTTTTCAATGAAGATAACTTTAAACTAATCAGAAATACACTCTATACATTGCTAGTGTGGTCTGGTTTTTGGTGCAATATCTACATAGGTGTATAGAGGCCCATTTCCATAAACTATCACTCCAGTGTTCTAATGGTTCAATGTGTTTGCTCATTGCATCAGAAGACTAATGGATGATTAGAAAACCCTTGTGCAATCATGTTAGCACAGCTGGAAACAGTTTAGCTGGTTAGAGAAGCTAGAAATCTGACCTTCCTTTGATAAAAGTCTGAAAGAAAATATATTATTTCAAATACAAATCATTATTTCTAATCTTGTCTTGACTACATTTTCTATTCATTTTACAACTCATAGCAGTGGTAAAGAACAGTGTGACTTTTCATGGAAAATATACTTTTAGTCCCTCAATGGGGAAATTCTTTTTACAGTCTTTTTTATCATTATTTACATGCATTTCAACCCCCAAACACACATGCTTATAGACGCGCAAAGGCACATACAAACAAAGGCTCATAGACATGCAATGTGGAGAGAGATGGGCAGCCCTCTTGAGAAGCGCCCTGTGAGCAGTTGGGGACAGTGCCTTGCTCAAGGGCACCTTGGCAGTGCCCAGGAGGTGAAATGACACCCTACCAGTCCACCGTCCATATTTTTTGGTCCATGCAGGGACTTGAACCGGCCACCCTTCGGTTCCTGGTCCTGTATGGACTGAGCCACTGCTGCCCCCAAACGCAAGTGTTTCCGCCTGGTAAATACTCCATGAGATCCTGGTTTATGTATTTAAGATACCAAGATATACCTATACCACTAATTGAAGCTGTATGACATTGAATTATGTAGTTATGTAGTTTCACACTTACTCTGATTAATTGTAAGACCCAAGGCCTTAGAAACATTTTTTACAGCATTGAAGATGACTTGATATCAGCTACTTCACCAATTGTTTAGTTATTTTCTCCTATTTTTTACGGCTTCAACATCTGTGCAATGTACAGTGTTAATAAGTTTGGCAGCAATTAAAACTGGAAATGGAGACGGGCATCCCCGTCTGATACCTTAATTAACTTAAAGACAAGGTGAATTACTTCAAACTAAAGAGACACTGATGTTTTCATAGTGTGTGAACCATTTTTTTGACATTTTGCCCAAACCCCAAAACGAATTAATACTTGGCTGGACTGCAACAGTGAAGTAAGCCCTTCAAACCTAAATGTCTATCACTGACTGAGGGATGAAGTTCAGGCGAAATCAACAGAAGGAAATTGAAGCTCGGGCCAAGAATCACAGATTGTGAGCCAGACCAAAAGCTGTTATAATGTTTGCTGTAGGACTGTTAATATGTCACTTTAGATCAGTTCAAATATTGTTTCAGGTGAGAAAGTAACCATTTAGATTTCCCAATATATGGTCAGTTTATCCAAATAACAGTTATTTGCTCTGAAAGATGTGAAGAACCGCTGGCCAGGTCACATCAGCTCAGTGTGTACAAAGACAATTCTGGCAACATTTTATGATATCAATTTAACAGAAGAACAATATATACTGGTATGTGATGACTGTGAGTGCTGGTTTGTGTGAAAGTTTTTTTTTTCTGCCCCCTAGAGGCCAAAAACAGATTTAATGCAACTTTAAATAGGAATTCAAACCAATAAAAACATCCTGACCATTGGTGAGGATGTGTTGTTTGGGTACAGACAAAATGATGACATATGACCCAAAGGGTCATTTATTTAATTGGCTGACACAGCTGGGTGATTTTGCAATAAGTCGTGGTGAATCAGGTTCAACTTTTATTACGATTATGAATAGTAGGTGTCTGTAGGATATAGAGGGTATAGGCCCAGTTTAGAACTCCCTCTCTCTCAGTAGTATATATATATATATATATATATATATATATATATATATGTGGATACACACCGTTACCCTGATAAAGTGTCTAATATAGTCTGTTTGCTAAATAAAGTACAAGTGACTCAAGTATAGTTTAATATCAGCATTCATGAATGGCCCAACAATGAAAGTGGTACAGCTCCAAGGTTACAATTCTTCTTATATACCCAAGTACCCAAGACAAAACAAATAGAAAGACCAATAGAGGTTGTAAATAAGAAAAGGAATGTAAACGGGGTAGAGGGTGAAAGTGGAATGTAAACGAGGGCTTAGAGTTGAAAATGGAATCTGGACTGAAAAATGAAGACTAAACAGGTGAAGATGGAATTTCCATTGGACTGAGAACCTCACACTGCTGATTTTGAACAGTTACTATTATTTCTGCTATGACATCATTGCATATCATATCGTGCATACCTCAAAGTTACCATTTCAAGGAAAGTCCCAGTCAGTCTTAAACAATGCTGCCCAGTCTCAGGCAATCGTAAAGTTGTATGTTGTGAGAAGACATTCATAAAGATAACATGGATTCATGAGCCGTGTAACACACTTACAGAACATGAGACTCGTAGCCCTGAAATCGTAGGTTCAGAGGCGGACTGGCCACTTAGCCAACAGGTTTCCCAGAGGAGATAAATCAAAGAACTCTCCCAGGGCAGTCTACAGCAATTTGCTATGGGAGCATCCAGCTGTTGGGCTAAAAACTAATGGCTGATTGCACACTGTGGCATCTTGGCATGGAGAACAATTCAATTTCCCCATGATGAATGACCAGAGCCAAGTGGATCTGAGACAACAGGCTTGCTCTGGCCTGAAAAAGCCAGCTATTGAACTGTATAAATAATGAGAAAACAACTAAATCAGGTTGTGCTTCTCAACAGAAAATAAGATCATCCCATACTTTTGCTCCTTGCTTGGAGAACAGTTGTGTGATCCAGTTCAAAATCTTTCCTGAAATGTTGTCTGTCTGTTTACAGTGTGAGTCTGCTACATGTAGGCTGATAAAATTGGTGTTAAAATAGGAAGTGGAAACATGCCCAAACTTATTTCTAGATTTTTTCCCACAAAGATTTGACTTTACATTTCTCACAATCCTCTAGGCGTTGCCCTTGAAATAGGGATTTCCCTTAATTCTTTGCATTCAAAGCAATGAAAAGTACCTTGATATTTTCTATAAGTCTTGTAAGTTACCGAACATAAATAATTATAGTGTTGATTCTTAAAAATCAATTTCACACAAAGTCTTGGCCTCTACAAAACATGGCTTTATTACAGTGATGCATATTAAAAATTCCTTTAGCATCTCCATGGCGACATGAGATGGCGTGAAGCTTTTTTCTTTTAACACCAGTTTACTCTCCCTCTGCGTTTGCTTTAATTTCATCCCGGTGTCCTTTAATGGCACATGAAAAATACTTTAACAGGATGTCACCTCCCAGAATGACTAATATCCAGAATGTAATCGCTTTGTTATGATTGCAGAGGGAGGCAAAGCTGAGCAGGAAAGAACATCTTTGCAGCTCATTTGTAGAATTCTATCAAAAAAAAAATACATTTTTAGGAATCCCATGTAATGATATCACATGTATTTTCTCAGATTCTTTACCAGGACTATAAAAAAATGAATACTGTACCTCTGTAACACCGACACACATACAGATGACATTGCAGTGCCTCAGACTGAGCCATAGCTATTGAGGACACTCAGGTCATGTCCTCTGTACTTTTTATAAGCTGATTCCTGTATTTTTAGACCTGATATGTTGAAATATTGAACAAAATCGCCAAAAAAAAAAACAATATTTCAGCATTTCGGAAATTCACAATTCAGAATTCTACACAGCTTTAAAAACTGCAATTAAACCTTCATGTTGGAAAATAATTTACAGAAATGAAGATAATTGGAAAAAATGAACTTTTTAGAGACGTTTTCTTATCAATTTCTGATTTCATTGTGCATGAATTATTCACTGAGCAGATTGGAGGTTTTACAGAGGGACGGGCTGAAATTCATCGTCTTCCACAGACAGCGAGCAACCTGCCAGAAGAGGGCATGATACTCCAATCAGTACACACACTTGGTGCTTGAGTTCTCCCAATGCAATGTATTTGCTAGTATCTGTGCACACATGCCAGTGTGTGTAAGACTGTGTGTGTGTGTGTGAGTGGGTGCAGAGATGGGGATGTTATAAATGGGCCCACTGTAGGTGGTGTATGACAAATGTGACATTTTCAAACAGCTATTCCTTAAATTCTGCGGTTCACTCCCAGATTGTATTAGGTCAAACCTCAATAAAGTCAGTGAGAGGACTCTCTGATGACAACAATGAACATGAAAGAGCTAATTTGATGAAATTGCATAAGAACATTCAGATCACACACACATGTTATCAGAAGACAGGTGATTCACATTTCTTTACTCATGGAACATTTGACCATGACAAATTAAGAGGCTTTGACATGAACTATTTGACTGGAAGGGCTCTGAAATCAGACAATGTCTATACTGAGAACGGCATCCTCCTGTTGCCTAGAGACAGAGAGATGTTTGGCAGTTTCTCTGAAGTGATCTGTAGGTGTTATGAAACCATGAGGAAGCATCAATGTAAATGCAAAGACAGATATGAGCTCCAAGTCTGACAGCAGAGTAAGCCAACATTTTGAAAAGAAGAGGAGTTGCATGCCTACTGCTGGGAAGTCAGACTCTAATATCTGTCTAGCCTGCCACCATATTTGAATTTCTGCATAATGTCAAAATTTCAAAATTGAACACTGAATAGGTTATAAACCAAATGGGAAACATATTCATACTGCACTGCAAGTAGCTAAATCATAAAATGTGCAAATAGGATCTCCAAAATTAGTAGCAAGTTATTTATATAGCCTATAGTGGTTACACATCAGTTTTTTCTGCCTTTTAAAAATTTATGTTGGCATCTAAAAAAATTGAGTGAAGTTCACTTTTTACCAGCAAAGCAAATCATGTGAAAAAGTGAATAAGTGAAAAAGTCACCCTGTGTACCCTCCTCCCCTCATTATGAATCCATGGGATGAATATAAGCTATCTCACACAGATAACCAATAACTGGTGGCTGATTTCCAGGTGAGCCCGGAGCGAACCTGCTGATTCTGTTGAAGTTGCAGATCAGTCGGCAGGAGTGATGTGGAATGGTTCGAGCCCGTTGAAACAAAGGTGATCTGTTACCACAGATGGCATCCATAACCGGGAAGAAATATTCCTCTGCTACAGAAACAGCAGGAGAAGGGGAAAGATCCCTCATGTGTTTAATGTCTGTGTGCAGCATTAAATAATGCTTGTTAATGTGATAATGGTGTTATTATGCAAATGAATGTGCACACATTCTGGTAAATGCATTGTGGAGTTTTTTGTTCAAATTGGGGCTACATGTTAACGTATTAACATACATTTATTTTGAATTCTATGAGAGTAAAGTAGGTTACTGTTAACAATATGGTAACCTCATGCCTCACCTGTAGTGTAGCTCTCTAGTATTAGGTTGGATGGCAACTAGCAAGGAAAACCAATGACACAGCCAAAGTTACCTGTAGATACTGACGATGTGAAATGAGTTACCACCGGACTACATCTGGTGTAGATGTAGTCTGCATACCTTTTGTTAGCACAGCTAGTTAGCACACAGATAACGTTATTGAAAGGCAGCTTTGTTAGCCCCACATCATCCCATTGCAGCAAACTATGTTTGATAGAGTGCAAGGGAAACCCATGGAAAAACCTATAAGCAACAAGCTTTGCTAACCTTAACCGCTCACCCTTAACCCTAACCCTAACCGCTAACCCTAACTGCTAATCCTAAACGCTAACTGCAAGCGTAAACCCTAATCCTAACTAACCATATCCCTAACAAAGTGGGGAACATTGGACCTGGGAAACATAAGTGATGACCCCCAACAGCAAAGCTAAATGATGCTACAGTTTATAGTTAGTTAACATTGTGGAGGACAAGGGTATGTGTGAAGTAATTCAAAGCACATCCAACAATTGCATTAGAACTGTCAATGAGAGCCACTATACCTCTTGCTTCCTGTTATCCTGTTTTCACCCCATAGTACAAGAGAATGTCATTGTGAGCCTTTATTTTCCCCATGGGAGGTTGGACACAATTACATTGTGTGATTTGCTTTTGAAGTGAGGAATTCAGGGAGTGATCATTAATCAGTACTTAAGAAATGGAACATTTAGTTAGTCGGTGTGCCCATCTGTTGCCTGTTTGAGTTTGCCAAATGTAATGATTTGAGCATGTTTATAAAAAGCTAAATGGCTTTCTGATAAGCTTTGTCAATGTTATTTGCTATGGTCATTATCTCTTTATTAAACAAGGACCATGCACAAAAAAAACATCTCAAAATGAGCAGAGATAATTTATGCCAGATTCAGCTATTAGCTAACTTCCATCTGCAGTCCCTGGGCAGATACACAGAGCAATCACCAGACACTATAAACATTCATTTACATGCAACACCATTACATAGTCTCTTTCACACTAACAATTATACTGACAAATCTACAAGCACACATCAACATGAAATACCAGCACATTCATCCAGTACAACTATTAAATTACAATTCATTACAAAACAAAATCTGAATCACTGTCAAATTAATGTTGATACAAATTCAATATCCAATGTTGCACCATGGAAAAAAGAATGAAAGCCTGAACATGTTTTAAGCTGGAAGCATATTCAAATCTTTGATGGGTGTAAAATGAAAAAGCAGATTACATAAAGGCTGTCTAAAGCAGATCAAACATGGAACTGATTCTCCACCACTCTTCAGTGGTGGAGAATTAGGATTGAATGAGACTTTTAAAACAAGGCAAGAGCAATTGTTTTTGGACAATATATTACAATTATGGTGATTAAAATATTTCCTATTAAAAACTTCTAAGACTTGTTTAAAAATAATCGTTGGTTTCAGCACAGTTTAAGAACCTGGGACCAGCAGAGATGTCCTAATGAAGATGTAAATGAATCACAACATTTCAAAATATTTTTCATGCTTCTAATGTTATTGAGTTCCTAATATGTACGTGTAAATGGCATTGTCATCAGCATATCTGAATATCTGTGGATGAGAGATCATTGGTGTATAAACTGAACAACAGAGGCTCCAGAGTTGAGCCTTATGACACTTCCATTGTGTATGATTGTATTGATGACCAAGCATTATTTAATACAAACATAATATGAACAATCAGATTAAACCATACCCAATTCAGTATAGTTTACTAGCTGAAAGTTTGAATTTAGACAACGTTTATAGAAGTATTATTTACAAATGCATGTGTATGTATGAAATGTTTTCTGTGCAATGTTAATTGATTGATTTTTAAATGCAGACATTTTCTTTAAGCACGAATGTCTTGTCCATTCCCAGTTAATGAAAGAAAGAGGACGCTAAAGTCTGAACCAACTTTCATGGCAATCCATAAAATAGCTGTGATGCATTTTCATTTAATTCAAAGGGGTTAAGGAACAAATCATGATTATTCATACACTATAGAAGCTATCTAACCTATTCTATCTAACCTAACCATTCTGTGAACCTGCTTTAAGGATATTTGTGTGGCAAAATCTAGCTCCAGAAATCTTCTCTCCTCCTTGAATTCTCTTTAGTTGTATTATATCACTGGGCTCACTGCTCTGTTTCTGCTCCGCTTAGAGTTTAATATAAGTAGAGCATGTAGTGTTTCAGTTTATTTTCTTCTCACTAAAAGAAGAAAAATTGTAAATTCCTTTCAAAATCATGAACATTGCTGCATGTACCCTTACATTTCATTGCTTCGGAGTAACTATCAAGGTTTGATGGTTGTTCTGCAGCTTAAAATAATGATATACTTAATAAAATTGCTGTCGTTGAGAAAAAAGAACAATGGGATAGAAATTGTAAATATAAAGTGTAACTGTTAAATCAAATGAGCATTGATGATGAGATTGTTTTGCAGTCTTCAGTCATTCTGGACAAAACTATGGATTTTTGCATTTGGAAGTGTTTAGAACAGCTGTGGTAAACATCTAATTTGGGTTCTGATTAAATCTGGGACAAGAGGACAATGTCACCTCTTGTCAGGGCGTCCATTTGAAGACATAATTCTAATTTTAGTCAATAAGAAAACTGACCTAGGAATTTACAAACCTCCATCGCAATAAACACTAATAGGACATTTTTGACTGGTAGAAATTGACTTTGGAACTGTTCACCATTCTGCCGTTAGCTGAGGTCCCCACTCCCGATTTGGCACTTTCAGATCCAAACCGAGCCACTGCGCTTGTAAATGATAGATATAAGATAGATATAAAAAAAAATATAAAAAAATAACCTGCCCCTTCACAGTCTGTATCTCTGCCTCCTCCATCATTATAGTTTCATATATTTATTGTACTTGAGTATTGAAAGTAAAAGTACAAATAAATTCAGTAAGTCAGTAAAGTAGTTGGCAGTAATCCAAATTTTTCGAATTATCAAGTTTAATCGTGTCTGTGCATCACTGGAGGCTTCAGGTTTCCACATCACACTTGTGTAAACTGAATATAGAAATATAATTGGCTTCTATACTATTTGTGATGTCACAGGTCATCCTTGATCGGGTTGTTTGCAGTCTGTTTTCCACCAGATTCCCCACCTAAATAAATAAATAAATAAATAAAACATTATTTAGATACCACAATTGTCTGGGGCTTGACTGGGAATTGGATGTGTGTAATATTCTTTGGAGCTTTGAAAGTACTTTTAAAATCAGGTAAATGCACATGTAGGTATCAAGATGCCATCATCATGTCCAGATGTGTAAAATCCACCATCAACTGTTCAAAAGCAACTTTAATCTGACTTTAAATCGTGTTCAGATGCTGATGTTGATGCCAATGTTGAGATTCCAGAGTAAAAAGAACATTCACAAACACTGCGGAGCACTGACGTTTTAAACTAGCTCTGTTAACAATCACTGTTGCATGGATTTAGATTTGACTTACAAAGACAACAGGCCAAAAATGTTCTGCACATTATTCCAAGACCACACAATCTCAGAAAAAAGGTATTGTTGGATACAAGCTATTAACCCATTTCTGCTTTTATTGCCGCTTACCTGAGCAAGAAGCTCAGATATCATTTAGGCATTTCCTCGGGCCTTGCTGTAGAACATATATTTTTCTCTCTTCCTGGATCAGCTCTGGTTCTTGTCACAGCTCACAGAATCTGGTCTACCCACACACAGAAGGGTCCCATGTGCCTTCCAATTAAGAGCAGATAAGGCACTTCAGGACCTCACCTGGCTGCTTGCTGTCAAAATCTGACTCTTGAGCTCATTGTGTAGGGGGGAGGCAGGATGAAAATAACACAGGACGAAAGTAACAGCGACTTTTTCAGCACCCGTACAAGTCTGAGATGCCAAACTCAGCATGTACGGCACGCACCACTGACCAGACCTGCCAAAAATAGTGTGGATACGGAATATACGACTGCAGAGATTTACTTAGAAAGTTTTTCTTTAATCATGGAAAGGAAATTCACTCACACAGCAAATTTATTCAAAGGATAAGTGACATTTATTGTTTCTATGTGTCATAGCTATGATCATTTGACAGATTATTTAGTATTTTAACACAAATTTTATGTCAGAGTTTTTCATTTCAGCTTAAACTTACTGTGTGGCAGTAATTATTTATTCATTAATTATTGTTAAATTATTGATAAAATGTTTCATGAAATTGAAAAATGTAATTGAAAGTAAAGATAAATAATTGTTATATACCATATATATATAATAATAACTTCAAATACAACAAGAATAATATAGTTCATACCATTTTGGTTCTTTTCAATATAGTTTACAATACAGAGTTACTGATCAGAGCAAATATTTCTCTGTTTTCTGACTGTATGTTATAATGTTTCAAAATGATTTTTATCTGAAAAATGTTACTTTCGTCCAGCTCTCCCCTATCAGAGCCTCTGTTTGGTAGCGTGACTTTGTGCATAATATCAGCCTTCGAAGCCTAATGAGGCTAATGATGCCTGAATGTATCCAAACTGTCAGGGAAAAAAAATGGAATAGATCAGGGACAAGGGACAGCCAAGGCTAATGCTTAACTTGAACAAGTTTAAGCACAGAAAAGACTCGCCATGCAATACGTTTCCAAACACAAGGACAAACAAGCTTCCATGAGCTTTTATTATCTGTAAAAGCTCACACAGAATAACCAGGTGATGGTTATTCTGATGGGTTTTATAGGCCATCTATACTAAAACAGCTGCATTTGCTCCCTGTCACAACAAAACATCATGTCAACTCTGGCCTCCTCACCTGTGGGACCCGCCCTCACCTTCTTAAGATGAGACATCACCAACACCTACTCATTTTAGACCAAATTGTCCCTATATTGCTTATTGAGGAAATTGGAAATTAGCGTTGAAATCCTCAAAACAGAAACTTCCACAGTTATTTACCAGCGCACAAGCGGCAGCGGAGAGTCTGATTAACAGCATGATATTAACTTTAATAAAGTCAGAGACTTCTACTACGTTCCTTGGGGTGTTACAGCTGTAGTAGCATGCTTTTATCAGCAAACGTAAAGTGGAGCAGCATTAGGCGAAAGCATGTGCACAAAGAATGTGGGGGTCTGATTGGTGTTTAATGAGAAAGCTCATTGAAGGAACATTTCTCCTGAGAGTACATGAAGTGGAGTGTGGTCTGCTTAATTAAAGAAACACGTGCCATTTTGATGCAGATTGGTTTGAAATTAGTATCTCCCTTAGCTCGGACTGAGCATCCTAATTTTACTTACTGCATCTCGGATAATGTGGACTGATGCTATAATTATAACAGGGCACAGTACACAGTCTAAAGGTGACTATGTATAAAAGATGGTTTTGGCTTTCATGCATTTTACTTGTCTGCATGATTTAATTTTACATTAGATAGACATATACAAGTGGCAGCGAAGGGGACAGTTGATGAAAACAGCTGTCACTTTGACAAATGAAACCACTCACAGACAATGTCAAAACATAACTTGTATTGTACATATCACAGAATATGTATCAAATCTGCAGCATCAGATACGAACTGGATTTTCTTATTGAAATTGTTGTGTAGTAGTAGTTGTGTGTAGTTATTGTTTATTGCAAAGAGAGAAAAAAGAAATAGAACTGAGGGAGGCCCATGGCTCAGTAAAGTTAACACTATAATCAGCCCAAGCCTCAACGGCTTGCTTTCATAGTCTGGTAGGAGCAACTTCACAATGACACAGTTGTGACATTTTAACTAGAAAAAGTTGGTCTGTAAACTTTGGGGTATTCTGTTATGGAGTTAAAATAGAATTGTGAGTGAAAAAACAAAATTTGAAACTGAAAATTCAAGTTCTGATTCTGAATTAAAAATAAAAAAGGAAAGGGAAAGTGTTTTCAGGTTAAATCCAATTGTTTTGAATAGCTTTGATATATTTTGATAGTTGAGATCTTATGGTTTTGAATTACAGGTTTTAAGTTTTCAGATTCAGATCTAGAATGTGTGGAATTTATACTGTGAAAACATCCCACTCTGTAAACATCAAGATGAGTTTAAATTGACATTTCATCTCTGTACAGTCAAGATAAAATGGATGTAAGAATATTGCTGAACACATCGTGGCTGTTATTACCTCAAGAGATATTTATCTCCCAATGGTGCCCATAGGTGTAAGTGATGAGAACAGTTTTTCGGTTTGGTTATGTGATGTTAAACATGAAGCCTGTTGCCTATGAAAGGTTTTTTTTTTGCTCACAAAACCCCATACTGCTTAATTATTCACAGCACTTCTGTTTTGTTATTACTGTTGATCCATAGCGCACGAACAAACACCAGTCATTCTCTGATGTGCATGCGCAAGCTCGTTATCAAAGGATTTAGCTGACTGCCTCTGGAATGTATAATGCACTCAGAAGTTCACCGTGCAGAGGCCCAAATAAATCAAAGTAATTAACTCAATAATAGATTTGATGAATTTTCATGCAAAAACGAAAGGGTTTTTGCTACATCTGCAGAAATGTGCAGCTGTCCGGGCTTGGGGAAATCACATGGAGAAAGATATTGCATAAACAATTGGCACATTGTGCCAGAGGGGGTAACTAACTTTTAATTACTAGATTCTAGAATCTACAGTCATGAT
Source organism: Lepturacanthus savala (assembly GCA_030544235.1). NCBI lineage: Eukaryota > Metazoa > Chordata > Actinopteri > Scombriformes > Trichiuridae > Lepturacanthus > Lepturacanthus savala. Next base: position 10,705,722 of record CM060481.1, read on the forward strand.
ATGACCCTTTAATTAATGATTGAGTGGTGGATACATGCCAGTCAGTTGTGAAAATTATTACAGAGAATGGACGGCGCCTCCTGTCAAGCAGATAATGATAATTTTCAAATATGAGTTTCCTAAAAATGAGCCTCTACTTCATAATTATAATAATAGATGTGCACAGCCTTCACTTAAAATGTAAGTGAAAGTTTGTGATTTGCGAGTACAAATATTTTAGAACTTTAGAAATTGGTCCAGTTTAAAAAATATGAAGGATTATGAAGTTCTTATGGTCTTATGTTTCTAGTAGGCTATATTGGAGAAAATCCTTAACATGAGGTTTAATATCCAAAAACCTGATCTTTAAACACTTCAAAGACTTGTTGTATTGGTAACAGAAATAAGTAATATAGGAATATGATGGAGGATAGAACTCACATAATATTGTGTATAGATATTCATGGTCCCCAGAGGATGAATCCTAGAGAATCCTGCTGACTGGGGATCCTCTGACTTTTCTATTCATTTACTTTTCTTTTGATTGATTGATATATTTTTTTTTGTGAAAAGTCTTAATTACTATTGAATGAATTGTTAGAAAATGTTTAGAGGTTACAAGTTATGAATTTTATAACTTTGCTGATCCCCTGACTCTTCCCTCTGCACCCGGTAGTTTGGAATTATCACCAAATACCTACAAAACTGGCAGCCTTGGATGGTGAACATAGAAAACCTACCTGTTTGATGATGTTAGCATTGTTATCATCCTAACGTTAGCATTTTTTTTAAGCAATACTGTGGCTATGTACAGTGTCACAAAGCTGCTAGCATGTCCCACTTCTGTTAACTAACCTCTTCTGTGTGTAAAAAGGAAAACAATATAATAGACTATCTGTAATGAATAAACACTGTGGTGATGAATTGAAAATATAAAAAGCTGTTTTTATAAAATGAGAAATAGCAGGCGCACTGTTGAATCTCCTGACATTGTTGAGTGACTGGAATCAATATTTAATTCCAAATTAACAGCAGTTTGTTCTTGGGCAGCTATTGATTTTATAGGCCAGAGGAAGAGTTATTGCACATAAATCATGAAAAAATATTTGCTGACCCATTGGGGCAGGGTATTTGGTATTTTACACATATTAGACACTGTAGTGACTTCCTGCTTCAGGCTTAGTTAAGAAAGCATGGGAAAGGCTGGATTCAACACCCATCCAGAACATGAGTGTTTTTTTCACCCAGAGGGTACAGAAAACAGAAAAACAGAAAAAAGACAGCATTCCATAATGATATTTGTGAATTTTACCTACTGGCCATGTAGTGGGGTTGATAATTCAAACAAATTTCACTCCTAATTTTCTTATCCTTTTCGGTTTGAAACCTGCATGTTGTCTGGCTCAATCTTGCAAATGCATATGGTCAGTGCTATACCAGCTAATCGATTACACCACTGAGTTCTTCCACATGCCCAACACCATCAGGAACTTGGTTTTAATTCAAGAATCTGCAGTTGGGATTCACCCTCTAGGAGTACACTATGGCAGCAGGTGAATGGCAGCAGCTGGAGGTAGACACCGCCATAGGATGCTTATTATATCCCATCCTCTTTGTGGCTGCCTTTGAGGTAATTGATTGAAGTAAAGCAAATGGTGGACGGAGTTAGACTGCCATCTCGTCAAAAACTGCACCATCTGAGGGTCTTCATGAATGACATTACCAACCTCTTGTCGACAGCACCATGTACAGGCTGCTGCAGGGAACAGATGAACTAATGTCCTGGGTAATGATGAAGATTGAGCCTACCAAGTTCCAAAGCCTCTCACCCAGGAAGGGAGTAAGGAATGACAACACCGTTTTTGTTGTGGGTGGTGAAATGATCCCTCAGCTTGTCAACCAGTCCATCAAAAGCCATACAGTATACAGCGGGGCAGTCTGGCACACACACAGGGAAGGGTGTGAAGAAGCAGTTGACTGATTGATTGATGCCATCTTCCAGGAAAGCTCAAGGCCTGATGCTGGCATATCACACTGTACCAGAGGATGATGTAGCTGCTTAAACTGTAAGGAATCACTTTTACAGTTATCTATGGTAAGTAAGAAGAATGGAAAAAGCCAAGTCGTTTGTCAGAAAATAGTTTGCCCTGACGCTTGCTTCTGAAGCCACTATCTTTGTAAGGAACATTCTACAGCCGCCCTTAAAGTCAATTTAAGAAGGAGAAGACTAGGCTTGTGTTGGCAGTGACTGATTTCATGGACCAGGCAGTGAGAAATACCAACAACCACCTGCACCTGCTGTAAGTGGGAGACCCATGCCGAAGTCAACCAACAATGAGAACACAACACAAGCAGATTGTTGGCAGAGCCCACATAAGAAGGACAGGTCAGGTATTAGAGAGACTCCACAGTTCTCATCAAAGGCAAACGGGAGACAGCAAAAGGAACCGGTGGTGTCTTGGTGGCGAGCTTGGAAAATGAGTGCGACAAGTTCAAGGCTGTTTCACAGAGATTCCTGGGGGGCTGGACAACATGGGAAAGTATGATTGGCAGGAACACCAGCATGGCAGACATGTGAGAAATGCCACAGGCTAGGCCCAGTTTCCTTGTAAGGGCGATATATGACCTGCTTCTTTGCCCACAGAACTTGCACCTGTGGCTCAGCCAAAAAGAGTGTTCTCCTAAGCTGCTATAGAAAGAGAAATAACCAGGCACTGAGCAAGCTTGCTGAAATCCTGGAGCAGTGGAGACAGGACATAAGCAGGGGGCATCCTTCACCAGTTTACATCTGGTTGTCTAAGAAGGTGTGATTATAATAATTGCCAATTGGAATTGTCCAGCAAGGACAGTTACCACCCAGGACTGCAATATCTAACCAAAATAATCAGTGGCACTTATTGTGGTATTCTCTATGGAGTACTGTCTTATGTACTATGGAAAGCCTCTCCAGACCTGTCAGGTCAGATAATTACTCTGCCTGGTCATCTGTCTTATTGGCTTTTATGTCGCTCTTCCTTAATGATACTTTATATGCCATTATGGTTAATCTAACATACAATTGCACAATCTTACTGTAAGTCACATGGATGATGGAAGCTCAACCTTTTGAATAGCAGCATAATAAGTGGAAAATCCATGCTTCTGGTCAGGGAGGGTGTATGAGAGGCTATGGAGCTCATCAATCACACATACCCCAAAACAGAAATTATATATGTTCATATTTTCATTATCTTTTGGCTTTATAGGCCTGCAACAAAGAGAAGAGAGGTTTTAGTAGTGAATTTGTTAAGGAATAATAGGCATACATGCAAGGTGTTTATAATTTTTGTGTAAATTATCTGTTGATGTTTTATCACTATCCTCTACAAAAAATGCAGATATACGCATTAAATAATATAATCTTGTGTCAGATAATCCCTGGTGCAAACACATTTTGTAGCAGCCTACAACAACCACAGCAAACCAAACCATGCAACTTCTATTTTGTGTCCTATGTAATATATTACCAATTATTTGATATAACACAGATATTCTCCCTAACTTCTAACCACCAATAGTTGAAGAAGTATTTAGTTAATTAGTATTTAGTATTTTACTTAAAAAAAATGTTATATTATATATTGTATCAAGTTTTCATCTAAAAAGTAAACAAAGCTGTCAGATAAATGTAGTGTATGAAGTATAAAGTACAATACTTAGGTTTAATACCTGAGTACATGTAATTACCACCAATAATCCCTACCACAGCACTTTTTGCTCCTGCTGCCTATCATTCAGTACAATTGCTATAAGCTAACTTGTACTTTGTTCACAAAATCTACCAAGATAAAAGGGAAACAACCTTAATTCATCATTAAACTGAGGTGAGTGTTACATACAAGTCCTATCCAATGTTACAAAACTAGATACACATGCAGCTGTAATTGTGTGTGTACTGTAGGCCACATGCTAACCAGTATGTTACTGTGTTAGCTACTTCTGTTTACAGTAAAAGCTGCGAAAGGGTCATCAGTAAACTGGCCCCTGATCGGGTACGTTATGAAATACCATGCATGTGGTTAAATGACAATACATCTCATTGAACAGGACATTTATTGGCATGAAGCATTTAATTAATATCTCATTCATGAGCCAAAGTAGATATTCTATCGTTCATTCATCTCCAAATCTCGCCACTGTGCTCTCCTTTCGTCCTCTGCTCACTTCCATCGATTCCTTATAGGGGAGAGAGAAAAGGAAAATACAATATAACAATATAATACAGGCAACGTGTCACTATGGGGAGGCTGGACCCATGTCAGGAATCTAGTAATACTTATTTCTCAGTGCATTCTAGGACCCAAGCTTACAGGAAATGGCAGGATGAATCTCATCTCATCTTCTATACCTGCTTATTGCTCATTAGGGATGCAGGGGTCTGCTGGAGCCAATCCCAGCACATTATGGCCAGAGGCAGGGATACACCCCAGATGGTCGCCAGCCAATCATAGGGCACACACACCATTCACTCACACGTTCACACCTATGGGCAATTTAGAGTCTCCAATTAACCTTAGCATGTTTTTGGATTGTGGGAGGAAGCCGGAGTACCCGGTGAAAACTCATGCGGACACGGGGAGAACATGCAAACTCCACATAGAAAGGTCCCAGACCCAGGACCAAGGAGGTCTTGAACCTGCGACTTCCTTGCTGTGTGCACTAACCCCTGCTCCACCGTATCGCCCTTGAATTCCAAAGTTTCCCCATATGAGGCATGTGTTAGAGGTCCCTCACACTTCTACCATTGCACCTCTGGCTCTGCTGATTGTGCTGCCTCAGAGGAAACACTGTGCTACTGATGCAGTAGCCTCTGTAAAGACTGAGTTTGACTTGGACACATCTCGGAGTAGACAGAAGGAGAAAAGCTGCTCAGCCAGTTGCAGCTCTCTGCTTAAGCAGGCATTAACAAGTCATTTCATGGAAAGGACTGTTTTCAAAATTCAGCTGATTAGCCACTGAGCTCAGAATTGAACACTGATATGTTTTTACACTTGATGAGTTGTGGCTGCCATCCCAATGGAGAAAGAGCCATCTCATCTCAATGGGGAGTGATGACTGCAAATAAAATAATCAGCTTTTCTATATAACTGGCAAACCCTGACAGAAGAGTGTTGATGTTACTTTTCTTTTCACAAACACCAAAGTTGCATTCACACATCTGCTTATTTAAACTTCTGCAGCCAACTATCACTGCTCGTTTCCCCGGTTTCTGGAATACGGTAACCTGAGGAGAGTTAACTCACTAACATACAAACACAGACGAATCCCAAAACTGCAGAGCTTACCTATATTGGGCAGACCAATATAGGTAAGCTCTGCAGTTTTGGGATTGCAATATTTTTTTTGTTTACCTTGGCAGCGAGTGCTGGTGGCATTTTTTGAGAGTTGATTTAATTGAAAGGACAAAAATTATATAGCATTCTAACTTCTGATCTTTTCATCAGATTCCTGTCAGTTAATCGTCTTGTATGATCTCATTCAACCTGGGATAGATGGCGATAGACAGATAGTTCATCCAATCACCTGCCAAGTATTTATTTAAAGTGTCTGCCCCTTTTAAACTCTTTCCAAGGATAACTTTCCAGATGGTTAAGTGTAACAAACCATCTGGCTGCATCAGGTCAGATTAGAAAATTTGAAGGTAACATTGATAATAACATAATAATAATGCCTACTCCAAGCAGGAAATAGCTCAAGTTATGCTGGTAGTACTGGGTAAGTGAGACACAATACCTTCTACCTACACATTTGGTACATGTACAATTACATAAGAAATGGGCAAATAACTAATCAACAAAGATAGTATTGGGTCTATGTTTTTCCACATGGAAACAACATTGATGTCCCATATTTTCCTTGATGCTTTTAATATTGAAAAAAGTTACCTACATTATCAGGAGTTAATCAAATGTGTATGCGAGAGTATAGACGCATGTGCAGGTAAAGTATGACCTATAGGAAGCTTCTCATACACAGTTTTGGATTCAGAAATTTTATTTTGAAGTCATGCAGACACTGCATGTACTGTGCGTTAATATTGTTGTCACATGTAATAGAAGACTTATGTTGACTTTCTGGAAAATTACCATTCAGTGATAATTATATTGCACCTACAGCATAGCAACTCAAGATCAACACTGTTTATTATGAAAACACTCAAGCAACACGTTTCTGTCTGTGGTGTAGCCTTGAAGATTAATGTCATACACTTCTCCATCTGTGTGCCAGCCATCCCTTTTGTCAAGTTAACTACTTTGAAATGACCTTTATGTATGTATGCATTTCAGGCCTCTGCCCTTTTCCGGATCAGAAGAATTTCATCTCCTATTTTTCCTTTTGTGCACTTCTAAAGTTTTTTTTTGCCCCTCCTTGGCTTGTCACCAAGAACCTAGCAATCAAAAACAAAATAAATCACATGACACATATACACACAATCTGGTAGTGTCCCTGGTAGTGTCCCTATATGACCCGTGCCTCGCAACCTATTCATTTAGATCTGTTCCATTCCTCATTCTCTCCACTGTGTCGTCCTCTGGGTCTTAACTTCAAACTGGTGAACCTCAGGAAGGAAAAGGAAAAACAGGAACATAGGGTGTTGGAGCTCTATTCAGAAAGAGTTCACAGTTAAAAACAATGTGACATTCCTCAAAACAGGAAGTGAACAAACAGCTGGCTACTGGCACTTGCTGTCTGTTTGCATTTAATAGTACAAAAATCTCTTTGTTGTGCTGTCAATACGTGTATGCGAGCAATACAACAAAATTGTGTTAGTACCGACTGAATGGAAAAAAACAATAATACACACATGACCTGTAGCTATGAATTAATCTAGTTTATCTGATCCTGCATTTCTCATAACTCAGTGACAAACTCTCTCCCCTGGTCGGATATGACTTTGCTGACCAGGCCAAACATATAAAACTTTGTAGTAATTGCTGCTGAATCCTCCAGAGCAGAGGTTCAGCAACAACAAACTTGCTGAACAAATCAGTCATTGTCAGTATATATTGCTCCTTGTAGTGGCCTCTTTTCAGGGACCAATTACGTCCATCCCATCTAGTTTTCTTTCATGTGTGAGTATACATTAATATGACATTAATACAGTATCACTAATACTAATTCCAGTGTTGGATTAAGTACTCACATCCTTTACTTAAGTAGAACAAGAAATACATTTGTCAAAAAATACTAATTTACAAGCAAATGTCTTATATTAAAAAAGGATAGAAGCTTCATCAGCAAAATGTTCCTAATGTATCAAAAGTAAAAGTACCCATTATACAGATTGTTATATTATCACAGGATATTATACTAAATGTGACAGTATTTTAATATTTTAGTATAACAATGTGGAGACAATTTGAGATACTTTGGGTAGATTGTAGTACTACATGTTATGTAAGTGTATAATTTGTTATGTGGTTAATTCAGGAGAAGTCACCAAGGCTTCAAATAAGTCTATGGAGCGATCAAAACAAATCTAAGCTTTTCTAATTTAATAGACAGATTTAAACAGCAGTTAGAATATTAATATATAATCTTCAAAATACTTTTTATACGAAAGGTAAGTTGTAACTTAACCTGTTAGATTTAAAAGTACAATGTTTTCATCTGAAATGTAGTAAAGTGAAGTATAAAGTAGGATCACGTGGAAATACTCAAGTAAAGTACAAGTACCTTAAAACCATACTGAATGGTTACATACAGTACTTAAGTAAAGGTACTTTCCACCGCTGACTATGTCAGAGTTCTTGTAAAATCTATTAACTCTACACTTGCAGTAATCAAACACATGTCATTGTGCACTTTTTTATGGGATACACCACTGGTGTTGTGTGTGATCATTTAACTGAATCTGATCATTGACCTGAAACAGAGAGTACTTATGACAGATGGCCTGACATATTTTAATTTCTTGGAGTAAACTTAGTGTTGGAATTTCTGTGGTCCAGATGTCAACAAACTAATCTGTCATGTCCTGTGGGTTCTGTGCCAGTAACATACCCAGAAGCCAGCACCAGGCCTCAGGTGCCTCTGACACCACCAACATGGCTGCCAGTGCCTTGCTGCTCCCAACACTCGTTCAGAAGTGCCCTCATTTCCTACTCAAACATAAACACCAGACGCATGTAAAGCTGGTCAGGGCCGATGTAGAACAGTCTGCCATCTGTGTAAAAAAATAATAATTTAAATAAAAAAAGCAGGGGAATGGGTAGATTAGTTCAATTTACTCTTGTAAGAAAATGTTAAGTTGTCTTGTCTTATAATTTGACCAAATCAGGAAAATAGCTTAAAATAAGCAAAATTGACTACCAATGGAATATAATAATTCTACTCAATATTGGACTAATTGTACCAAATACAAAACATTTTCACTCAAGATTAAATTTTTTTGCAGCGCAAAATTCTCACATGATTTACATACAGAAAGTGTTCAAGCCTCAGGCCTTAGAATTCAAAATAACTACATATAACTATGTATGTAATCTAGTATTGGTTGCTATGAAAAGACAAATGGCTAAGTCATAAATAAATGGTTTCAATGGTTTCATTATGAAACAACATAACATAAATACTTAAAGTGAACTTATTTATTTATTTGGCCACACTTCCATGTGTATGTATTGTAATATATGTAATATATCTTAATATAATTCTTACTGCACCATATTGGACAGCAGGTGACCTCACAGTGCCTCTGAAGGCTTGAAAAACTTTTCAATACATCTGTCTGGGTGTTATCAGAAAATATCATAAAATAGCAGATACATAACTCAAATCTTAAGTTTGTCTCAGGACTTCAGGCATTTTGCTGCCACTAACAACATACTCAACATTTTTACCATATTTGTGGTTTGTGAGCCCTGACGAGTAAATATTTCTGTCAGAAGTTTATAGTTTCTATTTTTATTCTATTTCTACTGATTATTTTAATTTTAATGATCTTTCTCTAAACCAAACTTTTTTATGCACAAACCTATAACAAACTTTAACTACAGCGTTGTCCCACTGTAAAACATAATTATCCATAAATGATTTGAAATGCTTGGAAAATGCATCCAATAATGACGCAGATGGATTTAAGTTGGAATAAGATGGTAGTTTGTTTGTTTTGTGCATCATTATGAGACGTTGGGGGCCGATATTATACACCCTGGGATGAAAAATGGTCAATAATACCGCAAACCCTCATCTTTATCTTGAGACCCTTTCCTCACCCATGGCTCCACTTTCTCTGTTGCTTATACATGCAGGTCTCAACCTGATAATTCATGCATAAATTGGTCTTTTTTAGATTTCTGCAAAGTGAAGCCTGAGGCCAAGCGATGCTGCGAGAGGAGTGAGCGCTTCCAGTATCACTCGAGAAATCAGGTGAACACAGCATATGTACAGTGATCTCATTAATTTAAAGGGTTTCTAGGCGTCCTGCCAGCTCCACGCCAAGGTAGCAGAGCATCATTGAGCTAATATTATTTAGAGATATTACAATGAGCTACAATATGCTTTGTTACACGCGGGGTTAAGGGTGTTGCATAGGGACGACTTTGCTTAGTTGGCTGACTCTTTTGGTGTCATCAAGTTATTGTGGTGTCATGGGACCGTTTAAACACAAAAGGTCGAATATGTGATCCATCGTGTGTTGCGTCGTCTTTCCTCTTCTGCAGCAGGAGAGCGGGAAACATTTCAGGAGGAAATCCTCTCCCCTGCACAGGGTTACATAAATAAGGGTGTAGGCAAGGCAAGCCTCAGCTGAGCAGTTGATGTCAGTGTTGTCTGACGACTGCCCCCGAGCCCGAAGGTTTAATAGTTATCAGACACAAAAATAGACCATGAGAGAATGGATTACACACTTTAACCGTATGAAGTGAAGTTTTTTGCCCCCATGTAACCTGTATCTGACCTTTTGACTCTGAACTTTTGACTCTCAGTCTGAATGACACTGATACTATTTTTTCAAATGCAAACAAGGCCACTGGGATGTGGGGTCCTAAAACTGATTAATATTGCATTATACTTTATTATATAAGTATTATACTCTTATTATATAAGTAAACAAAAGAAAACCTGGGCTCAAAATGTGCATGGCTGGATACTGAATATATTTACCATTTTTTAAAACAAATAACAAATGCTAAATTTAGTAGAGATTGTTAATTTGTCTATAGCACATAAAATAGGATGTTAGGTATGATGCAAATTAGCCATAAGAGGCATTAATGGTAACCAATGGTATTTTTTTTTTTTATTGAAGCCACAAAATTGTTTTACAATTATTAACACTATTATTTACACTATAAGTAAGTAATTGGGGGACACGGTGGCGCAGGGGTTAGCGCTGTTGCCTCACAGCAAGAAGGTCGCAGGTTCAAGACCTCCTTGGTCCGGGGTCTGGGACCTTTCTGTGTGGAGTTTGCATGTTCTCCCTGTGTCTGCGTGGGTTTTCACCGGGTACTCCGGCTTCCTCCCACAGTCCAAAAACATGCTGAGGTTAATTGGCAACTCTAAATTGCCCATAGGTGTGAGTGTGTGAGTGAATGGTGTGTGTGCCCCACGATTGGCTGGCGACCATCTGGGGTGTATCCCTGCCTCTCGCCGTAACGCGCTGGGATAGGCTCCAGCAGACCCCTGTGACCCTAATGAGGAATAAGCAGGTATAGAAAATGACTGACTGACTGACTGACTAAGTAAGTAATTACAACAATCTACTAACTACTATACTAAACTAGGGGTGTCAAACAAACAATTAAACTATAAGAACCTAGCTAGAATAAAATAAATTGGACAGGACCTAAATGATTGAAACAACTCTTACTGTACATAATACAGTGAATAATTTAACTGGTTATGTGTGTGGTTGTGCACTCCCTGGCTGCATTGGTTATTTAGAAACGCTTGACTAATCAAAATTCAACAGAATCACATACATCTCATAAAACAATCCCAAAGGCCCAGGCAACAGCATTAATAATGATGATTGTATTGTTAAAAGTGGGAGAGAGAGACAAAGGCGATGGGGAAGGATGCAGTGAAAAGCTGAGTTGCTGTGCTCGCCAAAGACTGCTGACAGTGCAGTCGAGTCCAAAAAGGTTCCACTCTGAGATATCTAATCAATTGTTAAGAAGAAACAGGGGAATATATCACAGCAGCAGCCTGCTGGAGAGGTGTTATTTCCTGTCAAATCTTGTGTTAAGATAATCTCCTCTTGCATTCGCATGAAACTGAAGAATAGTTTCACTTTTCCAAAAAAAAAAAAAAAAAAAAGCACTGATCATTTCAAAACAAGACCACTGCTACTAATCTATCATAAACCAATTTCAGTCCTACAACGGTTGATCATCATTCATCTTTCCTCAACACTGAATTGTGTGCGAAATTCATTAAAAATATCCACCATCATAGTCCACTTCCCATGTCGGTTACTGACCTTGAACTAATGGCGAAGCTTTCTGGAGCGCACCGACTGCTTATCCAGCCCTTTTTGACTCAACGCTTTAAACTGAAGGGAACTCAGAAAACCACTGACAACTGATATGTTGTTTTTGTGCTCTCGCTGCACAGGAAATCCTAACTCCGCAGAATGGCACATGTGCTGCGTTGCACGCTCACTTTTGAACAGTGTACCTTTTTACTCCAGCCTGAATTTTTCAGTATAGTGAGCACGTTTCTCACCAGACGCTCATAAAGTGGGAAAACCCATGTTATGAGTTAACAGAAGAGTCAAAATCTCTACAGAAAGTAATTACATTAATATTTGTATCTATAAACTAGCAAATTAAATGAATTGGTCATTTTTAATTGTCAAGAGTTCCTATCAATATTCAACTTAATGATGATCCTATTAATCTCAAGGCAAAATAGAAAGTCTCTTTTGAGCGGGATGCATTATTTTAAGCTACAAAAAATGTATTATGTATGTATTGTGTATTTTATTTGCACCATAATACAAAAACAAGTACACACACAAAAAAACAGTAATACAGAAGTGACAGGTAAAACATCCAAATTGAGCTTATTCAAGGAAAGCTCCCCAAAAATAAAGATAAAATAACACATATTATATATTTTAGGCTTTAGAAATCCAGTGGCAAGTAAAATGGTGCAGTACTAAAATAATCTTAATTCATTATGAGGCATTAAATTATGTGATTCACTATTTTTTCTGCATTTACTCTTGATTAAAATTGTATCTGCTCAATTGACTTTATTCTTTGACCCGTCACACAAAAAAAAATAATTATTGGCAACATGATGACATGATGAGGTTTAAACCCTTGTGATTCATTGTGGTGTTTCAGCTACTTTGATTAAATCAGTGGAAACACGGCGTGGGTGGACGTTTCTCTCAAATGAGATGATCGTGAGACTTAACAAGTATTGTTATCATCCAAAATATACAGTATTCATAACAATATTTATATTAAAACCATTAAAACCCTCAGACTTTACAGTTACCCTCAGTATGGTGCTATATGCTTATTTTGAAACACAGAAAACGATGAAGAAATACACAATTGCAGTAGTTCAGCTGACTATAAATACACACATACGTGTGTGTGTGTGTGTGTGTGTGTGTGTGCGTGTGTGATCATTCCTCCTGTTCATACTGACCATTAAAAGCTCCTTTCATAATGCACTTACAGTGTAAGTTATGGGCAAGGTAACCTTCATTTTGTGCAAAGGATTTGCTAAAGGTAACATCAGATGTTTGACTTAGTCTTTTTAGTGTCTCGATGGATAATGTTGTAATGTAGAGCTGCTTTTATACGATCATTTTACATATTGAATCGGATTGTACTGACAAAACTAATTATTTCTTTCTTTTCCATCTTTGCGGTCTTTTGAGTTTTCTGAATTTCTGATGTCATGAAAGAACTATTGGTGCAGAGTTCAGGTCTCAAGTTGAAATGTTAATTCTATAATTTATGTGAAAGTGTATGAATCAGCCCTCATACGACTCAACATATCTGTGCGCATGAATATTTCAGCTCTCCGGAGACGTTTGATGAAGTGAAGCTTACAAATAGTTTGAATTCACTTCTAAAATAAGTAAATTTAATTATTTTATTAGATAATTCTTTACCCAGCAGCTGCAACGGGGCTAATAGCTATAAAACAAAACAAAAAAAATCAACATCATAATATAACAAATATATTAGAATAACATTTCACTTGGCTCTCCATGCATGCGTGAAGGATGTCTATATATAATATCAGGGTGCGAATGCAGCAGAACCATCTGGAAGCACTTCAGCCCAGCTGGTGAGCGGTGGACTAAACAGCCAGCTGAGGTGTATTAATAAAAGCGATGACTTCAGGTGATTAGCTGTAACCGGCATGACAGTGCAACTGTGAACCTGCAGTGTTTTAATAGTTCATGTTCCCATCAGCTTAATGGTGTTCTTGGTAATAAAAGGGCAAAATAAGAACAAAAAACTTTATGATGAAAGCTTTATTGCACAGCCAAGATATTGTAGAATTTTTTAAAAAAAATTAATCATCTTAATTATTTTGCTTCATTTTTTTTTGCAATTTTTTGCAACCCTGGATTCTTCATTTCCCATAATGCAACATGATAGTGTTTTAATGAGATCCAGTAAATGTTGGTGTTTGTGATAGAGTCTCTAAATGTGTATTTTTTTTCTAAATCCCAAACCAAGGTAAATGACGATGTAATATATAAGGTATGAGTATAACTCTGGATCTACTAGACCAAAGGATGGATTCATTTTGCTCTCTAGACCTTATGTAAACAGAGTCATGCCCATGACCCCAGAGGAGGAAACTGAACCCCTGGGTGAGTGTAGACTGCTATTGCCAAGCTTTTTTTCTTTTTTTTTAGTAAAAAATAATGCAAAGAGTGTATAACTTGCTTAGGAAATGCAATTCAGCTTCTAATTCTAGCAAGTTCATTTGCCATTTCTGCAGTTTTCAGCAGTGCTCTGCAACTCAGCTCTTCAGACCAAGACCTTTTCTGTTCCCAAGTGTGTGGAAATTCATGTTGATCTGTGTAATATTAATACAAAGCATTTCTTCTTTCAGCCAATATATTCAAACTTCCAGCTTTGATAGTATTTATGTTCAGCTTCCAGCTTTTCTAGCAATAGATTTTGATCTACAGCACAACCATTATAAGCTGAAACACTATTACGCTACTCAAAAAAAACTCCACCTTTGTATGTGTTGCATTTTTAGCATTATTGATGTAACAAAGATATAACTAAAATGTGTTTTTATGTGCTTTTGACTTTTTTCTTCTTTACGAACAATTTGTAATAATTGCAAGTTGTTTTTTCAGTGATTGCAAGTTGCTGTAAACCGTTTCAGCAATAACTTCTATTTCTTTGTGGTGTTTAAAACATTATTTATAATGTATGAAGTCTTTCCTCTGCAGATTTGGGGCAACAGATGTAGTCTTCAGTCTGGATGAACTCAACAATGTATAGAGTTTAATTCCTATTTTGGTCATTTTTGGATAATTATGACATTCTGTAGTTAACTGTACATAAAAGAAAAAATGGGCAGAAAATCCAGAGTTGAATTGGATTAGAAGGAGATCTCATATATACAAGTGGGTCACAACTCACCTGGTATTCACTGTTCTTAAATCAAAAAAATAAAAAAAAAAAGCCTAAATGACATGAAAGAGTTTTAAGAAGATATTTGTGTAGGTTAAAACACAATTTCAAGTAAAGGTGAAGTGTCTGGTGAGATGTTTTCAAACTATTGTGAAAATCTTTCGCCACGTTCGTTTAAGTTGTTCCTTCACTGGGTTTTATTCTTAAAAATTCTCCACAAATGGATCTTGCAGCAGGCAGGATGAGGCGGCTGGCAGCGCCGTTGGTATCATACATCTTGGTTGAGCGCTCACACTCCGTTGGTGATGAAGAGCTTCTTTGATGAACCTGGAGATCCAATTTGTGTTGGCAACCTTGGCTCTGTGGGTCCACCTGCTCTTAGGGGACCACTTACCCGGCAGCTGTTGTTGCTCCCGCCTCCGGTTTTAATATCACTCATTTAGATTAATTATCCTGTGCAAATGTACAGATATTTAAATTCTCCACACTAATTTAACACTGAAGTGTATTGTTGCCTCTGTGCAATTATCATCCTCATATAGTTTCCCAAAGAAGCCCAATTAAGTCTCTGATTTCTTTCCCTTTATTGCTTTTATTGCACGTGCGCACGCACACACACACACACACACACACACACACACACACACACACACACACACACACACACACACAAACACAGATGTTCACTAGAAGAGAAAAGGAGGACATAAAGGTGACTGTTTTCATTCCAACCAAAATTTCCTTATTCCTTAATCTACAGTATAATGTTTTGATTTCACAGTTAAGAAATAGCTCCTTTTCATATTTTGTGGTATATTTTCACCCCAGCTATAACCCTGTTTTAACTGGTCCCTGATTTACATGCCAATTACTGAACAAATGCCTAAAATACCCACCAGTTCTGACAGTTTGCTTGTAGAAACCCTCATTATACAGCCAAATCCTCAAAGTAGAGTTGTTTTTAAAGAAGAGTTTGGAGTCTGGCATCCTCAGGGATTCTATTAAAAGAAGATTTTTGTTCCTCCCCAAAAAACTCATCAATTTTGAATATATAGCACTGTTCACCTGTTTTAATGCGGCAACTTTGTTTCAGTTTCATTGGGGGTCTTTCCTCTGTTCTCCGGGTTCTCTGCTCGGTTCTGTGACCTGAAAACAGGAATCTTTTTCAGAAAAACGGTTGTATTTTCACTGCTTTGTTAGGGTTAAGGAGTTAGGGTTAGAAATTAGGAGTTAAGGTTAAGGAGTTAGGGGTTAGGGTTATGGTTGAGGTGTAAATTAGGGTTGGAGTTAGGGTTAAAAGTTAGGGGTTAAGAGTTAGGATTTAGGTTTATGGATGACAGGTTAGGGTTAAGGAGTTAGGACTTGGGTTATGTATGAGAGGTTAGAGTTAGGGTTTCTATATGGTGGGATCTTTTCTGGAGTAATATCACACCACCTGAGGAACATGTGGCAGGAATACAGAATACCCTTCTTTAAATGTTAGTTATAGTTATATTATCTGTCACTATTAACATGTCCCTCAACACTACAGTTTGTATTTGTCACTTATTGCTACTGTTACTACAGTCTGAAGAAATGTCTCATAATTTCCTATTTTGTCATAGACCAGAGATAAAAGAAATTAATACTTGAATTCCAAAACGATAAAAGAATTTCCATGTGGTGAAAAATAGAAATAGACAGAAGATTTAGCAATGGACAACAAATACATGTTATACATAAGTTCATACCACCAAATCTCTATGAAGCTCTGATGCAGCATTTCTCTATGATGCTGTTGTGTTGTTATAGTGAAAATGTGCAGAGACCTTTTTACCAAGCTCATGGACTGATGACCATGGACAGAAATCACACTGAGTGCAATTGTTGTGTTCTATAACAAATTTCTAGCAGTAAATCTGGTAATTATTGATATGCAGCCATAACTTTTCCTTTCCTCATGGGAGTGCCCTCCACCAGATTTTGGAACCATGGATTCAACGTTTGGCTTTCTTTCAGTCACAAAAACATTGCTGAGATGAGATTGCAACTGAAAAAAAATGTCTTCATATAAATCCTTTGTGGACAGGGGCCCTCGCTAAACAAAGCTTGTATTGTTTAAGATATCCTTGCATGCAGTGTATGAAAAATGCCTTAATTGTAATTTAAAACCTCGGCCAAATAATGAAAAACAGTCATAAAGCAAAAGTTCACGAAAGTAAATGGAAAGGATTGTCCAAATATGTTTGGCCACATGAAATGGGCGAAACGCTAAGGGTCTTTAATCATCAGCTGGACTAACTTTAACATGTCTGTTTTCACTCTTTATTTCGGGAAAACCAAGCTGATGGCTTATCAGCATCTCAATGAATGAAAGGCGGTATGGGACTTATATGTTTAATATCCCTGTTTTGTTCAATCATTATTAGTCATTACATTCAAGAACTGTTCCAGTGCTTTGATTAATCTCATCCGTCACTAGAACAAAGTAATTTAATCAGAGTGCAAAAGGCCGGAGGTTGCAGAATTCTGATTTCATGGTAATGTAAGTGAGAGAGAGAGTGAGATTTTCAGACCTAAAATCTGGCACTCGTGTGTCACATCATCATAATGTACAGCACACAGCGAAAAACACATCTGCTCTTCATTTATCTCAAGTGCACCGCTATAAATCAGCTGTAATTTGTGGATTGAATTATTGCAGCTCCAACATATCACGCAGCCAAATCCTCCGATCCATTCATCCCGCACTACACCAATCACAACATTAAACCACGGGCAGGGGAATAAGGAACAAACAGGCGTAGTGACAGAAATTAAGTTAGGGTGATGAACGTTTACCAAAATACAACGCGGCGGCGAGAATAAATGAAGAATGTTGATGGCTAATGAATGATTAAGAGCGAGGTTACAGTTGTCTTGTGGGTTATGAAAATCATAGCAGCGTTGCCTTGCGGGTGACCTTGCTGGGTTGCACGCACGCAGAGTCTGCAAACACACACAGTAAAATAGGGATCATATCGCTGTTATGGTTGTATCAATCCTATTTCTGCTGACATGGTCCAGGAGGAAAACTGCCTCTTCTTGCTCAGCATATGAGTCTGCAGAAGCTGACTTTATTGTTGTGTAGCCTAACAGTAAATAAACATGATCTACGTAAGGTGACGACCAAAAAAAACATTTTTTTTCTGGGCGTAATTTTAAATTTTGTAAGTATGTTTGAGATCCCAGAGCTGGTTCAAGTGGATTATCAGCAATTCTAGCAGCGTCCACCACTTGTGGTTCAGACTGAAATAGATCACAACAACCATCAGATGAAGATGTTTGGATTTGAGTGACCTGTCTCAACAACAATCACATAGATTGAAAGGAAATTGGTTCTCTGAGAGGGGTTTCATACCGGCAGGGATCTGTGGTGGTTCTGGTTCCTAAACCCCATTTTGAACCTGCTGGAACATTCAGACCTACATCCACGAAATGTCATGGATGCCTCCTGTAGCCCATCATTCCATCATTTAGAGGAGGAGATCATAACCTGTTATTAAAATAGTGTGAAACTTTTGGATTTTTACTTTACAGTCCCTGGCTCCAGAGGATCTTAATGATGAATTGGCTCTCAATGTATTTCTATGATATAGAGTATATTGGTCGTATTATTTGTTTGTTGTTTGGGCTACATCATGTCGTATTTCCAGTTCTCTTCAAAATAATAGCAGTGTGTTTAAAAATGTGAGTAAAGCCAAAATCCTTATATTTTTTATTTAAGTATTGGGAACACTGCATTTTATATCAAATCAAAATGTGAAGAAAAATGTGTCAACTTTTTTTATTACTTTGCAGAAAATGAAAAACAATGAATATTAGGCTGTTCAAAAAATAGCAGCGTCTGCATTTTTCTTTAGAAACTCAAATATTTACTGTATAAACTGAAAAATCTTTAGCATTCCTGTGAATCAATAATGTAGAATTTAATTGTGTGAACACAGTTTCTGAGAACTGCTTCACATCTTTGTGGCATGGAGATGACCAACTTCTAGCACCTATGGACAGGTATCCCCATAATATGATGCTTGTCTGAAGTTACCAGTGAGTAGATGCCTGTGTATAGGTGATCTATCAGGGTTCTCTGGTCAATTCAATTCAATTCAATTAGCTTTAGTGTCATTGGACATTGCCATGTCAATGAAATTTTCATTGCAACCCCCGTGAAACAAGACAAAACCTCTTTGGGTCCATGTTCCTCATTCATCACAGTAATCTGCCAACTAGGCGTTGATTATATACAGCTGCTCAGCCTTTTGATGGACAGCTAGACTCCTGAATTAGCTGGATTGATTCTGGTTTGGCTGTTGACAGGCAGCTATGTGGGCTGATCAAATCTACTGGTAGGAAATCTTGATTGGTTGGTAGCAGGGCCGTTGCTAACCATTTGGGTTCCCTAAGGACAAATGCATTGCGGTGCCCTCCCCACCAACTCAGAATTTATCAATAAATTCATGCAATTCACAATTATGCAATTCACTTTATTTTCAAAGCAAAGACTTTTGAATTAGGAATAAATATATAATAAGACATATTCCTGGGCGGTGGCGCAGGGGTTAGCGCAGTTGCCTCACAGCAAGAAGGTCGCAGGTTCAAGACCTCCTTGGTCCTGGGTCTGGACCTTTCTGTGTGGAGTTTGCATGTTCTCCCCGTGCCTGCGTGGGTTTTCACCGGGTACTCCGGCTTCCTCCCACAGTCCAAAAACATGCTGAGGCTAATTGGAGACTCTAAATTGCCTGTAGGTGTGAATGAATGGTGTGTGCCCCACGATTGGCTGGCGACCATCTGGGGTGTATCCCTACCTCTTGCCGTAACATGCTGGGATTGGTAACTGGCTCCACCAGACCCCTGCGACCCTAATGAGGAATAAGCAGGTATAGAAAATTACTGACTGACTGACATATTCCAGAAATTCTACACGATCAGTATCTAAAATGTGAGTTGACCAAAGAGCACCATCATTGGAGTAGGCACACATGTCCCTTGCTGGACGTGCTGGTAGATGCTTCCTCTAAATCTTCCTTCTGGCCTTGATGTCACATATTTAAGCATTGACCCTTCATTCAATACAAATACAAAAGTTAAAATATATAGGGATTCTACTGAAATACAATTTGGAACCTATTGTACAAACATTGCATACAGTATATTAATTAGATTTATGTGGGCCTATGTGTAAATCACTGGTACATTTCAAAATACAAAACTCCATTTTACATTTATAGAGGGTGCCTAGCCTATTATGATGATTTCTTTTCACGAGCCTGATTTTTTTGGCGCCGCCTCCAGGCACTTGGTGCCCTCCACACTATGTGTAATGTGTGTGTACAGAATGACAGTGCTGGTTGGAAGTAAATTTCCTGTAACCCTCATCTATTATGGATTTTGGTGATTTCTTTTTTAAAACATAATAATTCAGGGTTTACCATCAATTCATCATGACAAATGCAAATATTAGAACAAAAAGTACAGCCTACCCCTTATTTAAAGGAACATGCAGGAAATTCAAGTGCCATATAGTTATCATGAAAGAGCGTAGACTGCTGGTACGTCAGTTATGCATCGTTTGTTTGATTTGTTACGGGATGTTGGGTTTCGTCAGGCAGTTGCATACGGATGTCTCTTGAGTTGAGTAGACGTCACACCTGCATGCTGCAGGTCGCTCAACCGAGTGGTGGAAGCGTAGGCAGACATCACAGTATGGGTGGGCACGGAGGAATTCAGGTGGGCCGAGCCCATTCAAGACTAGTTAATAGTATCTGAAATATTAACGAAACGTTAGCCAAAACAGGCCATTACTGCTATACCTGTCTGATTGAGCCACAGTTTAATCATATGGGCCTTATGCATCACCAGAGGTGACCATTATCAGCATAGCTTGGCACTGCAGCCAGATATTCACACACGTACACACAGCTGACAAATGCAAAAGAATCATTAATCAAGCCTATGGATAGAGGACACTTGAACATAGTTTGGCAAGGTACGCATAAGGCTGACGCAGCATCATCAGCACTAAATCTAATTCTACAGCCAAAAACAATTCTCAATAAACTATAATATCAAAATAGACAAATTATCTTATTTTTGATGATTACAGCAGGAGATGATGGGGATTGCTGAAATTATTTTATTATAGTCTAACGATTCAGTCAGTTCTCTTTAAAGGGAAGCAGGGACAAATAATTCTGTCTGTATATCATCATTGATGGTCCAATGCCAGTTTTTATCCGGCTGCATTTAAAGAGTCTTTCAGCAGGACAGCTTGTTATGAGCAGCGTGACAAGAGCCCGGAGGGCCACGGAGGTCCATAGGAGATGATTCATATTGGGAAATATGTCACTGGGACATGTGTGGAGCACCTTAACAAGTGATGGAAAGGCCTCATTCGCTGTGACCTTTCTCTTCATGTTCTTCAAAGTGTGTGCTGGTGAACTGTATAAATACCTTGTCGCCAAAGGTGTCAAGGACTTTGCATTCGCTAAAAAAAAATGTGTTTGACTGAGGCAAGCAAGCAGCTCCAGCTCTCATTAAGCTGTATGTGTCTGCCTTAAAACAAGTGCTCAGTTCAATCATTTGTCTGTTTACTACAGGGGTGTCAAACATTCGGCCCGCGTGCCAGAACCGGCCCGCTGAGGGGTCCTCTGTGGCCCAGTGGACAACTGTACAAAGTGTACCAAAAATGGACCAGTACAAGATCAAGGGATGAAATGTGTGCAGTTTTGTAAAGGAGGAGATAATTTCACCTGCTTATTAAAAAATGCTATGTTGTGATATGTGGCCTGTGAACTAAATTGAGTTTCACATATATATAAATAGTTGTTCTTGTTGTTAAAGTGAGTCTTTAAGGTAGATTCAACTTACATATCACCCAACTTTGCTGACAACTTCCTCCTTTCAATATCCAGCAGTGTCTCAACTTGGAATGCCATATGACATTAGCATTAGCATTCATGTCCCCAGGCTTCTTGTGTCTGTATCTAATAGAATTTTTACAGACGTCTTCCACAATCACATAGTATGTCTATGTTTCATCATGTAAATCATTTATTTTGCAGATAATTGATTTACAGCTTTACAGATTTACAGAGAACTGTCCATAGCATCATTGTTTAGCTGGTTTATAATATTTCCTTTGCTTGCATCCTTCAATTCTGTCCAACGCTGCAGCATGTGCCCTGCTGCCGTTTAGCACAAAATTAGAAAAGATGTTTCCAATCTTTGAAGACAGTCGTTATGAATGGAGCCTAAGTTTTGGGGGAAATTGTGACATATCGTACAAAACACAGGTGCTGTATTCTAGCCAATGGGAATCTTTTATACTGCTGAGCAAAAGCTAGCTTTTCCCGATATCGCAGTGATTGGGAATGAACTGTGATTGGTTGCAGTGTTATAGTGGTCTAGTCTGATGGGGCTTGCACTTCCTCAATAATCCTAGACAAACCTGGTACAAATTAACTATATGATAAAATATGGTTCACGTTTATTCTTTAGCATTTAAAATATTTAAATTTGCTCTTCCAAATGAATGGCTGCAGGAACCTCTGCTTTGGCATGGAAGGGTGGATGTTTTGAAGAATCAAGTGTTAGTGTAAGTTAGGGGTGAACCACAGATTCATATAGCATGTAATGGGAACCTGACAAAGGGAGTTTTCTGTTTCTCTCTATGGCTTTCAATATAATAGGCCGATACTTGAGTGAATTTATCAACTGTTCATGGAACTGGATAATATTTATCAAATATTTGAACTTGAAAGTGTTTAGATTTGACCCCACAACAATAGAAGCATTAACAGAATGATGAACTAAGGAACATATGACCCTAGGAACATTGATGCCCTCCTATAAATTATATGCTACTGCTAACGGGTAAACGGCTGAATTAGCAGTCGTGTACATGTTAATACTTGGCGCTTGTAAAGTAGGAACTGGTGCAGGAGTAAATGTCTGGATTGAGAATGATGGTTCAATTTGTGCTGAATTCTTTCCTCCTCTTCTTTGCAAAAAACACAAGGAAACTTCATGCATTCCATGATTTCTTTTTTTAACTGACATTAAAAATCAGCAAGCTAGCACTAAGTAGGCTTCTGTTCCTGCTTGCAATCTGGCATTCACTTTCTTTCATCATATTATATTAAACAAGAAGTGAGAAGCAAGGTCTGTTTTATTTTTATTGGTCGCGTAGTCAGATAATTGAAACAGTATTTATTGACTCTTATTCACTGGACGATCCAGCAAAAAAAAAAAAAAGCAAGCCTCCTGATTGGGTGAGTCTGAGTAGTAAGTATTTGTAGTGAAGATGATATTGTGAGCTGTATATGGAGAAAATAACCCCCAATCTCTCTTCACTATACTATTTTACATGATCGTCTGCTTTAGGAAAGAATGGAAATAATCACAAGTTTTGATATTGTGTTTTATATTTACAACACAAATATGAAATTATAATGTGTGAAGACTAACAAACAAAACAGCGCGGCCAGAGATCAACAGAAAGCAAAACACTGTTGACAACATAGTCATGTGATTATTGTGAAGTGAAAGTTGAAAATGTGCAGTTACAGTATGTACATCACATTTCAAGGAAAACTGAATAATGTCAGTGTGAATGTTGATCCACTGATCCACAAGTCCTCACAACATGCAGTCTGAGAAAAAAAAGGAAGTTGCCAAATGAGTTGTTCTGTATTAAATATTTGTTTCACATTACCAATAAAACACAATGACAGCAGACCTTTAAGTATAATGACAAAAAAGGTGGCATCATGTGAACTGATCAGATATTGTACCTGTTTATATGAAAGCCAAGGAGCCTTTTATCTACGGCCATGTGATGCATACGTTTTCATTTGTTGTTGGGTACATAACATTATTTTGGAATACTGCAATGCAATAGCAAATGTGTAATTGCAAATCTTAAAATGTTGACATGGTGGGAAAAACACTGGTTCACCTCCCTGCCTGGAGTAAGATGAAAAGGTTGACACCACTCTCATGTTTGTTTATTAAATATGAAGCTACAGTGAGAAACCAATTAGCTTAGCTTAGTTTAGCATAAAGCTTGGTAATAGAGGGAAACAATTAGCCACGAAACAACAACTTTTCAGTGCTATTTAAGTCTCCTGTGTTTCTGATATGATATAAGACTACCCACTCATTCGGTTGTGGTCTGGTCTCCGCTAGTTTAGCTCCTGTTGTGATGTCACAACAGGGGGAGAAGTTAATAGTAACTTCTCCTGGACCCAATTTAGCTCCTACAGCCAGACTACATTGCTGCTATAGGTTTAACTAGGTGGTTTTGGACCATAAATCATAGACCATGAAAAGAAAATAATATACTTAAATAAAATAGCTAATAAGGGCCTGTTTAACTAGCTAATATTTTATCTTATTTGTACAATTTGTAGACAAAAAGGCTTGTGATTTTCAATTTCAGTTTGTGTACTAGTTAAATGAATAAGATATAACATGTTAGTTGGTATTAAATGTGGTGCTGGGCAGATTTAAGTAGAACAAATGGCTAAAACAGGCTAGTAGTTTGTCCCCCCCCCCATATCCAGGCTTTATGCTAAGCTAAGCCAATTGTCTTGACTCAAGCTTTATTGTTAAAAGACATAAATGAGAGTTATGTGGATCTTCTAGTATAACCTTTGACAATGAGCATATTCCCCCTCCAAAATAGTAATGGCAGTAAATGACAGAATGGCAATTTTATAAAATGCTGGTAATCTCTCACTTGCTAATAGAAATTGGGCTTTAAAATCAAAGTGACTTTTTGACATCCTTACACAGTGCTGAATCCATTATTTATCATGGGGAGCAAGGTCACAGCAATTATAGTTTGCACTGCTGAACAAGAAGTGAGTAGTTGGTAGAATAAATTCCAAGGCAAATTGAACATTTTGGGAAATATGCTTATTAGCTTTCTTGTCGAGAGACAGATGAGAAGGTCAGTACCACTCAATATCATCTTATTCTCCCCTGTACAAAAATTCATGTATAGAAACAATATTTTGTGGTTTTAAGGGGGTTATGTCCTGTCGTGTTTCTTGGTGGGGGTTCAGTGACTTGCTGGAGTCTGCGCTGGTTGCCTGGCAACCACATGTTGAGAAAAAGACTCCAGGAAGTCCTGAGATACATAATGTGTAAGTTAATGAGCTCGAGAGCTGCTGTTACATTTACCTTCAGTCAGAACAAGACTAGCTTACAGCCATTATGCTAAACTAAGCAAACAGTCTGCAGGCGGTAGCTTAATATTTAATGGACTGACATGGGCTTGGTATTGATCTTCTCCTCGAACTCTCGCCATGAAAGCGTAAGTCTATTTCCCAAAATGATGAACTTTAAGTCTATTTTCGGTGCATTTTGTTTTCTAATCATAAATCTGGTGTGAGCATGTGATCAAGCAAAAATACACAAAATCTTTGTCATTTGTCAATATCATGTATCACCGCATTTGATTCTGATGTTAAAGGTACAGTTGAAATAACTGATTTAAAGCAGTGTAAATGAAATCCAACAGTGCAAAGAGTCTGTGCTTCAGCCCATGAGATAAAATGTCCCGGGTCTTCACAGGGGTCTGAGCAGAGAGTCATTTACAGTACATTAAAGTCTCTGTAAAACACACATCGCATAGATCAATCCTTGTGACTGTGCATACATTGACGCACGCAGTCCGAGTGTTCCTTCAACAAAGTCTGAACTCACTTACTTAAAAAAAACGTTCTGAAGGATTTTTCCATACAGAAGTTGTCCTCATTCAAAAACAAGAATGAGATAAGAAATGGGATTAAAAAAAAAAAAAAAGAATAGTGCGTTATTTAACATAATAAAGCCAGTAGATCAAGTTGAAGAGGGAAAAAGTGAAGGGGAATATTATCCGTGATAATCTGTCGATGGCGTTCACATCGGTGAGGTCTGGGATTTTGATTTTGAGCTGCGAGGATCGCCTCCGCAGGCGGGTCTTCTTTGGATGCGTGTTCCTGTCCAGGCTGAGGCGGCACGAGTCGCGCGGCCCGCTCGGCTTCCTGTACTGGACCCCCGAGTTGTCGAACATCACCGAGGAGGAGGAGGAGTTGTGAGTCTCGCTCACCGTGGTCGTGATTTCATTCCCTCCCACCTCGTTGTGGATCTCCAAGGTCGTCAGCAAAATGTTCCCCTGGGAGTCGACCTGGGCACAACAGACAGGAGCAGTGTTAAAAATGGGCTGCGAGGGTGAAGCGTCGGTGACTGATGACACGTGTGCAACATGCATCAGGCTCGGAGGGCAGACAGATTATAGCCCAGGAAACAGAGAGTGGCCTTCAAAACAAGGTTTCCTGTCCCAAAGTTAAATCACGTCTCACAAATCAGCTCAAGGTCGGGCCGGATGGCTCTAATACTAATGTCATGACCGGTATTGCTTCCTACACAAAAACATATAAATCTTTCAGACTTGTGACAGAAATGGAGGCACAACATGTACACACCGATGCAACAATGTGGTCACAAGACATGAGAGGAAGGGATGAAAATATATTTTTGTACTGTCAACATTGGTGCAAGCTGATGTTATTCCATAACGCTACTAATAAAAGCTAACACTCCGGCTCACACACACACACACACACACACACACACACACACACACACACACACACACACACACACACACACACACACACACCACAACACTATTATATAATGGAAATACCAACTCAAGCTCAAGCCTGATTTAGTTCTCCCACCAATATTTTGTCAGGGCAACACATAGCTGCATACAAATCATATGAATCACATTTTAGCACATTTTCATAGCGAAACAGGTTCTAAACCTCACACAGTCTTCACCTACAGGTTAAGAATAAGAGTCTTCTCATTTGCATTCACTTCAGAGACATAGTTATAGCATCCTGTAGCAGCACAGCTCTTTGGAAGGGTACATTAGATTCAGCGGAGAGTCACAAACACATAAACACAATAGTAAGTGAGAAGACAACACAGGAAGAGGAAGTTGAGTTGAGGCGGAACATATTGGATGGTGATGATGGAAGAGTAATTGAGATGCCGTGGTTAAGCATGTTCCCTTGTAAAAACTTTGCACGGCGGCGGCAAAGTTTCAGCGGGGGTTCACAGATGCGACACAACAGGCAGTGGCAGACACTCACCGCTCGTGAGTGACGACGCCCTTGTACCTGATTGGACTGTTTAACAGACGTAGACCTGCAATTGCCTCGTTCCAGAAAGGACTACGTATGAGAAAGAAGAGACAGAAAACCCAGTTGTCTGAGCTTTGCTGAGGTGTCGGCTGAGATGTTCACAGAAACACACAAACATCTCCGAGAAGACGACGGTGCAGCAGACGGTTCCAAACATTCAGTAACATTTCATTCATTCACACGATACAGAATCAATCAAATATAATAATCTTATGTAATTTGAATTTCCATGTTTGAAGGTGCATTTTTACTTTTGACATTACAATTACAATGCAATACACTATGTAATTTGCAATATATCAATATAAAATCCTGAGGGGGATGCAGGGGACATGCTGCACTTACTGTCCCCAAAAAATATGAAAGAAGCAGAGGACTTTTATTTTGAAAAACTAAAAAAGAGCAAAACATGTTGAATAGCGGTGATGATATTATATGAGAAACGTTTTATTTTTAGAATTTTAGATGCACATAGATGCATGTTGCTTCTCTTTTGATGGGAAATTTTACTGTAATGAGGCATTTTCAAACATGAACATTTAAATCAAAATCTGACTATTACATTTTTGTTTTGTCTGGCTTTGTGTGTAAATAAATAAATAAATGAATGTCACAGTTTAACTACAGTTTAACTTAAGTTTTGTTAAAATACTAAGAATTTGCAATCATACATGCACACAGAATCGATTTAGCATGTAGCATGTATACAGTAGTATTGTATAGTATATAAGGAATACTGTACAGCTAGCGCATAATTATTTACTATATGGACCTGCACACTAATTAGAAAAGAAATCACAAAGATGAAACAAAAATATTGGTTTCAAAATATTTCGATTGTAGTAAAAATTATACTATAGCTTCAGCTAAAAAAAAAAAGAAAAAAAAGTTAGTTCGATTGATTATAGTCATTCAGATAACAGACCATATGATGTAAAAATCAGAATAAGATGCTGCTTGTCCTGGTTTTATCATATTATTTGAAGTTTACTAAGATAGTATCAACAAAGAGTTAGAATTAAAAAAAAAAGTGTATTGAGAGAAAATATTAATGAACAATAAATACTCGCAATTTTTATTGGTCGTTAAGTGGCCATGGTATAAAATTGGAAATTCACAGTTAATCCTACTTAATCCCTTAATAACTGATTTAAAATCAAGTTTCATTGAAGTATCCTGGGTGGACAGAGACTGTTTCTGTTTGTCATGTTAGCTTATATTTGATGTATAAACTTTTGTTTGGTGTCGCACATAACTGTCACATAAAAGTGATTCTCACCTTGGGCCTCTCAAATTTACTCTCTCTCCGGTCATTATTGGCCTTCTGTGCCTTCTCGGCTAGTTTCTTCTGCATCTGAGGGCCTCGTCCAAAGAAGATGTAGTTGACGAAGGCGTATTCCAGTAGAGCCAGGAAGACAAAGACGAAGCAGCCCATCAGGTACATGTCTATAGCTTTGACGTAGGGGATCTTGGGTAGTGTCTCTCTCAAATGGGTGTTGATGGTTGTCATGGTCAGCACAGTGGTAATCCCTGCAAGAAAGATAATGAATTAGAATCATTGTGTTACAAATTACAAAATAAATACAAAAACAAACACCCAATCTAAAATATAAACTGTGCAGTAATGGAAAAAGCAGATGCAATCTTCCAGAGGCATGATGTGAAGTGATGCTGCCTTTCAGCACAAACAATAAGATAATTATCCATAGATAGTTTCCTAAAAACATTTTGGGTGGAGCATGGTGACTATCAGAGCTGTAATCACAAAATCAACTAAAATAGGATTTGTCAATTCACAGAGAATGTATTGCTGTTTGATAATCAATTTATTGTGTTGAGTCATTTTTAAAGAACAAAGGTCCACAATGTGTTCTGGTATATTTAGTCATCTGTGACAGTCAATAATATATAATATACACTAATATATTTGGGTTAGACATGAGACCTTGAACTTTGCGAAACAGTGATTCACATGTTTGTAAAAACATTTTTAGACATTTTATAGAGCAAACAAGTAATTGATTATAGATAAATAATCCTAGCTACCTATCACTGACTTATATTAACTTGTAAATGTTACTTGAAGCTCATTCATTCAAAACCCAATCACTCAGAAAAAGAAACTTAACACAATGTTTAATAATATAGCAGCAAAGATCGAGATGCCTGATTTTCATTAGTCAAACATCCTATCATCCTACATTTCCCATAATGCAAATCAATAGTGTCATTTATTTGATGCCCCAAATCTCTTTCAATCTCAGCACTGGCTTACATGATCTGTTAAAAATGGTTTCCAAGCCTAAACCCACATAACCCTGATGACAGCAACCTTTCTTTTCCTCAGACTTCATGACACATAGTGACAAAGTTGACCGTTTTGAATGAAGGTGGACCTGCTGATATCAGTAATGTGTCAGTCACAGTAGAGTGGACACCAGCTGCTGTGGTGTGAATTCAAATTATTAACTAAAAAACTAACCCGTCAGTCATACTACTTGAGGCAAGGAGTGGGTTTCCTGTGGGAAAACTCATAGGCCTCAATCCAATATGAGAAAATTAAAGCTGGCTACAATCTCTTTAAAGAGCCCGTGTTGTACAATTTTCCTGGGTTTTATTTGAAGTTTTTATCAGTAACGAGATATATTTGTGGTTGTAACAACCAAAAATCATCTCAATATATTTTTACATCTCCCTCATGCTTCTCTCTGGAGCTCTCGAAAGAACAGATTGTTTTGGATATGTCTCAATAATTTTAATGATTACTTGATTTGAATGACTGTGAATTATGGGGTGCGTGGTGACAGTTTAGTTGTGACATCACAACTTCACAGAAGTCCTGATGGCTCGTTTTAAAGCATAGTTTTTGAATACAAGCTGCTTGCATTTCTCTGTGGAGTGTTTTAGAATATGGTGCAGTATTTATATAACACTCAGACCTTTCTATAATCAAAAAACAATTACAATATCACTTCATATGATGTGGAACAACTACAGGGGAAAAATTAAAATTAAATTAAAAGCATCAAAACAAATTGCAAATGAAACAACAGCAATTATGTAAGGATATTTGAATACAATTAAACGCAGTCATTAAAGAGTTAAAATAAATAGAAAATAAAAATAAACCAAACTAGGACCAATAACATACAAAAATAAATTGCAGTGCAGTGTAAGATATGAAGAAATATTTGATATTTGAAGGCTGTTAAGTGATCAGAACACAGCTGTCTAACCATGAGTCATTTTCATCTGCAGGAAGAAACATTTGCATTAAACCCAATTATAACAGCTGAATCAAGTCAAAAAACCTTCACGTTATTCAGAATTTCCTTTAGCTTGGCTGAGAAGAAATCAGTCCATCATATGGGAGCGTACGAAGAGTGATCAGACTCAGCAAACACACACTAAGTCAACATCAGTGTAGTAATTCTCTCAATAATGTGCATCAACAACAGTAGATGTGTCTGTGTTGTTTTTGTGTCTCCTGGGTGTCTCACCGAACCTGGACGCTGTGTCTATTTCTGTCTTTTTGGGCTTACATAATTAAACCAAAAAATGTTGCACCATACATAGTAGGTGTGGGGGTGTCAAGAGCAGTGCGGGTATATGGCATCGATCCCTGCATAATAAAAGGAAGAGGAAGAACCTAAACTCACTTGGAGCTCAGAGGAGAGGGTTACTCAACAAACCCTGAAATACATTTCAGTGCGGCAGATGTCTCCGAGATGACATCAGCGAGGAGTACATAGGCAAAGATGTTATTGTAAGACAGCTCCAGCTGTCAGTTACCTGATATACTACTGTATATATATATATATATATATATATATATATATATATATATATAGAGAGAGAGAGCATTCATCCGCTGCATGATTCACACATATGACATCTTTTTCCAC
Source organism: Lepturacanthus savala (assembly GCA_030544235.1). Classification (NCBI taxonomy): domain Eukaryota; kingdom Metazoa; phylum Chordata; class Actinopteri; order Scombriformes; family Trichiuridae; genus Lepturacanthus; species Lepturacanthus savala. Next base: position 10,736,439 of record CM060481.1, read on the forward strand.
TGCTTATGTATGAAGCCTGATCCCTGCAAATGTTTTTTTTTTTGCACAGGATGCTCCCATGACCTATAGTGAATTATCATGTAGAGTCTGATTGAATTTGAATTTGGATAGTACAGCGATTGTAAATGCTTTCTAAAGTGCATCGATCTCAGACAGTGGTCTCCTAATGAAGAGGCGTTACAGCAGACCAATCAGAGAAGTGGGTCCCATGAAGACGTCTGACCCTGAGAAAATGCTTCTAGATCTAAAAGCTCACCAGGCCCATTGAAATGTACCGTCACATTTGTCTTTAAATCCCTCCCCGTGTGCGACTGGTATTTAATGAACACTGCCAGAACATGCTCTATCTTAACACAGGCAGCACTTAGGCAGCATGGAGGCTGAATGAGGATTTCCATTAAGGCGAATATTCAAGCAGCGATCAATGCAGTCAGGGGAGGTAGGGTGTTTTCCAGTAGTGAATCCAGCCTCTGTATTTGTTTCAGTCCCGCAGGCCAGTGGAAAGTGGGAGTCTTAGATCCACTTCCGGCTCCTATTACACCACAGAGCTGCCTCAAGCAGCCTGAATCAGTTCATATATGAGAAAAATGAGGGGATATTTCGCAAGATTGCAATACACATATTTTTATGGATGAATCCAGCTTGAGAATTTAGTGTAATATTGCAGCACAATCTTTTTCCTCAAAGTCCACTTTCCCATTTGTTGGATATCTTGGTTTTAAATGCTTAAATGTCCAAAAACTAGTTGGCAAACATTAACGCTTGAAGAAATTTTAGTTTTAAACTGGCAAAAAGTATGATTACATCGTAAACTGTAACAAAACACATAATATGCCATTTTGACTGCAAGGGTGCTCTCTTACTGGGCAATAACAAAATGCAAGTTGATGACATCATGATGTAGCATGGCATCATGGGAACACTATTATCAATAGCTAGCTATCAATAGCAGAAACCATGTTATCTGCTGATGCCTCCTCCTCCTCTTCAATGCAAACAGACCTGATAATTAAAGGTAAAAACACTGAATAAAGCAGCTTCTCATTAACAATCTGTGTTTCACAGAGGCTGTCTGCCGCTGCTAACTGAGCTAGCTCAGCTTCTTATAGCTCTGAAAACTTTAGATTTGGATGTCCATGACTAAAATTCTTCATCTGGATAATAATCGCTTTAAAAAAACAACCAAAATGTACTAATGTGTATCATAAAACTGTGGCTTTTTAAAAAGTCAATAAGACAGTTTCAGATGGACATCCACAAACCTATGCAAACGGATATTGATAGCTGTTAGCTTAAATTAAATATTTTAATTATGAATACACTGTTGAAAACATTTGAGAACAATACACAACTCAATACAAAGCTAGGTTTAATTCAGTCACTACTAAAGTAAATGTATTGAGGTTTGATTCCCAGCCCTATTTATCTCACTAAGGGGCAGCAGAGTAATCTGTAGACACAACACTGACATAGCGTCACCTTATAAATTTAATATAGCAATATAGCTATGTGGTTGGCTACACCTGGCAAATATATTCACTTCCTTTTTAGTTATGTTTTGGTCTCCACCACCATTTAGCTGTACTATAGCTATGCTATCAGATAATTTTTCTTTCTTTTTTCTTTGGTGGTGGTAAGATAGATTACAGTGGGCTTTTAGAGCTTTTGAGTTGAAATGACACTGATGAGAGCTGTCAGTGACGAATCAAGAAGGTCAGATCAGTTGTTTATATCCTGTGCCAACATTATCCAACCAATCATCCTCTAAGGTCACAGTTTGTCAAATTTCATGATCTCTTTCCACAAAATGTTCATCTAAAATAACAGTAAATCAAAAAAAAAAACAGCTGTCAATAAAGTGTCACCTGGACTCAAAAGAAGAGTAGACAGGAGGGCTCCTCTAAGTAGGTAATGATTGGATTCTTTATCATTTATATTCATAGTTGCATAGTGCAAAATACAGTACCACAAAAATGATTTCTAGCTTTGCGGCAGAAGTGGTTACATTTCACAAGCAAATAAACAGTTGTCTGAAGGTGAAACTACAGACCTGAGATCAGTCTACTGCAATGAACACATCATACCTAATGCAACTCTGGCAGCCGAGGCGTCATAGTTTATCCAGAAGGACACCCAGGATAGGATGGTGATGAGGGTGGAGGGCATGTATGTCTGCAGGATGAAGTATCCAATGTTTCGCTTCAGCTTGAAGCTCAGAGACAGTCGAGGGTAGGCACCTGCGGGGAAGACGGAGGAGAAGAGATGCCCCTCTTTAATTCAAGAGGAACACAGGCACGTTGAGTGCTTTATTTGGTTCCTATGGCAATGGCCTCATGAACTGGTTTTGTCACCATGGAAACAAGCAGGCTTGGTACAAATGGTAACTCTTTTGATGAAACTCAGCCTTGAGCTTATCTTTGTGCAAAGTCACCACTATGCAGAGCAATATATGAAACTGCTGTGTTTTTTTGCTGAGAGTTGCTGCCTGTAGCTTCATACCTGTACAGACATGAGATTTGTATTGATCTTCTTATCCGATGCTCAGCGAGAAGGCGAATTTGTGCATTTCTCAATTCTAAACTCTTCTTTTAACTTGATTAAAACAATTTTTTGATGCAAATATGCAAGATTTTTATATAATTTTGCAGCCTAACTAATTAACTTCTCTTAGAAGTGTAAAAAAAATAACAAAAAAAATCATATAGCTTAGAGTAGTAGACAATTACAACTTCTGAATTGCTACAATAGCACTACTAAGTTTAATGTAAAGTTACATCTGAAATGTATGTTTTTAGCCATTTTATTTGCATTAGGAACAGGTCCTACAAAGAGCCTACCATGTTGTGCTGTCATGTTTCTACAGTAGCTCAGAATGGACAAACCAAACACTTCTTGCTTTTCACAGACATCATAGGTTTCCTACATGCTTGGGGTACTCAATCTGCGTCCTTGCCACTAGTCACAAGAAACTACACACTGTACTTTTATAGTACAAGAGTCTCTCTTTTAACAGGATTCTGTGTAAAAACTATGTGACCCTTGTTGCCCTATAACAGTTACTTCAAAAGTCTAATATGTACGTGGGCATGGGAAAATAAAGTAAAGAAGATTTACTGATGTTTGGATGCCTCAAGTAAAACTTTAAAAGCTTGAAACATGGTGGTTGGCAGCCTGAGATGGAAAAAAATCATTGGTAAATTAAGAGTGCCCTTGGATGTTATTCTATGCCTTAAATAAGCTTCTATGCGACATTTATAAACAGAAGCATCATTGTTCTCCTCGACAATGCCTCTTTATTTACCAGTGGAAAAGACCACATTCCTGGAGACCAGTTTGTAGTCGACTATGGAGAACTGAGGGAGCTCGATGCGCGTCACCCCGGTCACAGCAGTGTCTCCTCCTTTCCAGTAGAACTCGATGTCATCCGTTGTGTAACCATCTGCAAACGTACACACAGAAAACAAAGTGGGAAAGTACAGAAAGTGCTGCTGTCTTCATTTTGTTGGAGGGTTGAAATTAATGATGTATTTTTATTTGCCTAAGTGAAATCTGGAGGCCTAATAGCTATGGTTGATTTACTGTAAGTCCTATGAATCACGTCGACTCGACTGGCTATAAGTGCTGATTGCCTGAAATGTAAATCTTCAGAGGGATGCGTGTCCCTGCACGTAGACTTATACCACATGGGATCCAACAGTTTTATGGCAGCACAGGTAGCCAAACATGTCAACAGGACTGATGAAGCCACAGCGAGCTTTGCTACAGAAATCACAGCCTGGTTAAAACCTTCCTGAACACACGGATGAAGCCGCTCGATCCAGAGAGGGTGAAGCAAGCAATCTTGTTGAGATATGACAGCTTAATAAATCGAAAGCAATTCAGCAGCCTGTGCACTTTCTGTCTCCGAGAAAATGAGGAGAATGAGAAGTTTTTTTTACGACAATCACAGCGCTATTCATATTTTTAAGTGATGAAAAAGCAGAGCTGTCTGCAGTATTTCTTCGCTAAGCGCGAGGCGCAGAGGCTGAAACTTACAACTCTCAATTTCCAGAGTGCAGTTCTGTTCGTCCAGCGGGTATCTCCTCAGATCCATCATGCAGGCCGCAGTTGTTGTGATTCTGAATGAAAAACAGGATGAAAAGAAGAAGCACACACTACTTGTGTTGTTCTGTTTGTAAATGCAGTGCAGGTACTTTAATTGCTGTGAAGACGAATCCACAGAGAGACATGCTCTCTTGCAGTCTGTGTAAAAACAAGAATCTCCCTTCAACATAACACATAATTAAGACAAAAGCATCCTGGCAATGCAGTGACATCCATTATTATTTGCTTGAAAATCAGAATGAGTGCCAATTATTGCTAATGGCACTCCCAGCCTTTGCAGAGCTGCAGTATTACACTGAGAAACTGATCTTGAGGTCCAAATAAAGTTATTAGATGAGTAATGAGATATAATTAGACTTTTTTTGCTGTATTAACATCAATCTGTAGGAACTGCAGCATAAATGGCTTCAACAAAACAAATAAAGTATCCACACTTTGCCACTTCTTGTGTCTGGGGCATACTGGATAGCAATGTGATATATATATATTTTTTAAAAAAGCGTAAAAAGCTAAGAGTAACTGCAACCAATAAGCTTTAGATGGATTGCAGGCCGGTTGCTGGAACCACCTCAGGAGGTTGTGTGTGTGTGTGCTTGTGTGTGTGTGTGTGTGTGTGTGTGTGTGTGAGAGATGTTGAAAATGAGGAAATACATTTGTTTCTCTGAGCTGCGTAATCTCTAACGCTCTCGACTGGATCAGACTAGAGAGTGTGACAGATGCCAAGATAGATGGATTTTGTGTGTTACAGTAATAAAAGTCTATCATATCTGGATTCTATCAGGACATGAGACACTTGACTAGCAAGTGTAAATAGGGTCTTTATCCACAAACGATGCTTAAATCTGTCTTAGAAAGGGCTGCGGTGTTTCTGCTCATGACGACCTGCAGGAGAGAGGGGGTGACGGAGGGAGACGTGGACGGCAGAGAATGGAGCTCACCGGAGGCCGTAGAGAACGGTGCCGTCCGGGTGGAGTCGGATCATTCTGTTTTTCACTGTGACGCCGTGCACGAAGGACTTCTTGTCATTGAGGAAGTAGGTGTCTGGTACCCACAGCTGGTCCGCTACTCTGTTGTCCAGTGTCAGGTTGAGAGGAATCCCTAAATAGGCCAGTCTCTTATCTCTCCAATACTGCTGGAAGTACATGGTCAATGTGTAGTCCTGTAGGGGAGGAAAACAGCACGACCAGAATCAAAATATATGGTAGACACACAATATAAATAATTGTTTCAGAGATGTTGCAGTTTCTTAACCAACGCTGAACTGAAACCAGACTTGCCTTTCTTACAAGGTTATCGAGTTCAGCGCGGCGTGTCTACAGCCCGGAGCTCGGGATGGATTTTTGTTTGTAACAAAAGTGATATTTATAGAATTGTCAAACAATTCTGATTCTCATCGGCCTGGCCGCGGGCGACAATATTTCAAGAACTGAAATGAGAAACCCTTCTCAGCTGTTCTGGGCATACGACTGCCACCATACTTCAGACTATAGATTTCCATTTCTGTCAGCACAACATCAGTGCTACAGTAGGTTTCAGCTCAGTGGTTGACCACTTTTTTCACCACTGCATCTATCTTTCTATCTGAAGATAGATAGATAGATAGATAGATAGATAGATAGATAGATAGATAATCACATATTACCAAACGTACATGCTATGACATCAGGCTGTCAATAATTTATTAGAGCATTCATTCAGTGGATCCATCAAACACGAAAAGCTTTTCCTTTAATGGAGCTCTTTACTTGCTTCACTTGGCTTTGTTCTGCTGACTAATGTTCTTTTAAATAAATAAGCAGGTCTCAGGAAATATGCTGAAAATGCCTACATTTCAATCCTCCGGTACGATACAGTATTCATAATAAAATGTTCAAATTGCCTAGATTTCCTTTGGATATAGTGTGTAAAATCAATATTTTCTTCCGTCAACACTGAACTAATTATTGCTGTTGGTGAGTGTGTGCAGCTCCTCACCCCTGGAAACTGCTGACATGATTTTGATGATCTAAAGAATTGCATTATTTTAGTTGATTCTTTCAATAGTCAACAACGCAACTGCTGCAAAGGTGCAGCTGTATATGAGTCACTAACTTTAGGCTAGTTTTCTGTTAGGAATGAAGTACAAAATTTGACTGACAGTATTGAATGAATAATTTGGTGTGTTTGGGTATTCATTTTTACCCTATAGATAAACCAAAAAAAAGTTTTTGTACCTGGGTTTTATAGTGTCAGTAAGTCATCTGAGAAACGTCTTTTTTGTCATAGAACATTTAAAAAAAAAAAAAAAAAACACTAACAAAAAAACGTTTAATTTACAGAAGTTATCATAATATGTTGTATTATCTTAAATTAACAGTAGTCAGTCAGTCATTTCTATACCTGCAGCCTATCGTGGGGCTTAAATTAACAGTAGATTATTGTATATATACAGTATGTAATTATATAGCCAATTTTACAACAGTATTTTAACACATTTTTTTCAAATGTAAATCAATTCATAGGCTGTAAATTATTTTATTATGTGAAATATTAACAGATGCCAAAAAAAAAAAATAATTTTTGCAGTGTGATAACAATAATGATTCACAATTCCTGAAGACATTTTTTCCAAATTCCTAAAAAAAGAAGGCTAGATATTTTTGAAGTTCTGCGCTAAATGTTGTTAGTCTCTGGCTTGAGGTTTATTTTTTGTGTCTTTTTAGAGATGCCTTCACCCTCCCAGTTCTCCTTCACCCCTGTAAAGACAAGATGCCCTCATTACGCTCTCTCCCACATGCAGCCGAGGTGTGGGCTCGATGAATCAGATTCACACAACAGCTCTTTATACTACAGAGAAGGAGCCTCTCTACAATACCAACCCTCTCGCTCCATGTCTGGACCACCACTATACAGCTGTTTTCCTCCACTGCTTTAGCTTCTCAGGATCAAAGTTTACCTCATAGGACCCACTGTACAGTGCACCGTGATCCAATGTAACGTGCAGTCCCAAAAGGTTCTATTCCAGGACACAGCTTATTCCCCACTGGGAGTTTTCATGTTGTGTCTATGGAGAAACTCTCAGACAGAAATACTACATGTCACTGTTGCCAGCTCTCATCCAATACTGTTATATTAGATGCTCAAACTATCTGCAGCAGCCTCTTGCTTTAAGAAAAAGCAGTTCCCATCATCATTAGTCCCACTGGGCTTTCTATCAGAGAATAATTTCTGATTGAACATGCACAAAAAAAAGGTTTTCTTGACCGTCCACCCCCCCACCTCACAGGAACGTGTCTCCCCACGACGTTGCTGTCAAGAGATAATAGTAGAAGTAGCCTGTTTTTAAGCTGGTGAAAGGCTTCATGAAAGGCTTGTAAAACACTGTGTGGGAGGATGCAGTGAGTGAAATTATTAAACGCATGGTTTGTAGGAACATGTCTAGTACACTTTTGAATCCTACTGGGAATGTTTAGCTGTCTTATGAAGGGATAGAAGCCCCCCTCCTGCACAGGGCAAACACTATTTCTGTATTCCCAGCAGATATCCTGGTGTTGAGTTGACGTAGATGATGTTTGACGGTAGCCATGTCTGAGTATGAGACTGTGAACTCTACGAGTCGAAGATGACACGACAGTCTCATCCTCCCACTGGGCCTCATTTACTCACTAGTGCTGAGAACAAACCCTTTCCTGTCTCTTGTGGTCTGCATATGTGACAACAAAAACACCACCTTCCACCCTCAGTGTGCCTAAGCACTGAAAGAGCATCTACAAGTATTATTCAAGTGTTTTTGTTGGTCACTGGATTCACAAACATGTTAAAATCCTCCCTAGGATGCTCTTTGAAGCTTCTGCTTATCAGATATAGCCGTTGATGATGTAATTACCAAATGAGTGGACATTACACACAGTCATTCTCTAGAAAGACTCATTTTCAATAGGGCTGGGCCATAATTCAATATTATTATTACCATTAATGCCTTTCAGTGGACTCATGTGAGCTAAATTTAACCATAAATAGTTTTAGGCATTAACTGATCATAGACGTTTTTATATCAAACAATACAATACATAAATGTCATCATCATTCCCTTCATTTCTCCTAACACCTGGACCGTTAAAGCTGTTCAGGCCCAAAACTTAACTATGACTTTATGTTGGGTTTTCCTATAAATTTTATAGGGACATTGTCTTCACTTTGCTCGTAGTGTTAACTATATTGTGATTTTATAGAATGCTAACTTTTATAAGATATGCAAATTGCCTGTGACCTCATTATAATATTGTGAATGAATCTTGTACTATAAAATGTCAGAAAATAGTGAAACATGCCAATTTCCCGAAACCCAAGATGATGTCTTCATGTTGCTTGTTTTGCCTCATTTAACAATCTAAAACTCCAAAATATTTAACTGTCAACTGATCACATAACACAAAGGGAATTACAGCATACTGGAGATGATGAAACTAGGGGATACTGTACAAAAAAATCATAGAAACAATTACAAAACCTAATAAGTGCTGCTGATTATTATTCTGTCGATATGACTAATCAGGTAGTCGACTTATAGAGCATGAGAACTCACAAGTGGGACAGGCTTTACCTTAAAAATACAAAACACATCAAACAATAAAATGTTGTGTTGAAAAAAATCAAAGTGTTGCAGAAACCATCACAGATTCTGTGACAAAGTTAATAACAATCTTCTAAACACGACGTTGAGCCTGACAAGCTAAAAAAGAGAATACATCATTGGAAATCATTGGAAAAAATAAACATTATCATTTTGCCATCCGTTAAGAATATCCACACATTAAGCAGCTTTATGAAGTATTTATAGCACAATTTTAGATACGGTACATTAAAGGCCTGAAGCCATAATGGAGCATCATAAGGTAATTCTTCAATTTATCATTGACTAAGGGAGCTAAAAACATCAACCAAATCCAAACCACAAAGGCTTATTTATCTCTCAGCGGTGGGTAGAATGGGTTCTGTGAATTTAGTGGAAAACTGTAAAACTGGAAAAAGTAATTGGAAAAAGTTTTTTGATTTATTTAAGTTAACACAATGCAAATTGTTCATATAGTATGTAGAACTTATATAATAGAGGTTTGGTGGATAATGATGACAAGACGGGACACATTATGACATTTGTTGGACGGATCCTTTCCTGTATTGATGATATTTTCTGGCACCTTCCAGGCTATGCAACAAACTGAACATACTACCACATTTTAAAATCGCTATGATGAATCTAGTATTGCTTATTTACTCTTTCAGAAAATGCAGAGCAACAATATCATCCCCCTAGTGTCATGTTTCTAGCTATCTAATTCAGATGTTAATCAGCTGATTAAAATGCCTTCATCAATTATCAGACCCATAAATGTGGGTTAGAAGGGACCTACTAAACCTACTAAACCTGCTTAGGTGTATATCAACCCATTGGAATAGGATATAGTATGCTGCTATGTTATGTTATTCTATACTATTCTGAAACAAAACAATGATGGTCTGAAAATGCTTTGGTTAATGTCCGGCTAGGTGAAAAGATCATGGTTTGGATCAAAATGGTCTTTTCAAATGTGGTAAAATGTAGCAACCATCCATTAAAAACTGGAACAATGGTCAAATGTCCACTGTTACAGTAAAATAATGCCAGAGGTGCTGACATTACAGGAAAAATTTCCTGATGTTACAGTAAAACTGTTCCAATGTTACAGTAAAATCATATATATGTCACGGTAAAAATGTCTTGATATTTTACAGCAAAAACTGTCCAGTGAGTTCTTTTTGTTGTGATGTCCGGACATTAAAAGAAGGTTGAATTAAAGGGGCAGCGATACATAAAATAATATATAAATCTCCTGCTGCTTTATGCACCTTTTGCATGAAATACCTACCATCCTACCCACTTCCTCTAGATCACGTCACTTACTAATGGATGACAGCGGCCTTCTGAACCTACTACAGGTGTAGCAGGTTCCTTCTAACCCATATATGTTTGAAAATAAAAACGATACCTGACAGTCATTTAATGGACTGATAACATCCAAATGAGTTGCCAGTATTCCCCCTCCTATCAGTGCTGGTTTGTTAAATTTTACCAGCTTGTTGCTAACTATACAGTTTTGGTTGCTGGCAGTCAATGTGCAGGTTTATCAGGCACTGAGATGTATAATGAGGTGGGTGTGCAAGATTTATACACCTCTACTGTGGTGTATAATGAGATGGTTCAAACATGCCAGGTATGGGGTTCGTCTCAGATTATTTAAGACACTCATACATGCACACGTGTACGCGACTGCATACATCTAAAGTTCTTCAGCCACAATTTTCATCGCCTGGAATAAGGTGTGTCAGCTCAATAAAAGCTCTTGAAGTCCCATTTTTACTGTAAAGGCTCTGTTAAAGTAGAATAAATCTGTGCTGCACACAGAGGTTACATCGCTGTATCGTCACACCCTGCTATTGTATAACACTTCAGTAAGTGCAGTATTGTTCCAGCTCAGAACTCAGCAGGTTATATATAGAGGACTACACTAGTATTTCTAGCTGAGCTTTGCTGTGAGAAGCCTGAGGCTATTTGATGTGCTGGGGTTGACTGACTTATCAACTAAACGCTTCAGCATACACCACATCTGGGGGAACATCTGTAGTCTGAGTGTTTTTAAGGATTCCTTCAGGCAGGAGGTGGATAATGTTAAAGTGTCAAAATAGATGGGTGTTTTGGCACATGATGGATTATTCCAGCTGACTCGGTCTGTAGCGACTGAGTAAACGTGTAAGAAAAACCTCCTGGAGGATCTGCTTTAGGCTTCAGGTGCTTTGTGTGCCTGTTGAGGCGCTGCTATGGAAACATATAGGAACTCGCCATATATACACGAATACAACTTTTTTTTTTTAGAGTGACTAGGATTAACATTAAAAATAACCAGGCAATAAAAAAAACACACACAAAGCGATCAAAATTTGTGAGCTAAAAATAAAGGAGTGGAGCAAGTAAAGTCAGAAATATATTAATAATCTCATCTCCTAGACAACAAGCTCTGCAGCTCGCCCACACAGGCTATAATGGGCCAATACCTTGTGTGACTCTGGCTGTTTGAAAGCACACCGCCAACGCCTTTACTGTACGTACGCCATGTCTCTGAAGGAGAAAGAGCGAGTTCCGCTTTTGGTTTGTGCAAGGACAGTGACTGCAGTAATCATCACAGTCATGGAAATCATAATAATTAATTATTATTGTGAGTGTCATGTGCTTGTTGGCAATAGGAAGGTCAAAACAGAGCTACATCCTACATTTTAGATATTAAAATTGAATGATAGACAAGTTTACTTAAGGGATGCAGCACTGAAACTTTGAGGGTGAATGTGGTCGTCATGTGTCATGTTATTAAACATCCATATTTTGATTTTCTGAAGAATAGATCATTGAAATTAGGTGATTTATGGCCTAATGACTTCTTCTGTTCCTTTAAAGCAGCTCTGGGTAGTGTTTTTTTTAAAGGATAAAAGCTGAAGCAACAAACTGGAGAAGTTTATGGAGTAAGTTAATTTGGAAGTTACGTCCCCCTTAAAGGGTCATATTTGATACTTCTGTTGTTTTTTTTCAAGGTTTTGATTTTCTATGAAGATATATTTTAGTTTCTATGCACCAAAATTCACCCCCAATATAGTTTTTTGTTATCTCTCTCAAGTTTCTCTCTGGATCTCAATGAAGAACAGGTTGTTTTGTGACTGTCTTAATTAATATTAACAATTCTCTTCTGTGGTTGATTTGAATGGCTGAATGAGGGGTGGGCAGTTTCAGAAAATGGGCTGTGTGCATTGCTCTGTGGATACAGCTTTTTAAAACATGCAAAAAATGTATACTTCCCTAGATCTTTTTTTGTAATCAAAACTTAATTAAAATGACCTTTAAAAATGCCTTGATTTTTGCTCTTAAACTAAAGTGGGAAAAAAGTGTGAAGTTGAGTAAAGACTTGTTAGAAGAAGGTATATGGATCAAAGCCATGTGTATCACGTCAAAGAGAATGCAGCTAATTCTAAAAGTCAGACAGAACTTGATCTTGGGCCAAGATTTCTGCTTTCTGCTCCTCTTCTCACTACTTCATAACCTGCACTGCAGCAGACACAATTACAGATTTTCCTCCTTGAACATTATTTGTTCGATCTGAGCCAGGGCCACACACACACACACACACACACACGCATATAAACTGTAAACTGTAATTCCTTTGATTTGTCAATATGTGAAAGATGTTTGGTGTCTTTTCAGTGATAAATCACAGTGAAAGTGTAACCGAAGGGTTGGGAATCTCAATCTCTGTTAAGATAAGAGTCCAAATATTTTGGAATTTTTGAAATCGCTCCAGTAATGCTATGTGATGTGTTTCATGTCAAATATGTCTCAAAGTGGTTGGAATTTGCAGAGAAGACCCCAGGCAGATAAACAATGGGCTGATGTTGAAGTTTTTGGTCTTATGTTTGTAGTTTATTAGAGAAAATATGTATAATAAGGTTTAACGTCCAAAAAAAATCCCTTTCACTTTAAATGCACATTCATTAGCTTACTTTCCAACATTAATAACTCAAGATTCAAACATTTTTTTCCTCCTCTCCAAAGCAAACAGGCAGTGAGAGGTAAAAACACTGAATAAAGCAGCTTCACGTTAACAATCTGGATTTCTCCAAGGCAATCTGTTCTGATAACTTAAGATCTAGACACTTGTAACTAAAATCCTTCATGGGTTAAAGAAAGTTAAAAAACAACCATGTCTAACATAAATATATGGCTTAAAACTGACTTTAGAAGTCAGTTCATGTGTCCTTCAATTATCTTAACCTGTTCAACCCAAGGATCATTGCATACAGGACGTTTTGAATAATTAACCCTTCTAATTATGCAGAGTAGCAAGCACCAATGTGTACATATCGCATACCAAAATGTTGTCAAGAAACTCAACTACTGTACAAGACTATATCAAATACTGAAGGACTGCTAAATTAGAAATTAAAATGACAAATTTATAACAATTCCCAAATTATTAAAAACATTTGGGATAATGAAAGTACCTACCTAGACACAACATTTAACACATTTTAGGCATTTAAATCAGATTTTTAAATGCAAAAAAATTCTATTTTGTTGCTTCAAATAAAGTTTTATTGACATTGTTATGAGAGCCATGAATTTAAATAAAACAGAAATCCTGTGATAATGTCACATTTCAAAATAGGAGATTATGACATAATAAAAACGTATCATCACTCAATAGTCTGTGTTGGTGTGAAGTGGATTTGACTCCGGATAATTCAGAGAGACAGTGTGAAGATAGGATGTCTTTCCTTATGAAGCATCTGAAAACAGACATGCACTGCATTGCAGGTCTAATCTATCTGTGTCCAACTCCTTCTTCTCTCACAGCATGATTTGAAACTGAGCACCAACAACCGACAGTGATTTACTAAATGTGATCCTCTCTGATCCTCCATACAATCATGCATGTGCACACAGAAACATACAAACACATTTAAAAGCAACCAATCAGCAGCTTGACTATTTCAAAGGTGAGACACTCAAGCCTTTTGCTCTTCAATCAAGCTGTGCTATAGACGAGTGACAGTTCTCATCTTCACCCAGTAATCAACATGAACCCTACTGTGTTCTGACTGGACACTGGACATGTGGCTAACTAGGCTGTCATTAGTGTTTGCTTCAGATTTTTAAAGCAGGAAGACGTGACAGCTGTTCTATTCAGTTCACCATGATCCATTTTCTGAACAAAATATGCCTAGCAGAGGCAGGATCATGCTTTCTGGACATGTAAATGTATGTAACACTGCTCATACTCTGATTGGGAAAATATCTTCTGGTCTCCATAGATTCTCATACTATGTTTTGAACCTTGAAAAAACTCAGCTCAGGTTATATCGGCTTGTTTTGCAAGGCATTTTAAAACTTATTAAATTGTTACGAGCAGCTCAGAGCACATTAGAAACAAGGTTTTTAGTGGAACTGTTTGGGACTGTGACAAAGAATGCAATAACTGAACCATCATAAAGGTACACAGGAGACCAAGAAGCAGTGGTTTATTAAAAAGTGTAATAAAGAGGAAAAACAACTGCTATTGTCAATGAAACTGAAGCTGCTGGATGGTAAATCAGAGGCAATAAGGTCATCGTTACCAGAAGTTCAAACCAGTGCTTCAGCTATGACTATGGTACCTGCTAGAAGTAAAGGTCTCACAAGTGTCACTTGGAAGAAACCACTATAGCAATGATACACTGATAATGATTAAACACTTTGTGTTTCTTGATGTGCTGATAAAAAAGAAGTCACCACCTGACACTTCTTTTCTTGTATAATAGAAGCTTTTATTACAAAAAGAACAGTGTCAAAAACCTGCTGAATCTGAGGGTCAAATTCCAGTCCAATTCTTTCTCAGTCCATCCAAACCAAACTCTCTTATAGATGTTTTATTACTAAAACACCAACCCACCAAGGACAAAGATACCTTAAGGCTATCTGGATAATATGGTAGTTTGCTTTTAATCTTAGATTTAGGTTTTATTCTTTTGACCGATGAACAACACAGACCCACATTCCACAAGACGGAAATGGGCAGTACACTACACTGTAAACAGCACGTCAGCCGTACAGCTGTATCACCATATTGTAATATCTAAAATCTACTGAAAATGAAGACATACTTTATTGTGAATAATTGCATACAGATTTTTATCAAGGATTACATACAGTGCATGTTGGACAAATTCATCAGGTGAAACAACAAACATTTACTCTGAACTAACCTTCACTTGTTTTTTTCTCCAATGAAACAACATAACCTTGCTGCCTTTACAGAAAGCAAGAGTCAACACAAGCACCATAACCAATACATCATCTGGACATCTGAAAATGTTCACAACAACATATAAGGGGGGGTTACAACCCACTGTGATCATTTTGCTCGCAATGACCTGGACTAGTGATATGTTGATTTGACGGATTGTATCTTAGCAAGCACTGATGGACTCCTGGTGACCAGGAAAAAAAATACAGCCCTCTAAGATGCCCCCACAGAGGAGGAAACATATCAAAGTTCTGTAATCACTGGGTAAATCAGGATGATGTGACCTATAGAGGGCCTCTATATGTGACAATCTGGAATGAAGTGCCCTCATGGTGCCCTTTCAGGAGAAGAAAATGTGATACAGTAGTGCCAGTAGTGCTCTGAGCTCCCATAAAATGTAATGCAGTGCCCTATGAGTTGCCGTTGTAATGGGGTGAGCTGGAGGTTCTGTATGGTTGCCCTTCTAATGAAAAAAGGTTTAAAGGGGCCATTAGGGTAACATACTGATGTGCAGTGTTGGGTGCCTTTTCAATGGAATAAAAAAGGGTTGCACTGTATGGGAGAAGTGTCTTTCCAGCGCATAAAGTGAGATACTTTCCCCTATAAGATGCCTTTATGATAAAGTAAACTGTCCACACAGTAGAAATAAATGCATTCTTCATGTAGGCTGGATATCAAGAAAATAAAGCCCTCTTAAAATATATTTTGTAGTCGCTGTAGCTGACATTAATCTGTTATTGATTATGGTCCAATACTTGCTAGTTTGCTCAGACGCCTCCCCTTTAGATTGCTCTCTTTTCTTTGGGTCAGTGCAGTCAGCCGCCAGCAACAACAGCATCACTTGGCTGATTATTCTCTAAAGTGAAGGTGATATAGACCCAGTTTAGAAACAGAGGCTCTCAGATATCCTACTGTTGTCCCAATTGACTATAATGAGATCATTAACATTTTCAAAATCGTGGCCAAAAGAATTCTCCTTGGATTTCACCAATCTCACTCATACTTTCCCTGACTATTTCTCAAAATATTAAAGGTCCCATATCGTGGAAATACCATTCTTGTTCTAGGTGTTAAATAAATACTGTCCCATGCATCAAACACTCAATACATGGAGCAACGGACACACCTTGGATTCAAAACCTTTGCCTTAAAAATGCTCATTTGAACTTCCCTGAATGTGTGATGTCACACCTACACAGCCCACTCCCCGCCGCATTCACAACCCGTTCAATGCAGCCAATCAGAGGAGAAGCTCATGAATATTAATGAGATAGACCCAAATCCACCTGTTAATGGAGACCATTAAATCTATAGGGTGCTCTTCATTTTTTTTCTCCCCTGCACCTCAAACCGTTTTAGTCCACCACTGTGTGGAAGCCTAACCTAAACAGTGGAAGAGCGTGATATGATTAAAGACATATTCCAGGTGATTTCTAGTTTCAGATGCTAACCAGTAAATCTGAATCAAACACTTGCTTGGACAGATGAATACAGCAACCTGCCTAAATATAATCAATATATGGAAATTGTATGGATTTCTGTGTGTCCAGAAAAAAACACTACTGGTTATTGCACAATGTGTAAAGAGTTGAGACAAATGTTGAGGTATTTCCAAGTGTTTTACATGTGATGTATAGGTTATTCTGTCATCCTGGGGTGTGAGGAGGATTCTCACAAACAAACACATAGCTTCACCTGTAGCTTCGAGACAAAATGTGAGAACTTACAAATCTGTCAAAGCCTTCTGGAAGGGAAACCAGAATGCAGCTTTGACAGAACAGCGAGAAACAAAACAGTGTTGCTGTTTGAGACCTCGGATACACTCCCATGGTTCAGAGAAATTCATATAGCTCCAGGCATTAAGACCCGTGCTGATATGAGGTCCCTCAGCTTCCAGCAGTTGCAGCAGAGTCCAGGAAGATCAAACTGCCTGAACTTAACTGGTTCTGAATTTTGACTTGAATAAAATTTGGTATTCTTCGATATGACATGGATATTTTTGGATATGCGGCAAATCAAAGGCCTGACTCTCTGTTTAATGCCTCATAGACAGGATGTGATCATCCTTTTTAGCACATGCTCAAGCGCCACTGGGAGTGTTTGTTTTCGAGATGTGTCCACGTCCCCTATAGCCTGAGGCGGAGCTGTGTTCTCCTCTGTCCCATCTGCATGTCTCAAACATTAAGTTGGATATGATCACTACTGAGGAAGCCAAATGCTTTCGCTCTCAAGTTAAAAGCAGGGTGCGGTCTCGAAAATTACATTTGGCCCATTAAGTGCTGAAACTTAGTTAACGGAATATAGATTTTTCAAAGCTAATGAGAAAAATGATGTGTGTATGTCTTTTTTTTATAATCACAATCAAAAGCTCATATTTAAAAAAAAGTCTAGTTCTGTAGTCCAATGTTGAACTACTGCCCAAGATAACTGTTTGCTGCATTAAGCAGGGATGTTATTCATGTTTAGTATCGAAAAAATGAAGTTGGACTTTATTCCTTCTATAAAGAGAGGAGCCAATTAATGTATTTCTTTTGTGATTTTAGTAATCAAATCCACTCAACCAGATACCCTCGGGCCACACAAGAGTAACCGATGCCATTATCTCTAACAGTAAAATAATGCCCTGATTTTTCTTAATATGACAGCAATTGATCCCTCAACTGTGAGATTGTTAACATATAAATTCTTCACAAATTGTGAGTCTAAACTGTCACTGGAAGCAAATGGGTAGATCTCTGTGGTTCCCAATGTGCTGCTGCTGCTGCTGCTTGGAGATGCATTAGGATGCACAACGAGTGCATTCCCTCACACACACTTGTCAGGACAACATGTCAGAGGCTATTTCCACTTGATAGCATGAGGCTGGTCAGCAGTTCAGACAAATGATAGATGGCATATAGGCATTAAACAGTGTGTGCCAACTCCAACACACTCTCGCTCACACACACATACAGACACATGCATGAACACATTTGTTTTTTTTTAACATTTGAAATAACAAGACATGGCAGGAGAACATACTGACTACTACTTAGTGTCCAACAGGGCATCACTGTTAGTCACACGGCCAGTGCACCTGGGATATAAAACCATACAACTACAACAGCTACTACAGCCATAATTAGGGTTGAGCAGATAATTGAAAGCGAATCAAAATTGCAATATGGTCTACTGCAATGTTTATATCGCTGATAATAATATTTGTTGCAGGTGAAATGCCCAAATACCATTTTAAATGAAATATTATCACATTGCAGAGATGTTCATCCTACACATCATAATCTATACATGTAAGAAAATGTAAAAATGATTATTCCCCCTGATTGGAAATCATATCAGAATTCCATTATCAGTCAAAAATAATCGCTACGAGATTTTTTTTTTTTTTCAAAATCGTTCAGCCCTAGCCATAAAACTATCTGTAATCTGATATTGTACAGCAGATGACCAAAACCACTCTAGATAATACAGGAGAGCCTCTATAAATTGTTTTTGTCTGTAGACTGGAGCAATTCAGGATGTTCTAGAGATTATTGTGTGTTGCAACTTATTTTAGTTCTAGTATACCTCTTATTAATAAGTCACTTTTTATAAAAGCTTTCTGATAGTACTTGGTCGCATTAATAAAAATGAATACATCATTTATTGTCTCTTAAATTTCATAAGCAATTGACAAAAACAACATTGGGTTGCCAGGTTGTCAAAATAAATTTTGGCTGGTGTTTACCACATTTGGTAGCACTAGCAAAAAAAAAAAAGTTTGTAAATATATATGAATTACAACTACTGGTGCTTATAAGTAGTTAACTGATTAATATATAATTTGTTTAATGCTTTACCCATAATTTATTAATAATTAACTACTTCAGGGTTGCCAAGTTAGCTGCAGCCCCAATAGACCCTCTGGCAAAATAAAAAATAAAAAATCTGCAGAGCATCTGGAGCAAAACTCATTTACTAAAGAACACATTAAGATTTACAGACTGGATGGATGATTGTAAACGCCTTGCTACCATATATAACTGCTGACATGAGGGCTTTCATGAAAAAGTGAGAACCCTATGATTTATTAATGGGCAACCAACATTTACAAAATACATTTTTTACCAAGTGAACACCATCTCATTTGTCAAATCTAGAAACCCCAAACTTTATCTTAAAAATCATTTATAAATAAAGCATGATTAGCATGATCACAATAAGGCATAAATTACAGTTTGTAGGTTAATCCCTTTATACAGGGTGATCTGATAGCACTTTTCATTAATTAGCCTAATTAATAATAAACAATGATAAAAACAATCCATAATAATTGACTCCAGCATTAATTGAGGATTCTTGTAAACTCACCATGTTGACTTCTGACACCATGTCTATACTCGCCACGTCAATACTCATCCCGACAGCAACCGGTGGACCTTTAAACACACCACGTTAAGTTAACTACTCGTTCAGCGTAACGATGATGTCAAGAAACATTTTGGGGACCCATTAAGGTGAAACACCACCAGTCGCAGCTTACCTCCAAAGTCCGGCCGGAGACGAATATCATATCCCTTCAACAGTTTATCCACCGTCTCCTTCACAAAAGACATGTTCCCCGGTTCGTTGACGCTGAAAGACACAAAACAACAAGGAAGGTAAAGTCCGGTTCTGAAGACCCGCACACCGGGACTGTCCGGGTCCAGCACCACCTTCCCCCCCCGGACTCTCACCTCTGGGCACAGCACATCACTGCCACGACCAGCGGCAGCGCGAGAAAGTCACAGAGCCCCGTTCTCCGGGATGCCTTCATCCCTCGTGCGTCGGTGTGTCCGAGGACGGACGGATGGAGCCGTCCGGCGCTCTGGTTAATGACTAAGGAGAAGCCTCGGTGCTGCGCGCGGTCCCGCCGAGCTCCGCCGAGTCAGGTGAGACTTCCTCCACATTGCGAGAACCTCTGGCGCATCCTGCGTTTAACATGCTTCACGGAGCAGAGGCGCGTCTGCCCGCGTGCGTCGTTCACCGCCGCAGCGGAGCCGCGGAGGCGCCGCGTCTCCATCCTCAAGCTTCTGTGGCGCAGACACGTTGGAACGCGTCCGTGACACGCGCGCACTTTGGCCTCGAGGACGGCAGCATCCACAGGTCCGCCGCCATTTGAACCGCATGCGTAGGTAGGCTCAGGTGCGACCCCCCCCCCCCCCCCCCCACTCCCCCCTCCCCTCGTTCCCGCTGTCTCTGTTGAGTTACTTTTCTCTCCGTTGGACACAATGATTCAATCTGCTTCATATAAAAGATATACAATTTTTTTTATTTTAAAAAAGGCTCTTTAATAGAAAAACAATCTAAGCCTAAAGCTCCGCAACGTAATAACAGTCATTCATGCAAAGAACAATAACATCGGAAATGGTCCTAAACTGTGTGACAATAGAGATGACACCGCGTCCAGGCTGCGTGATGACGCAGTAAATGGACCGGTGTGTTGGGGAGGGGGAGGGGGTACCTCCGTTTCTGCTCGGTGATTAATGTCACAAAAATGTGGAAAAGAAAAGAGGGGCGATGAATAATAAAAAAAGAAGATGAAGAGGTCGCCATTCAAATTGTTCACACTTGCGTTCACGGTGACGTCACAAAGTGCTTTCACTGCGAAGTTCGCCGCGCGCTGCGCACAGCTGAATTAAACAATGACTTGCAAGAATAGAATTAGCTTTGGCGTTTTTGGCTGAGCTGCTCTGTCCACAGTACTGAATGCATCTTTAGGGCCAGTGCTCATTTTTAATTGACATTAGCATTATAATTAGTTGAAGTCACATTTTAGCCTTTTTATTTAAATCAATATTTAGTCAGTGCAACCTAGTTTTAATCTGAATCTAATTTTATTTGAATGTTTTAGTCAAATTGTTCGATATTTCACGATAATGGATTTTGCTGTAAGACTGTGTTTACTCAGCTCGGCTGAGAATGTGTTACTGACTGACATACCCTCATAAAAATGGATGCCTACAGTGCAAAACTACTACATTTCCTCACAGTGTTTATTAGTCTTAGAAACTCACATTCAATTAAAATCACAATTTAGTCTTTTTGTTTCATTTTTTTCAGTCGTTAAAGTTGTTGGCCATGGAATATCTTCATGTCGACAAGTAGTTATAGCCAGAATTTTTTGGTTTTGTTGTTTATGATCACATCTGCATGTCCAGAGGAGGCACACCCCTGAGAATTTATTTGATTAGTTTCATAAGAAAAATGATTTAAAAAATGTCATAAAATGTAAATACAAGTGTCTGCTTTTTAGAGTTTGGTGCAACAAAAGTGGGTTTTTGTAGATCCCTATTGTGTCTAACACTTTTAACATTAAAGGGACATATGCTTGATTCGTATTTGCTTGACGGATTTTTTTCATGATAACTTTAATGCAGCTTTCATAGTGAGTTCAAGCAATTACCACTTGGGAACATACAAAAATGATTCATGCAGTATACATGTTGTAAATATGACTGAGAAACTCGGAAAATGCTCTGATATATCAGGTTTTTGCACCAACCGTAATAATATATAAGTGAGTTGAGTGCGTAGCGGTCTCTCATTTCCTGCCTGCTTGTCTACTATCAGCTCTCCATTAAAGATACAGTATGTATGATTTAGCAGCATTAAGCAGGACAGACTCTTCAGAAAATTAATATAATATTCATAGATAAGTTTTAATTCGTCTATAATTCCATAAAAATAACAATAGTGTTTTTTTTACTTTAGAAGGGAGAGGATGAGACCCACACATATTTCTACAGTAGCCCAGAACAGATAAACCAAACCAAAGCCTTTTGAGGTTTGTTTTTTTCATCTGTAATTTGCAATATGGAATCTCACCACTAGATGCTGCCAGAAATGACACACTGTACCTTTAAATGCAAACGAATGCCCCCCAAAATATAATTAAAATACATATATGTCACATATGAGCTGAGCTTATGGGATGATACTGTATATCAGTCTGGCTTGGACATAAATAATATGTGCTATACTGCTAGCAGATATGAAAATTAATAATATACATTTTTCTAATTGTGAGAGAAATGGCAATGGCAAAGATGGTAGATAGGATAGGTTTTAAGGGGATAGCCTTATAACAGCTATTTTTGAACTCTGGATGTAGGCTTGTTCTTAAAAAACACATATATTCTTTCAAAATTTGGTTTATTCTAGAATCTAGCCTGCAGAATTGAGAATGAATCTTTAGATTTGGTGTGAAATACGGTGCATCCAGAAGGTATTCACAGCACTTCACTTTTTCCATATTTTCTTATGTTACAGCCTTATTCCAAAATGGATTTAATTCTTTTTTCCCTAAAAAATTCTACAGACAACACCCCATCATGACAACATGATAAACATTTTTTTTTTTAACAAATTTTGTAAATGGAAATAACATGAAACTACATGTACTAACTGTACATGTTATTTGTACAAATAACATGTACTATAACATGTTGATGCTCTCGCTACCTCAACAGAGCTAACCACATAATCAAGGACTCCTCTCACCCCAGCAACCACCTTTTTGTGCTGCTACCCTCGGGCCGACGCTACAGGTCACACAAGGCTCACACTAACAGACTGAGGGATAGCTTCTTCCCAAGAGCCATCACCACGCTGAACAAATCCTAGCATTTAAGACTTTTCTAGGTACCAAAACACAAACTACAAATGTGCAATACAGTGGGAAACGTGCAATTTCATTATTCATTATTTTATTTTCTTTAAAAAACAAAACAGTATTTTATCTTTATTTTATCTTATTTTATCTTTTGTATATAGTGTATATCTGAATATTTTACTACATCTTGTAATCTGCTTGTATATATAGAGTGTATTTTGTGCAGACACCAAGGAGTGGCACCTCTAATTTCATTGTAGAAATACAGTGACAATAAAGGCGATTCTGATTCTGATACTTAAGTATTCACAGTCTTTGCCTTGATGCTCAAAATTAAGCTCAGGTTCATCCTGTTTCCACTGATCATCCTTGAGATGTTTCTACAGCTTAATTGGAGTCCACCTGTGTTAAATTCAGTTGATTGGACATGATTTAGAAAGGCACACACCTGTCTATATAAGGTCCCACAGTTGACAGTGTATGTCAGAGCACAAACCAAGCATGAAGTCAAAGGAATTGTCTGTAGACCTCAGAGACAGGATTATCTCCAGGCACAAATCTGGGGTACAGGTAGAGGCAAAGGTAAAGGTATAGAAAAATATCTGGTGCTTTGAAGGTCCCAGTGAGCACAGTGGTCTCCTTCATCCGTAAATGGAAGGAGTTCAGAACCACCAGGACTCTTCCTCAAGCTACCTAGCCATCTAAACTGAGCAATCGGGGGAGAAGGGCCTTAGTCAAGGAGGTGACTAAGAACCTGATGGTCACTCTGTCAGAGCTCCAGCGTTCCTCTGTGGAGAGAGGAGAACCTTCCAGAAGGACAACCATCTCTGCAGCAATCCACCAATCAGGCCTGTATGGTAGAGTGGCCAGACAGAAGCCACTCCTTAGTAAAAAGGAACATGACAGTCCACCTGGAGTTTGCCAAAAGGCACCTGAAGGACTCTCAGACCATGAGTAGCAAAATCCTCTGGTCTGATGAGACAAAGATTGAATTCTTTGGCATGAATGTCAGGCATCATGTTTGGAGGAAACCAGGCACCGCTCATCACCAGGTCAATACCATCCCTACAGTGAAGCATGGTGGTGGCAGCATCAGGGGATGTTTATCAGCAGCAGGAACTGGGAGACTAGTCAGAATAGAGGGAAACATGAATGCAGCAATGTACAGAGACATCCTGGATGAAAACCTGCTCCAGAGCTCTTGACCTCAGACTGGAGTGACGGTTCATCTTTCAGCAGGACAATGACTCTAAGCACACAGCCAAGATATCAAAGGAGGGGCTTCAGGACAACTCTGTGAATGTCCTTGAGTGGCCCAGCCAGAGCCCAGACTAGAATCTGATTGAACATCTCTGGAGAGATCAGAAAATGGCTGTGCACCGACGCTTCCCATCCAACTTGATGGAGCTTCAGAGGTGCTACAAAGAGGAATGGACAAAACTGCCCAAAGATAGGTGTACCAAGCTTGTGGCATCACATTCAAAAAGACTTGAGGCTGTAATTGCTGCCAAAGGTGCATCAACAAAGTATTGAGCAAAGGCTGTGAATACTTATGTACATGTGGTTTCTTAGTCTTTTTATTTTTAATAAATTTGCAAAAATCTTAAAAATGTTTTCACGTCAAAAAAGTGAAGCACTGTGATTACTTTCTGGATTCACTGTACTTTATAGATAGATTTCATGAGATAGTTTCCTCTCTTCTTTTTGGTATTGGTATGGTTTCCTTCTTTGCTTTGGCATTTGGCATTGAAGTTTAATATTACTGCAGGGAGTGAGTGTGCTGGAACTGGACTCTTCCCAACACATTTCTTCTTCCATTTACTTAAGAGATCAACACCGTCCTTCTACATTTCAGAATTAAACCTATGCCGCTTATTTTGTTCTCAAGAAAATAACATTTAGTTCAATGACTCTTACCTTGTGTCGTAGATAGCGTACAGCTTCTTGTTCCCACTAACAGCATTCCTATAAAAAACAGCAAAAAGGAAGGAATTACTTTCTGCGTCAACACAGCACCGTCTTTGACTCCTTCAACATGTCCCTGCTGGATATTTATCTCTGAAGCCGTTTTAATGGAGCCTCTGCTCTGTAAGAGGGCTTTTCACCTTGAGTCTAAATTTAAAAAAAAAAGAAGTGCCACAGCTTCATAAACAACTATCTTACGAAATGTGAAAGAAATCCACCCTCATAACTGATTCAGCTGGAAGTGAGTTGACCCGAATCTTTGTGGAAATTGATCCAGAATGATGAAATATAGAGTCCTATATGTGCAATAGTGTCTCCTCCTGCTCACTGAACTATTAACCAAAAGCATCAAGACTCCTTTTCAGGTTCGTGCCCCATTTAAGTCAGACATGTAATAGACTGCACTATCAACAATGAAAAGATGGATGAAGTCTATATAAAGTAATTAGATTAACTGTCTTCTGCTGTATAACATCCTTGCTTTACACTTTGCCAGTAACCCAAACTAATTATATCGCTTCTATACTGTATGTGTCATACCTATTATTTGAATTCATTTTTTCTACATAATGCAGTATAATACCAAGTCTGGATGTCTGAATGTGACTTTCCACAAGAATTTGAAACCTGGCAGCAGGGATTTTACTTACAGTCACTATCATTAAGGTGTTGGATGAAGTTGAAGCTTTGTGCAGGTTCTTCTAGTAAAACCAGTATGTTGGTGTCATACCTTTGGCTTTGTATAATTAAATACATTTTCATTTCATTTTTATTCATTCCACGTTACAGAAACAATATATATATATATATATATATATATATATATATATATATATATATATATATATATATATATATATATATATATATATATATATATATATATATATATATATGTTTGAGCTTCACTCTGCAGACAGATGTCTGCTGAAAGGGGAATTTTGGTCCAACATCAAACTGATCTGAAAACTTGAAGCCTCCAGTGTAAACACTGGGCATGAACTTTACAGTGAAGTAGGAGACGTCCAATGAAGGAGGAGCAGTAGACTAGTTTGCATTTAAAGAATTTTAAGAGGTAATTACATTTTCTGTGTGTAAAAAAACACCAGACAATATTGTATCGTTTTGTATGTGATAATATGCCAGATCTTTTTTTAGTATTATTATATGGCTTTGTTCATCCTCTCTCCCTCCTCTCCCTTCCCCCTTTGTCTTCCCCATCTCAGGACACAGCACAGCACTGGCTATATTTCCAGCAGCTTTACTGGCTCTGCTCCCACAGCCGCACTATAACTCCCTATGACAAAAAATCGCACCAGTTTGCGTTGTACTTCGTCTTTGGATATAGTATTGGATTTTTTTTTTGCGAGGCTTGCTTGGAGCTCCTCAGAGACCAACCTAAAGGATGGTCAGTCAGCAGAAGTGTTGTGAGGCTTTTTTTAAAAATTTATTTTCGCTGCCAACCTTTTAATCGCTCTGGGGGCGAAATAAACCTCACAGACAGTGAAACCTACTCCACATCTCTCTCTCTCTCTCTCTCTCTCTCTCTCTCTCTCTCCCCATTTCCTTTCTCCCCCCCACACACATGCACAGACACACATACTCTCTCTCTACGTAAATTGACGCCGAATTACAAACAACAGTTGCGATCTGCGCGTGAGGGTCGGATCCGCGGCGCTGGGAGAAGTTTGACTGCACGGTAAAGAAGCAACTGCGGCTCCGCGCCTGTGCGGCAGAGCGTCGTTCCAGCAGACCAGCGAACTGTAGGCGATGTAGTGGGACGCGGTGGTCATTGTAGGAGAAGCAGAGAGATCCCTGCTGCTGCTGCTGCTGCTGCTGCTGCTAAACGACCTGCAACTGGGACACTGTGCGCTGGTGATGAAACCCGGAGGAAGAGAGGTATCCCCCCACGCACACACACACACACACACACACACACACACACACACACACACACACACACACACACACACACACACACACACACACACACGCACGCACACACTTTCCCCCTTTTTTCGCCTCTGTGTGTTGATGCAAAGTGCAGTGTGTGAGTCGTGAATGAAAGAAAGAAAAAAAACAGGGGATGCGGTGCAGGGCGCGTTCAGTCACAGCAACACTGGAGAGGATTTACTGTGCGTGAAGAAGAGTCCAGCTGCGGATTGCGAACATGATTTGCGGGATTATACAGCTGTGTGCGCGTGGAGACACCGACGGGTGGAGGTGTACAGGTAGATGATGCGTTTCACATGTTTGACTGGAATTACAGCGATGGGGAAATAACAGATTGGCTCCTGTCAGGAGTCATCAACTAGAAGACCCCAACATTCATTAGTGGAATTTGGAATTTGAAAAGAGCCTCTTGGGGGAGACAGATGGTGGGGTTGTAGGAGAGGAGGAGGAGGAGGAAGGTCCAACAAAGAAAGGAAACGCACTGTTTGCAAGTCTGAAGACAAGAGAGGAAGAACTTAGCTGTTTCTAGCATTTTGATCTGCAGGTTCTACACATTTATTTTGTCCTGTATTGTTTGACTGTGTATTTTTAAAGGCAGATAAGAACTGCACAGTACACATGTGATGGAGAGTGCTGCACTGGGCATTGTATTATTGTCTGCACGAATGTGCACATTCAATCACTTACACTCAAAAGAATGCAGTGATGGTACAGAATGCATGACCTGCCATTTCCCATCTATGACTGCATTAGGTTCCATTGCTGTAGCTGGATGTGACAACAAATACAGTGATTTACTATTTATTATTTTCTACAATAGGAACTCAGGAAAATAGGAAAACAAGACAGTCCATTAAAAACCTGTTAATATTGTATTTTGTTTTATTAGTGTTGCATTAATTTTAGGTTTTGTAAAAGGCAAAAAAAATAGTTCATTTGTTTTTTAAAAGCGCCAGTATCTCTTGTTTCAGGAATGGGCGATGGAATGTGCTACAGCTTTGCAATGAGACGTCTGTGGGTCTGTGTCTTGCTTGTGAGCATCACCTGCCGTTCGAGGTAAGGAACTGACTCCTCTTAACTGTGTCAGGACTACATTGCTCACAACATGATGCAGAAATGTACAATGTATTTGTCATATATATTTTGTGTATTATGTGTGGATTCTCATTTATCATTTGTTTCTTTGATTCACACATTATTTGAAAATACCGTTATGTATGCAGCCTCTCCCAGGATGTGACTGGAACTCCCAAAGAGGCAGAGTTGAATGACAATATTACCATATTCACACGCATTCTGGATGGACTGCTGGACGGTTATGACAACAGACTCCGCCCTGGACTGGGAGGTACAGCTGTGGAATATATAAACTTAAGATATAAACACCTTTGCCGTTTTAGTAATTGCAGTCACAGGTGATAACAGATGATGGCCTCATAAAACACGTCCAGGTGTTCTTGTTTGTATTGTATTACTAACACAGAAAACTGTAGATAAAAAGAAAATACGTGCTCAGCCTTTATGTCAATAGCTCAGCATGAAAGATTCCAGTCCCTCATTCAACACAGAGAACAAAGCTCTGCCCTGCAACATCTGGCTCCTGCCCATTCCACATGAAATCAGTGTGTTTGTATAAATTAAATCTGTGATCATCAAATCATAATCCGTAGGTGATTTATCAGCAAAATGACCAGAATGCATCCCTCTTTTTTAGCTTGTCACCCCCCTCTCCATCCCCTCGGGGCAGTTTGACTCACTGATCCATTATCTGACTGAAGTTTGAAGTTAGTGTCTACGGCCCTGACCAGAGCTCTGAAATACCAGCAGCCTAACTGTGCTAAGTATTGATAAATGCAAAGCCCTGTCCTTGGTGCTGAAGTAGCAAATGGATTTGTAATTGAGTCTTTTTCTCTCAGTCCTGTCCTTGTCAGTTTTGTCTTATTCCTGTAATATTCTCTGAACTATGTACTTTAAGTACTAAATTCTGCACTATATTGTAGCCTATATACTTAATAGAGTAGTGTCCTTCCTGATGATCATGATCAAAGTGATGAGTAGGAACGTGTGGCTGTAAAAAAGCAGGAAGATCATAGAGACACACTGCTGCCTGTAGTATAATATCCATATCCCCCCTGTTAAAAATTAGCAAATCACCTAATGGACATGATAAGAGGTTTAGATGCCTGTAAATATGATTTATTGCTACTATGAACACACACGCAGAAGCACATGCTGGTGTGACCTTGAGGAACTACGATTCTTTTCATTGAACATCAGCTCCATTGTTGTCAGTAGTTTTGTGGCCAAAGAGAAATGCAGCTGCACTGTAAAGATGTTGAATCTGATAAATACAAAAAAAAAGAGAAAATGTTTTCTGATGCTATCAAATTTTATTGTAACAATATTTATATGAAACAATACAGCGGTTTAAAATGGTGAAGCATGATGATTTAATAATAACGTATCATGAACTTTTTATTTGCACCTATTGAAGTGCAAATTCTATATCTTAAGGTCAGCGGTGTGCTGTTTACACCCTGTCCATCTGTATTGAACTGGTCCTGCTGCAGATGTCAAAACTTCTCTGATAGCTTCACGGGGTCAAGGCTATTCAGGACATGCTGCATGTGTCTGGAGTATGCCGGTGAATGCAGAATACATTTATAGTACAGTCAAGCAAGGAGTCATTCTAAATAGCTTTCAACATATGTCTAATTATAGCATTAGGTTATACTGTAAATAGTACAGCTGACAAAAGACCAGAGGTTTATTTAACTATGTCCTTTAAAGCCCATAAATAGGCTGCAGTATTTACTGCATGTTCTTAAGAAAATCTGTTTTCGGGGGGGTGGGGGCTCTCCTGTTTAAGGAAGACTCTGTTATTCCATGGTGCACTCAACATCATAAATAGAACAATGTATTGTTTGATACCATCACCAGGAGCGTTGTGATTGTCTTCACAAGAAAACAATAATTAGATGTTGCAGCAAGCACCTCAGAGCTGCATATATGGTATTTACATTTGAGAGACAAAGCCCTCTAGTGGCCATAGTAAATATGACAGGACCAACAAAGTATTTTGTCATTTCTTTCAGCGGACTTTTTGAAATTTGATACATACTGCCTTTAATTAAATAGATGTCAGGATTGTCAATATGCAGAAGTTTGATTTTTGAGCTGCAGCTTCACTTTAATCCAAATGTTAAAAGTTGCTACTCATACTGTAAATGCTTCACCAGAAGTGGTTGTTTTGTTGCACATGCAGGGTACTTTTGATTCTCTAAAACAGACAACACTCTTTTAAGTGGTAATTTGCTTTGCCAACTTCTACTGAACACTGAAATATTTCATGAATGTTGCATTGTGGGAAATGTGACAGAATGCGACAGACCCCAGTTTAATTTAACAGGCTCTTAACTGACAGAACAATGCAAATCGCAGCCTTTATTACCTATTAGCAGCTAACACCTAAGGAGTTATCATCACCTGTCAACCTTCAACAAAGAACTAATGTTTGCAATGACTTTGAAGCCGCAGATGCTATAACAGCTTATAAATGTGGCAAGTTCAGGACACACATTTGTATTTTCTATGCTACATTTTGTTTCTATAATGTCACAGGAAGCATTAAATCAGCATAATACTTTCATACATTATTTATATTGGCTGTTGTTCTGAATACTAATGCATGGACATAGTAATGCATTGTAAAAGCTCACAATGTTGTATCTATTCTTTCAGAAAAGGTGACAGAGATCAAAACCAACATCTTTGTCACAAGCTTTGGTCCAGTCTCTGACACAGAAATGGTAAGAACCTCATTTTATTCACTTATATTTACAGTTTAAATGAGTAAGGTCATTTAAAATATTTTATTAAAATTCAGCCTTAAATGCAGAATTAGTTCACATAACCAACCCTAATAGTATAAATAATTAGTTTAAAATAAAAAAATACAGTTAAATGACATCCTAACTTAACTTGAATGCATTGAAAACTTTCATACACAACTCCAAATTACATCCACATTCAGAGGTCAAACCTGTCACCTGGATCTATTTTTTATCATTAACAACATAGAAAATCATCATGTAACATGCTGTGGATATACAATATATACAGGTAATATATTCATAATATGATCAGATAATTTTTGTGTCCTTTAGTGTTTTTTATTCTCGACAATATACAACATAAATATACATTAATAAACAATTAGTGTGTCTGTGTTCCTCTATAGGAATACACTATTGACGTGTTCTTCCGTCAAAGCTGGAAAGACGAGAGACTTTGCTTTAAAGGCCCAATGGAGATGCTTCCTCTGAATAATCTCCTGGCCAGTAACATCTGGACTCCTGACACTTTCTTCCTCAACGGGAAGAAATCCATCGCACATAATATGACGACACCTAACAAGCTACTGCGGCTGAAAGACGACGGGACTCTTCTCTACACCATGAGGTAAACTCTCCCTGTCTCGTCCTACTCTGGACCAGGATGAACATTTAATTTCCAATCAAGCCTGGCAACTAAAAAAGATGAATCATGAGAGCAGCCTAGCATGGTTTAGAAATGTTGTGTAATCCAATTAGAGCTGGAGAGATGACTAAAACACCCATCAATCAGCCTGTAATACTTCTGTAGTAATGGGTTTTAAGACCAATGCTGCACTAATACAGCCCCCCCTCACATCCACACACACACACACACACACACACACACACACACACACACACACACACACACACACACACACACACACACACACACACACACACACACACACACACACACACACACACACACACAGGGTGTATACTACATGTCTCAGTGGTGCATTGATGCGTCATCTAAACTCATGTTGTTCTCCTACTGTATACTCTAGGTCAGAGCAGCTTGAAAGCATAATGTTTGCTTTGACCCAGCACTCTGACATAGGGAATTGGCTGTTTTCAGAAAAAAAGAGGGTTTGTGCCTCCCTCCTCCTCCTCACACTGTGATCCCCCATCATTAACCACGTCGCCAGCAGCCTTTACTTTGACAGAAAAAACCCAGCACGACCTATTCTGCTTATTACTTCCCTAACACTCCATCCCTGTCTCCATTTCACATATTGTAGCCATGATTTGATGTATAATTATATGAGCCACTATGGTGTAATGTACCTCTTGGTTACAGCTCTATTATTGAAAGGTCAAGTTTAACACTTGACAAGTGATTTATTTGTTCTAATGCATTCGTTATTAATGTTTAGAATGACTTGTAAGTGCATTTTGGGGCTCAGAGCTCTGAAATACATTTATGTCCACAGTGTAGAAAGAGGAATAATAACAGTGATATAAACACTCACATTGATCCTGACACTACCTTAATTTCAGTGCTGTGTCATCATCTTATCAGAAAAATTGATCCTCCAATTCTAATATTAACAAAGGGAGTAAGAGGAAATGGATGCATGGAAAAAGTGACTATTGATCTGCCGACATTAAAATTTCTACAAATCTACAGTATATTCGCTAACACTACAAGCCCAAGGAAATGGGTTCACAATGGTCTAGTAATGCGTTTGTGCTCTGGGAACAAGGTTATTAGAGAAACATTTTATGCATGCATTACTCCCCTACAGTGGTTGTTCACAGAACAAGTAGTGTGTAGTGCCTGAGCTACTGTACCATGAAAATATCTCTCAGAGGAAAGACCGAGTTTCCATCCAAACAGTGCAAGCCTTGCAGTACATTTCACAGACTCGTACTGTAATATACAATAGATCCTTTCTAAACTAATACATAACCTGTACTTGTGTGACATAATGGTGATGCCAGCAATTTTCCTTTATTGTATCAGCTGGTAATTCGCCTGCTTTATCCATGTTGGTTCATAATGATTCATTATGAAGCTAGTACCCTATACATTTGACTCCACAATTATCACTCTCCGGTGAAAGCGTTTACTGTGAAGCCTCTGTGTGTACTATTCATTTTCAGGAACATGTCAGAAATATGCAAAGCTTGGCTTAAACGCACATACATGATAACATATTTTTCAGTACTTCATCACATGTAAGCATTGTTTTGAATAAATATATATATATATATTGTCTAAACTGAAAATACTGTGTAATGAAGATAATTGGGTAATTTAGTAGTAGATGTTACAAAATAAAGAAACTTGCTAACAGAGATATAAGACTGTCTTGAATAGGAAATCAGGATAAATGTCAGAGACACTTTTTTTGCAATAGTAGAACAGTGCCTGTTTAAAACGTGCCTGTTCTAAAAAGGGTTGATTGCTCGACCTCTGGTATTGCTGCTTGCAGCTTTCTGGAGAACCGCTTAACAACTTCACACTCGATACTGCACTTACTTGGGTCCTCATCAATACTCCCGCCCAGTGTGAAGTCGATCGGTTGTCAAGAAAATCGAAGGGCAGACAAACTGATGTACAGGCAGATTCTTTCCATTTTAGTTAGACACAAACACAAAGTAATTTCAATCCTATAGTTAGGTTGTGCATAATATTCCAGTACAGGGTGATGCATGTGTCAAGAGGCCCACTGAATACGCCAATAAGCAACGACTAATTTGACTATTATACTTTATAATGTTGTGCTCTGTAATGTAACACAGTATATATACACTTAGTATAACGCAATACATTCCAGACACATCATTATTTCTCTTCTCTTCCCCAGTATTTATATATCAAAGCTAGTGTGTGTTGATGTGTGGGGGCACAGTTTCGCTAAAACTGCTGAGGCTCGTGGTCCCTTTAAATCTTATTTATGCATTGTATTTGCATAGTATAACATGAGGGATTGTCACTGGTGGAAGATGCAGTGACAAGATCCTTTACTTACTAGTAGAAAATATTCCTTCACAAACCCATAACGATTACAAGCAAAATATAAAGTATCAAGAGTATTTGTTTATGATAACATACTGTTCAATTGTCATTATTGATGCATTCACATGTAAGTGAAGCAAACTTTTAATATTGTAGTTTGTCCACAAAAGCTATTTTAGCTCTTGTATGAATATTTGCTAAACTACTATAACATAAAGTTTAGCTCCACTTTAGTTTCACTGCATTAAAAATGATCTCATTCCACAATCCACACTGTGCAGCAGTATCATATATAAGCATGTTTTAGGTCTTCATCAAAGCTTTTGGTGTATGCACACATGAGTTGTTGGTGGTTGCATCACAGACAGATTCTCTAGGTTCAGATATCATCATTTTGTTCAAATGTTCTCAAAATGCATCCTGACATATCGCCCTGACACAGACTTATCATCATGGTGATGACAGCAGCTCTGACCATTATAAGTCAGGCCAGCAGAGGGCAGCATTAGATAAGGCTGTGTTGGTCACTGTTACATAGTGTGTTAATACATGAGACCTGCTGAAGGACTGAAGGTGGCAGGCTGACTCCACAAGATATGTCTTAATTGCTTCTTCAAATAATTCTCAAGCCCACTTCTACAATCATGTATCACAAATCTCATCATAATCATGAACATCATCTCGGTCCCTCCGGTAGTTTGTTATTACTCTGTGGTTAAAAAAATGACATTTGGCTGTCGACAATCTGAGCAATACTAATGAAGATGGACTTATATTCATTTGTTAATGGCTGTATATAAAATCATAGCACACACAACCAAAATGAAACAAATGATATAATTAGGAGATAATTATGTTGATGTCGCGAAAATGGTGATTGTAATCATAATGTAGATGATGACGCCTCATCTTGCACAGACATTTATTTGTTCTCATTTTGGATGCTCATCTTCTTCTTTCAGACTGACTATATCAGCAGAATGCCCCATGCAACTGGAGGATTTCCCGATGGACGCCCATGCTTGCCCCCTTAAATTTGGAAGCTGTGAGTAGACACGTCACCAAGCAACTTCACCAAGAGCATTTCAGGAAAAGGAACATTATGAATGTTTTGCCGCTACTCTATCAAGTATATAGGCCACAATATAGTAAGCGAGTCAGAAAAGTAGCCTGTCGTTCTGACATGGCCCCAGTTTCGGAGTCTTTATCCGTGCAGGGACACAGGGACGGATGTACCTGGCCGTGTTTGACAGCCTGTGTCCCTCAGGTGCAGAGCTATTGTTGTGGCGGTGCAGGAGATCGCCATGTAGACATTGACACACTGTTCCTTATTAAGCCATTAATCAACATGTCAGGGCTGCTCCGCTGCATCCTTCACTGCCTCGGCTATATTTAATGGGAAATATTTGAAACAGATACACACACGCAGTGGGAACAGCTACACACACGAACACACAGACACACACACACAGCCTATATTTATGACCAAGGTAACCTTTAAAAATCCAATTCTTTCCCTTGCACATGCACAGATAACCACACTTGTGGCTCCGGCCCAGCCTCACCCCATGACTTCTAAGCTCACACAGTTCCAGTGGTACAAAAATATCTGGGGAGCTCCTGTCACATAAGCTTAAGATTAAGGTCTTCCCTGCAGCTGACGTACAGAGGGTTATCGGGCTCAACGGTCCCTGGGTTCAGTGGTAGAGCTGCGCTGCATGCTCCGTGTCGTGACATTTAGGCATCCTCACACCTGCTTTGCTCACCTAAATCCGAGCAGCTAACTGAGACTCCATTGGACTGAGCTTTCCCTTGTCAATTCACTTATCAGCCAACACAAGATCTGCTTTAATTAATTATATGGTGGCTTAAATATGAAAGTTGTTGCCTGAGTTACATCAATTTAATGTGGTTTCAATATAAGTTAATGTTTCCCTAAAAATATCAAAGATAAAAACATAAATGAAAACTATATGTAAAATTGATAATATAGTTCACAAAATTGGTATTACAAAGTAATGAAACCATATAAAAATGTTTAGATCCTGGAATTCTAGAGATTTATTAAGTTGAATGCGATCGAATACAATAATAGAGAACATTATTCAACAGAAACTATGATGCTAACTTAAGAAATACTTTGTTAATCATTGAATGATCTGTAAAAACTGGTAAAAAAAAAAAAAAATACAGTCGATGTGAGGTTCTAAGATGAAAAGTTACAGTGGTGTAGCATACATGGTTTCCCCCCCGACTCCATTAACCCTAGCTAATCCTCTGACCTAATGGACAGCACTCACCCACGAGCTCAGGGCTTTCAAAGCTACAGGAGACCTGTCCTTTGCTGTTGTGTTAATCACCTCAGTCATGTTACTGTAGCTAAAGCTCTAAACCGCCTGTGACATTACACTGTATACAGTAGTTGTGCTTTGACACAGTTTGAAGGAATTAAATCAAGTGTACAACAGTGCTTAAGAGGGTGAATGATGGAAATGATGCTATTTTTTGCTATTTCTGTGTGAACGTATCAACCTCCCAACATAGCTGGTCTGAGTAATGCTCTTGTGCACTTGTTTTATTTTCTAGTTTACATTTAATTCTTGACAAAAACTCCTTGGGTTGTATAATACAAAAAAAGTTGCCCATGATTAAATGTCATTTTAATTAATAATTAATAATAATTTTCAGTTTCTCAGATTTGTTATTACAAATGTGAATGTTATTACTTTCCCCTATTTAATGTCCCGGAAACTACCCACTATGATTCTCTTTCTGCCATAACACCTTCAAACTTATTTTCTTTTCTGAAGAAATTATAGTTTCATCAGACGTTATGAGCAGGACTGTTTCTTTTCTGAGTGGATTCCAGTTTTTCTGCTAAAATAAGCTAAGCAAAAAAATTCTCCTGGATGTAGATTTGCATCAAACACTCAGTAGTGTCGTAAAATGTCAAATTATTTATTTAACCTCACTAGTGATATTGTTCGATGTAGCCTACTGGTTTCTGTAATAATTATATTATTGTCATGTCATAGTAAAATGCTAATGACATGTTCTCACAGCTCACAGCTTACATCTCACAAAGGAGTAGCAAAAGCCAGATTCACACACCTGTAAATGACTTGAAATACAAATGAAGAGCAATATGAATTGACTCTAATAGCTTCCTTTTGTTACTTTTCTGAGCCCATATGGCTTTTGGCATTTAATGATAGACAGAAATGGTGGGTGATAGTGAAAAACATATGTCATCCTCTCCAACAGTTGGAACAAAGAAAGGATTAAATATTCAATCTACTACAGTTGTGTTTCGATGTAGTCTGTATGGAATGGATGGAATTACCAAAGTGTTTACAGCAGGAGAAATACTTGATATAAGGCAGGGAGCTGGAAAAACTATGTGTGCAGATTAACAAATGTTCACAAGTGGTCACAAGCACACAAAGAATGAGCCCCTGGACCAGACAGGTCAACATAAAACACAACACAAGCAGTACAAACATTCAAATCCATAGGACATGTTAAGGTACAATAGTCATATCTGGTCACGTTGCCATCATTTGCATCCACATTTACAGTTATTTTAACACACATGCAAACATTTACACACAGTTCACATTATGCAAAACAATAAGAATAGTCTAAGAATAATAACAATTCTTAGACTCAGACTTTCTTTATTTTCATTTCAAAAATGTAATAGTGCATTTGGAATGAAATTTTGTTGCATTGGCCTCCCAGTGTGTAAAGTGATATATAAAAGCAATTAAGCTCTTCTAATCACAAGCATGCCTGTCAAGCAAAGGTCACAAATGACAGTCTTCTTTGTATTTGAATCAGAGTAAATAAGCACATCTGCTGAGGACTGTGAGCCAAAATTTCATAGGAAACAGGTTATTTCCAGAGGACAGGACACATGTAAAGAATAGATATTAAGCCGATCACAAGTACTTCTTGGATCAGGTGGTGGGCTCAGGCCAGTCCACATGTAATCGTGTTAATCCTAACCCAAATACATAAGAGCCATTTGGGGAAATATATGGATGGTCAGTGAGGAAGTGCAGAACTGATTTAGAATTTTTTGTTTTTTTTAATTTCAATGTAAAGTAAAATCTGCTCCTGTAACTAGCTCCTCCAACAGACAATGCCATACATCATCCTATAAGAATATTTGAGTTATTATTAAATAAATGCAGTTTAAAAGGACCCAAATCTCTCTTTAGCATCTTTGATCAGCTAAATGGCAGGAATACCTTAAAAAAGCAAACAAAAAAGGCAGGGCTATTCCATATTTTAGTTTTAGTTTACAGTATGTGGTTGATAAATGGGTAAAAAGAAATTAAAAAAGGGATATTAGAACAGCCCACTCATGTGAATTTAAATACTTTAACATGTCATGTTATCAAGATGTATTGCTTAAATGTAAACATAATGAAACAAATGAAAACATGCAGATACATGCAAACATCATCGTAGGATATAAATCTGACGCAAAGCGAATCCATGAAATGCATCATTCAATTCTTAAAGGGTTTTCTTTATATAAAAACAGCGACCTAGTGAAAAAGTTCTAATTATCATGCACAATAGTAAACACCATCAAGATATGTAAGAGAACAAGCAGATCATGGACTCAACTAGGAAATCTTTTTACAAAAACATGAGCCAAACTCTAGCACTGACTAATAAGACTGACACAAAAGAACCCATTATTTCTAGAGCTGGAGAAAGAAGATGTAAAACTATATTGAGCTGATTTTTGGTACTTAAAAAAAACAATGTCTTGTTAGGGATATCAAAACTCAAAACCCAAGAAAAGTGTAAAACATGGGACCTTAATTTTAATTGAACAGTAACTTTATTAGCAAACCTGTCATATAAGAATTTTCAATAGAATTCAATAGAATTCTGAAAGGATTAAAAAAAAAGCTGTGGAGGTAGGTAGGTAAGAAGGTACGTTATTAATCTCAAGGGTAACGCTCTTTATTACTGCAGCAGAAGAGTAATGCAAAGTACCTCAAGGATTCAATTTGTTCCAGTTTCAGGCTCTGTCCACATTGTACTTCATTAGTTCCCATAATTAACATGCAAAGCCTTTTATTGTCTATAGGGTACATAGCTGCTGATTAAAGCTGCACATACAAACACCTTGATCCAGTAAAACATACACTGTAATAATCAGTGTGTCTCCTTCCATTTTGTGATAAAACCAAGTCAGGTGTTGTGTATAAGAAGCTACTCAAATAAACAAGTCTGTAAATATATTTAGAAGTATATACTTATAAATATACTTATATATAAGTCCAGATGTTAAAGATCCTATATACAGACATAGAAAACAGAACAATTTTGTGTATGATATGTTTTCTGTGTTAAAATCTTTAAAATTTAAATATCGCATTAAAAATTCCAAAAATCATAAATATGCTAACATATTTAATTTTAAAAGTTTACTAAATGTTTCATTCTTACAATTTATTCTTGGCTCCAATCTATTTTTGATGTTTCAAATCATGTTTGGAGGCTCTTAAGATAGGATTTTCATTAAACATAGAGGCAATTTCTACTTTCAGCAGACGAATGTGAAAAGTCTTCCAAGTGAGTCATTCTGTACAGTTAAGATGAAATATTCAACTTTAACAAAAAGGAAAACACACGTTTAACTGGGGAGGGACTTTGAATATCTACTATATATTATATTATATTATATATAACTGATTCTATGATTACACTGGTTACGGTATATTGTTATACTTATATTTTGGAATTTCATAGCATACTTGCAAACCAATGAACACATAATGTAGATTTTACCTCATCTTGTAAAAAGATGGCATGCTGAGATAAAACTCTCTGGTTATGTTTTAAGATGTCTCTGATTTTATTCCACAACCAAAAGTAAAGTATATTTATGGAGGAAATGATGTGTTAACGGTATGTTATGTAAGACAGTACTACAAGGACTGGTTTGAGACATTGCCAAGTGTCTTTGAGATGATAATCCACAGACTGGGTGGTCAATCTAAATTGCTGTGAAGTCTTCTAACACCACAGTTGCTGGATTAATGCAATGCTGTTAGATTGGACACTGCATTGCAGTACAATTGCAAGAGAGAGAGAGAGAGAGAGAGAGAGAGAGAGTGAAAGAGACACTTAGAGTAGAATATTTACAGTAAGGTGGGGGTATATTACAGTATAAGTGAGTGAGTGTTTCTGCTTTTCTCAGAGCTTGCTTGGTTTCTAAGTGTGTTCGAAATGCATCCGCTTAATAAGGGCGCCAACAGAAGACTTTTATACTGGCAGTATCTTTACAGCTAAATTAGTAAACCCAGAAAGCAAAACCTACTGTCGAATCTTTCAGGGCAATCCGTCAAGCCGTGTCAACACTCGCACTTAACATCATATTACCATTAGTAACATCTGCACATTGTGATACATTCACAACTGATTACATCAGATCCAAACACGAGCTCTTAACAGTGACAGCAAGTTAATCTCTGTGTAATGAAGCAAAGCGGGTGGAAGGTCAAGTGTTGTATCACAGCCACGTTATATTTCTTAGCTAGTAGCATCTGAGAAGCCGAGGAATAGTGACAGCGCAGAGTAAACAGTTTACAATCAGTGGACAGATCCTGTTAAAGCTGGACAATATTTGAAACAAGCATTCTGCAGGGTATTTTAGAGGCACAGATACTAGTTCCTGATTTCTGAAATACTGTATGGAAGTGCAGCAACAGCAGTTCTTAAAAGATAATGCTGGTATTATCTATATATTGCAACTTTTATTAGCAAATCCCCCACAGAGACCAAAGCTGGCAGTAAATGTATTTTTTTAAAGTATTGTCTGTACAGTTTTATTAATATTACATTTCCATGCTATAGAACTCCACCGTCGCCTGAAAAGTATGAAAAAATCAATACATATCAGATAAAAAGTATAAGCCATGAAGTCGAAGGACCTCATGGCTCAGAGAGAGGATTATGTTTAGGCAGGGATCTTGTGAAAGCTCTTGACATCTTCTGCTGCAATGAAGGTTCCCAGGTGCACAGTGGCTTTCATAATACTTTAATGGAAGAAGTTTGTAACAACCAGGATTCTTCCTGGAGTTGGCTGCCAGCTAAACTTTACAATCGAGGGAGAGGGGCCTAGATGAGAGTGGTGACCAAGAACCTGATGTCACTCTGGCTGAGCTCTAATGATCCTCTGTAAAGATCACTGCAACACTTAACCGATGTGGGCTTCATAGCAGCGGAGAGACGGAAGCTTCTCCTCAGTGAAAGACAATGGAAAGTCTACTTGGAGGCAAAAAAGTGCCCAAAGATCTCCCAGACTGTGAGAAACATGATTATCTGATTTGATTAATTTGATTTGAATTTGAATGAACTGTTTGGCCTCAATTCTAAGTGTCATGTCTGGAGGAAGCCAAATACCCCTCATCACCTGCCAAATACCATGCAAATAGTGAAGCATTGTGCTGGTAGCTTAATGCTGTGGGGAGGTTTTCAATGCCAGGGATTGGGAGTTTGGTCAGAGGTGAGGAGCAGCTAAAGAGAGCAAAATACATATATCCTCAAGGAAACCTGGTCCCCAGGACTCGGGACCTCAGTCTGGACAATGATCTAAATCTCATAACCAAGACAATACAAGAATGGCTTAGGGATGTATCTGTGAATGTCCAGGAACGGCCCAGTCAGAGCCCTGACTTGAAGCCAGTGGAACACCACAGACCTGGACTTGTCCACTGATGGACCTCATCCAACCTGAGTAGGAGCTTGTGTAACATAGAAGACTGAAAATACTGTGAAGACAGCAAATCTCCATATCCAGGTGTGAAAAGCATGTTGTGTCATACCTAAGAAGGTCACGTCTAATACATTCAGACATAATGTACCTGGCAGACCAGACGAGGACTGAGAGGCTCAGCAAGAGGATTGTTTTCCTTTAGCCACTGTATACAGGTTCATACATACAGGTGTGTGTGTTTGTGTTTGGAATCACCACATGAAGACTCTTTCGCTACTCATGTCAGGAACAACTTACTGTTCTGTGACAACCAACAACCTGACAAATGGATGTATTTCTCTTCCACCTATTACCCCTCTATGAAGAGCCACTTTGATAATTATAGATAAAGGTACAGTATTTAACTTTCTGACAGTAAGTGATGGTGAGATTGCAACCAACTCCAAGCATGAAGGAGAACCTACAGTAGCTGCAAAGAATTAAAGGCTGTGTCTAGCACCAATATTTAGTTTATCCATTCTACTGTAGAAACATAGCGATGCAACATGGTGGTTCATGTAAAGGGAGACCCACTCCCCATGTAGATCAAATCAACTGCTAATGTATAAACTCAATTTAAAACATCATCTCTATGTTTTCTCTGACTGTTCGGCCTTAAATCTGACCCATCTGAAGGTCGGTGGGGTACTTCCTGAGCAAAAATGTAAATCAGTGAACAGTTGAATTTAGAAATTGAAACTAATTTACATTTGTAACCAAGTGCTTATTGTAAAAATTGAAAATTAAAATTGTGTAAAAGTAAAGTTTGTATGTTCTTTTCTCTCGTGTACTTAGATGCGTATCCAGTGTCGGAGGTGGTCTACACATGGACTCAAGGAGCAGCCAAGTCAGTGGTGGTGGCAGAGGAAGGCTCCCGGCTCAACCAATATCACCTGATAGGTCAGACAGCTGGGACAGAGGACATTTACACCAGCCGAGGTAAAGTGAAGTGAGAGTAAAGTGAGAGTTCACCCCTTATCAGGGACAACGAGGCCACGGATTAACGATGACCTCTCCCACAGTATTACACACAACCTTCTAATGTACATTGGAGCTAGAATTTATGTAGCTCCGTCTCCATTTTCTTTTTTCACTCAGACATTTCCTCCCTTACAAAACCAGTCATACAGTAGCTTCAGGCGGGAGCGGGGACGTTAAGCTCCGGCTTCAACCCTATTATTCAGCTCTGCATTATTACAGCGTGTGCCATCCAAAGATGTTGTGAGAAGGAAATGTTTTCAAATCAAGCTGGATAGAGACAATGAATGAATCACAAGGATTTGAGAATGCCTCCCACACATAGCCAGCTGTCTCTGAGGCTGCCAAGAGAAGGGGGGGGGGCAAAAAAAATCACTTATCCGTGGTCTGAGCCACTGGGTCTGTAGGGTTAATCCGTATGCAGGCCCATCAGTTGTGCTTTTACCGAGTGACGTCACAGCTCAGCCATTGGCCGTGGCAGCAGTGACACGTGGTTGTGGGGGGCGGGAGCCCAGCTTCATCTGCTTAATTCTGTTATGTAAAGAAGTATGATAATACATTTCTGTTGCTTGTCAGTAGTGAGTTTATTACAGGGGAGGTGTTCCTATATCTGTAATGTATACAGAGATGGTTGCTTCATCCTTTATCTGCCACGGGAAGATGGTGTTTGTGCTGGATAATGTACGAGAACTA
Organism: Lepturacanthus savala; assembly: GCA_030544235.1. Taxonomy (NCBI): domain Eukaryota; kingdom Metazoa; phylum Chordata; class Actinopteri; order Scombriformes; family Trichiuridae; genus Lepturacanthus; species Lepturacanthus savala. The sequence goes on from CM060481.1 coordinate 10,779,232, forward strand.
CACATTTGCCACGTTAAGTATACCACGGTGCTTTTTAAGCGCAGGAGAAAATCCTGCCGTGCTGTTGGCGGAAGACCCTGTCATCAAGCTGTGCAGCACACCCCCCTCCCCCTCCCTCTAGAAATACTTAACAAGTTCCTGTGCGTGACTCTTGACACTCTGAACTGCTCAGACCAGTTTAGGAGGAAAGGACTCAAGAGGCTGCACAACCTTAATTAGCACTGCTAATCTGAGGTACAAACCCTCTTAAACAAGCCAAGAATAGCTCGGCAAATGCTCGCACTCTGCGGAGGCGACCTCTGACCTTACAGGTTAAGCTGAAGAGGATGAAAATATAAGCCCAGGAACTGCACTGAGATGATCGGCAAACCTTGTCATTTCATTACATTACACACACATCAGCGCTTTCAGATCACAATAGAAAGCGGCGAAGCTCAACAGATGGTTTAACTCCACAAGTGTGTTTCGATCTGTACTCACCAGTTGACCAACATAGCGGCGTTGTTGTCTGCTATGAATGGCAGTTCCCCACAGACACTCCAAAAACCAAACAGTAAAATCCACCACAACCGCATTTTCATGCCACGGAGGTTCCCATCCACTTCCGAGCCCAGAAGGCAGAGTCAGATCAGAGAGATGTTCGCCCAGTCGTGCCACCACAGAGCAGGGCTGCCGGCTAGTAGTCCTCGGTGCGAAGGCAACGCTGGTGCCCTTTTCATTAAGGACATGATGCTTGTTGCCGCATCGCATAGACCATCCAAACTTTTCCTCCAGTCCCTCTCTCAACCCCCCTCTACCTCAGTCATCTGTGCACCTGCTTGTAATCACTGCTGATCCAGGTCTGTTTTAGTGTTCTAGCTCAGGCAAGGATGTATGTCCCCAATCAAGTATGGCCTGGCCTAACAGAATGGGATGGAATGTCGGTTGTGTCGAGACACACACACACACACACCCACGACACACACTCACACTAACAGTCACACACATAGAAAGAGGGAGAGAGGGAGGGAGAGAGAGAGAGAGAGAGAGAGAGAGAGAGAGAGAGAGAGCGAGCGAGAGATATACAGGATGCAGATTGTGACAAGGGATTAGTGAGACAGAAAAATCCGATTTTGCCAGGAGAAAGCAGCAGTCATCTGTGGATTTTCTATAGTTTATCAGACTCCACGGCTCGACAGGATTTTTGAGAAAAAAAAAATCCTTCAAATGCAATCTTCAGTTGGTTAATAGGATATGATGATTTCCCGTCCAACCTGTTTTTCAATAATTTTAGTAGTAGTCTGTCCTGAAGGTTGTAAAATGTATTTGTACAAACCTTAATCTAAGTTACAGCCTCGGAGTGCTGCACAACACTCAGTGATTAAAGGAAATGAAAACAACACCGACCAAAACTGATTTTTGATAATAAGATAGTAAGCGCATAGCACTATTTTTTTTTCTTTTTATGGAATGGGTGACCTTTGTGATCAACAGCTAACATAACCCATACAACTGGAGTAATCATTTGAGAAAAAAATATATTCCTGATGGCAAAAAATAGAGTTGCGTCAATAAGAAATTTTGTTTTTAGTGAGTTTATTACATTGTCAATTAGTTGTTAGTTGTTATTGGCAGAATTATTTAGCTTTTTAATTTAAAATTTGCTAAACTTCCCAGTTTAAGCTACAGAGGAGGACTTAAGTCCAGTTGAAGGCTATTAATGATACACATGTCATACTGTGGAACTTTCTTGTTTCTTGTTTTCTTGTAATTATCCATCTAGCTGATTTAACACTGTACAAATCAGTATTTGCACTAATCAACATTATTTATCATTTAATAATCATAGAATGTCTTATATGAAAGGAGTTATTCATACTGAAGATTACCTCACTTTGCAGTTTCTCTCGGCTATTTTCATCTTTTAGCTAATTGTTTTGATGAGTGCATGTGAGTGAGTTGAGAGTTAATATTCTGGTGACCCAGTAGCCAAGTGGTTAGAGCACAAACCATATGGGATAGCATTCTCTGAGCAGTAGTCCCCAGTTTGAAGGCTGGCTGGACCCTGGCGTGCATGTCATTCCCTCTGCTCTCTTTCTCCCTTTTCTGTTTATCTCTTGACTTTTAATCTAATAAAGACAAAAAATAGGACACAAAAATGCTTACTTTTGGTTGAAAAATAACTGAAATTATAACTATATTATCGAAATATTTCATTATTTTTTGCAGATCAACTAATTGATTGAGTATTCATGCAGGTCTAGCTTTTGTGTGCCAAGTACTATACTCACTACCTCTGATACATGCATACCTTTCTGGCAATTTTGTGTCAGATCATACACTCCAACGCCTTATATTATATGTAGTCCTCTTCTGCTCTACTGTTTTCCACAGGTCAATACACAGTGATGATGGCTCACTTTTACCTGAAGAGGAAGATCGGCTACTTTGTCATCCAGACATACATGCCTTGCTTTATGACTGTAATCCTGTCCCAAGTTTCCTTTTGGCTCAACCGGGAGTCTGTGCCAGCACGGACTGTCTTTGGTGAGTTTGGAAATGAGATGTGACCCAGTAGAAAACCTTGGAAATGCCCTTGATTTAAATTTTAAATGATTAATATTTAAAGGATACTCATATAAAGAATAATATGTCTGCTTAGTAAAACCCGGTTTTCTCCACCACCAGGTGTGACCACAGTCCTGACCATGACCACTCTCAGTATCAGTGCTCGAAACTCACTGCCTAAAGTGGCTTACGCTACTGCCATGGACTGGTTCATCGCAGTGTGCTATGCCTTTGTCTTCTCTGCCCTCATCGAATTTGCCACAGTTAACTACTTCACCAAGAGGAGCTGGGCCTGGGATGGAAAAAAGGCAATGGAGGCCCAACAGCCCAAGGTACGTGTCTGTGTGTTCTTGTCGTTAACACGTTGTGAGGACCCAAACCTGGCAATTGTGGGGACTGAAAATCTTGTCCCTTACAAGTTTAAAGGTATTTATATTATGTTTGTAAAATGTTACAGAAAGACTGATATGGTTTTCCAGTCCCAAAAACTCCTTGGCCACTTCAGTCAGATCTCTACAAGTTTACATGGAAATTTCAATTAGTTCTGATATTTCTACTGTTTCATTACTAGCTGAGAGTAACTGCTCCAACATAGGTCTTATCCTGAGCATAAAAATTAAAAGGTGATGTCACAGACAGGACTTTTTCATATAATGTAACATTACTGTAATGTTACAATACATAAATTGCTATATTACTAGTATTATACTGTGAGTTTATGTCAGCAGCAGACATCCTCCTTTCTGCACTGTTCTTCTTTCCTCTTCCATGTTACTTTATTTTAGTATAAGAGTGGTAGCGTGGGAAGGAAAGGAAAGAGGAAAAGTGAAAAAAGAGATGAATTAGACAAGAGAAGCAGTGGATCAATAGATTTACACTGATTTGACATCATGGCTCTGTGCCAATTTCCTTTCTCTCTTTTGTGTAAGTGTTGTGTTTTTATGTATGTCACTCAAATCAATGAATTCCCTTTTCCCCACAGAAGAAGGATCCTCTGGCTCTTTCTAAAAAGCCAAACAACACTTGCTCAGCCGGTGTAAATTACACTACCAACATTACCAAGGACTCCTCTATCTCTACTATTTCAAATAGCACGGCTGTTCAGCTCAAGCCCTCTGAAACCAAGGCCCCAGACCCCAAAAAGACTTACAACAGTGTGAGTAAGATCGACAAGATGTCCAGGATAGTGTTCCCGGTGCTGTTTGGGACCTTCAACCTGGTGTACTGGGCAACGTATCTCAATAGGGAGCCAGTGATCAAAGGAGCTGTGTAAGCTCCACAATAAACGTCGTTCATCCTCCTGACAACCACTTCAGGATTTGATAACTGAAACGCAATCGAGAACATTGAAAAGCACTTAGTCCTTGTATCATAGACGTGTTTTCTAGGTCATTGATTACATTGCATGTGTGTCGCTTCAGGAAAATGTTGCCATGTTTGCCTTGAGTTTGTACATGTACGGTTTGCGACTTTTCCTCAACAGGCTGTTTAAATTATCTCATTTTAGAACTGAAGTCCCTCATTTGTTTCTGCCAAATTAAATTGTTTCAGCATTTGGCGTTTATATTTTCTCCTTGAGTCTACAGTAGGTTGTGTGCAGAATACAGGCCAAATGCTATGCAAAACATTTTTACTGTTATTACTCAAGACCGGCTTTTATCTTTGTAACTCTTACTTTGTACAAATGGGCTGCAGGTCCAGACATGCGAGGCTGGGCCCAGGCACATCGGACTTTGCTTCTTTGTTAAAAGCAGATGAATAGCCATGCTAAATGTGTTGCCTTCAGAGTGTGATAACTCATTATGAATGCACTGAAATCTCTTGCAATTACTATTTTCAGAAGCCAGTTTTACAATTTACATTGAACAATTGATTATTTTTTTTAGTTTGCTAATGTTCTCTCAATTTAGAATGGACAGTTTTCCATTAATATTTTTTTTTTCTGTTAATGTAAAGGGTAAACAGGGACATATTTCAAGCTAAAGTGATCGTGGCAGCTTCTGTTTCTAGGTTTCCATGTTGAAAATCCTGAATGTATGTATGTACTGTATGTATGGTCACAATTTAAGAAACGTGTGTATATATGCCTTGCTTTTAGATAAACACCACTAAGCCAGTAAGGTTAGCTTCTATGTTATGCATATAGCCTCCAGCATCACATGATTACTCCAGTCTAGTGCTTTATTGACTGGACATTGGGAAATTAGCAGAATAGCTTCAGCTTTAGCAATTTTGACAGAATATATTATGCTTTTTTAACATTTTGTTTTTTAGATGAGTTTGTTGTTTCTATACGCTTTGACGATAACTTGCGAATATTCTTGATACACATTTGGATGCTTTGAACAGGATCACTTTTTTGTCATGATTTAGAGTGTTATCAGGCTTCTCAATGAGGCAAAAAGTCACAATGAACAGGTTATCGCATTTTGACCATTAGCAATTTTATATTGTGCATTTGCAGTTTTTAAGGTTTCACACCAAATTGTGAGATGAATTATTAATGTGATTTTATCATTTAATATCTATTTGTTATCTTATGAGAATAGTTCATTTGGGAAATACACACCCGCTTTGTTGTTGAGAGTTCGCTAGATGTACATGACTATACGCTAAAAATGAAGCGACAGATAAGAGAAGTTTGGCTTAAGTTAGCATTAAGTAAAGGAAGGATTTAAGTCGGCTTATGCACGTTTCTGTGTGCCTTGCCGTTGCCCTCAACCAACACTGGCATCCACCACAACCACAACTGGGTTATCCGACAAGAAACACCATGCTGATATTAGCTCACCAGCTAAAAAGCTTTCACCACCGCACAAACCCAAGAAGACAGCCGCAATAGTGAGACACCCACTATCAAACACACACACAAAGCATAAAAAAATACATTTTCCCCAACATGGGACCATGAAAACAAACATGAGAGTGATAGCAGAACATAGACATAGCTTACCCCTCTTTGTTTCCCTTAGCAACTCACCTGACCCCACATGGCATCAACGGTGTGAATGTGTGTGTTTGTATGAGCTTCAGCAGAGAAAGGGGAAATGCATGATGCAAAACACAATGTTAGAGCTCTTTTTGGTTATTATGAAAAGTATAAGGTAGAAAACGCATCACCTGCAATATTCTTTGCTTCTTAAGGCAACAAAAGCGCGTGAGCATGTTGAGTGTAACTCACTTTAAAACAACTGCAAGGGCGTCGCTATTGAGAAGGATTTTCTGAAAGTTAAACATTAGCCCCTTTAAGTCTCAGCAAGAAAATGAATAAGCGTATTTCCCTGAAAGTAGAACTTATAATTCTATGTAAAAATCCCAAATTAAAGCACTTTTATGATCACCACAAGTCAAGCTTTATACCTAATACCCACTTGCTACATGCATTAGTACAGTAGGTTTGCAGCCTTCACATTTCTGTCAAAATAAAAAAAAGAAATAAAAAAAAAATACATTTTTAGTCTCTTTCTCTTTGCTTAAAATATGAAGCATTTAAATATGAACGTGATCTATCCATGTGACTTTATGCCTTCTATGTGGTCTGTCACTATTTAATACATTAATGGAGCACATCAGTTGTATTGTATTATAACATTTAAGTGCATTTTAGGTACATGCTGTTCTTTAAATGCAAATATCTGAAGCAATAAATTATGCTCATATAAATAATGACTTCTGTTTATGGTACTATGTGATCATTTGACCTTCATATTTTGATGTCTTAATCCAGATGAGTTATTGTTAAGTTGATTTTTTCAGACATCATGTATATTATGGCTATATCCTGATTAATTTTAGCTCCACCCCTTCCCTCTTTGGAAGCACAGTGCTCTCTGACCACATCATTTTTTTTTATTTTATGTATTTATTTATTATTTTATTTATTCTTTTATATATTTTTTCTATATTTTATTTTTATTTTTTTATTTCTCTGAAGAATGTCTTGGCCACTATTTCTTTTTTTTATGCATATCTGATTCCAAATAAAGCTTCACTGACTACATCTGTCTGCTGTTAATGTTCAAATAGCTCAGTGATAATCAATCGTGGAAAGTCTTTATCTATGTCATGGCATGACATTAACATGGAGAGTGTCATGTTAAAGCTGTCAGGTCCTTATTGACACTGATCTGGGATTTTCTATGTTCTACCACTTTTCTCTATTGTGAGATTCCAGATAAATACATAGAGAAAAATAATGCACGATACTGCATGAGTCTACAGTACATATGCAGTGGACATGATAAAACGCTGGCTTAATCTTACTTGATGGAACAACAGTCAGCACGTGCTGTTTCTCCTTTGATTATACACATGCACATCCAGATCATGCAGCCTCTACAGTTGGTGGACTGCTAAATCCATCTTGGGGGTCTCTGTGTGGCGGTAACATCTGGCTCACATCTGTTTGTCAAGGATTTAGCTCCATTTAAGTTGCTTTTCCATTCAGCAGGCCCATACTCCACCAAATTAAGCTGTCACTGATGGCACCAAATGCATCAATCATAGTATATAGCTCGAGTAAAGATGGGCTATAGTATATATGCTGCTGAAGCCTCACAAAACTCTTGTCTACTGACTATACACATGTTCACACAATGCAACCTGATCAAGCCAAAGAAAAAGTGTCATTTTTTGCTATACATTAGGAAAAATAAAAACAGCTAAATCAGATAACATGAATAGATATTACATAGGTGAATGTGTGTATATATATATATATATATATATATATATATATATATATATATATATATATATATATATATATATACACACTCACCGGCCACTTTATTAGGTACACCTGTCCAACTGCTTGTTAACACTTAATTTCTAATCAGCCAATCACATGGCGGCAACTCAGTGCATTTAGGCATGTAGACATGGTCAAGACAAAACGATTTTCCCGTTACTTGTTCTGGCTTTTTTCATTTCATTTTCTTACAGTAATTTGTGTCAGGCATGTGGTGGACTTACAAGGCCACCATATTTTAGGTGTTATTTTCAGTGTCATATTGCATGAATCAATAATGATAGCTTTCCAAGGGGACAAGAACCAAAAAAAAATACCCTACACACCAATATTAATAAGGTGTGTAAATGCTGTGGTTTAGGTGATGCAGGCCCAATGGATGAACGGGGAAAGTACTCTGAATGAAAAAAATTTAATTTCATTATGCGTCCAATCTATGAAAGGCCTGAAAAACTGCTTCGTCAGCAGAGATATAAGGACACTGGCTGTACCTGATGTTCAGACATATAGAGCAGCTACTTTATCACTATACAAAGTATCTATAGCTCATGTGTGTGCCTCACTGCTCACTGATGCGATGCAATTGATTTCTGGATTGCTGAGCAAGCACGTTCACTGTTACTAGAGATACGAGTGTGAATCTACAGAGGGCCTCTCCTGCAATGTCTCAAAGGACTGTAACGCTGTAAAATGCAAATTGGAAATTTTGTATTAATTTTTGTATTTACCTAACCTCATCTTTCCCTGAAATATATTAAGTCTCAGTCACTGCATTGCATCAAGATGCAAAACACTTTTTTTGATTATACCATAGCTCCATATGCATTTTATAGAGATCTTTTTAGTGGTTCATTTAATTGAACACAGCATCACATATATTTGTCACATGCAAAGGCACAAAAAAATGTGGTAATGTCCATGTGGGGCATTTATCATCTGCACTTTGGATGTTGGACTTTTTAATTTAGTGAATATGGAAGCTTGAAAAGTTTGGACACTTCTCATCAATGTGTTTCCTTTATTTTCATGACTATTTACATTGTAGATTCTCACTGAAGGCATCAAATCTAAATGTTACTACTAATGCTTATTTATAATTCTTATTATATTGAAACATAGTATTGAAAATGTGTCTTACTATGGTATTTATTGTATCGAGTTTTGTTGATATGCTTATGTTTATTCTCAATAACTTTTCCAGGGAGTACTCACATTTACAATGCCATGAAAACTGAAATGTTGATTAATGTGCACTGTCCCTGGAAAAACAATAAAATGATTGATTGATTGTCTTATATAAATATATTAAAGCAACACTGACATGCAAAGATCCACAATCTACACAAAAATACCTCTATCACTCTATATTATTATAATTGTCCTTTTTCCAGTCATAGTAATACATGTTTAGAATCCATCCATTTGGTAAAGTAAAGAACAGATGTGTGCATAAATGTATCAGACATACTGGGACAATAAGCATTAAATCTATCATAATGACTGATGAATAATGCTAGTTTTACATTCAGCACTGAATATGATAATTAATATGCACAACAATTTAACTAATTTTAAATATGTGGGACTGATCATATTAATTGCTGGGGAAATGGCATTCGCTAATATAGACAAACACATTTGTTTCTCTAATATAGAACCATAAATAGTTCTACCCCACTCTGTATATGTATCTATACCAATTTATTTATAGGCAATAATAATACTAACTGAGACCAGTTAACCAGTTAGGAATAGGTTTCCAGTTGATTCTTGTGGATGGTGCATGTATTCAGTTGTCCAGCTGCCCTGGTTCTCTCCCTCTGTGGAGCAGGAAATGTTCACTTTAGCCCTGCTAATGCCATGCATTTCTCTTGTTAACCACCAGAGGATGACAGCAACCAGCTACAACACCTGCACTGCAGTCAGGATCCATGTCAGCAAGGAGAAGAGACTAGTTCAGATTTTGTGCTCAATGACTGCAGTTCATGTTAGTTAACAACAAATAAAAGGAATGAAAAACAACCCTTCATGGCCTTTTTATTCTTCCACCCTGTTGTCTGTTTTAACAACCTGTGCTGTAAAGACATAATTCACATAGAGCAGCGGCATTGGAACAAAATAAAACTACATGTGTGAGACTCTGCATTTGAATGTCATCAGGGGATTATTTACCTCAGCAGTTAATTTCTACCCTTCAAGAATCTGTCAGTGTGAGAATACAAGGGGCCGTCAGAGGGAGAAATTGCTATTGTCCCTTTCGCTCTCGGTGCGCTAAGTGCAGTAATAAAGCCCAGCCAGTGTCTCACCAGAATTGTCCTTTTTCCCCTTGTTTTCCTTTTTTTGTGGAAATGATAGCCAAGACGGGCCAAGTGGCAGTTACATTATTCTCTGCAGGAGACCCCCGTCTGACAGAGGCTGCAGCGAGGGGCCGCTTCACCCTGCCATTCATGACTCTTTCTACACTGTCTCTAATGTCTTGATTTCTCTCAAGCACCAGTGTGTAATTTAAGTGTAATTTAGTGGCATTTAGCAGAGTCTTGCTAGAAATGGAAAATAATATTCACAAGAATGTTGAATTAGTATATAAATTAATCTAAATAAGAGTTGTGGTGTTTTTATTACCTAAGATTGAGCCATTTTTATCTACATGGGGAAGGGATTCCTCCATGTTGCACCACCATGTTTCTACAGTAGCCCAGAATGAACAAACCAAATCATGGCTTTATAGCTTTTTTTTATGTTTTTCCTCTACATGTTTGGAAAATCATGCTGTGTCTTTAAAGGTGCTCTTAACCAATTATATTCAGCTTTTCTGCCATTAAAAGTGTTGCTCAGCCTGTGAAATAGTTGTATAATGTCAGCTGCGAGGACTGGACTTATTTTTTTTTTTTTTTACAATTTAAAATAGATCTGTCATTAGTCCCCCAACTTACTCCCTGAAGATTTGTACCCTTTATTAAAACTCTACCACTGGATGCCACTCAGCCACTGCTGGGTACCAGAGGAGAGGAGGAGTTAGAATTACAACCACAAAGGTGAATAATTAGGTGCATTTAGCAACTATAAATGAGCTCTAATAGGGAAGCTTTTAAATTCATATATAAATGTATTTATGTATTGAAATACTTTATTAATAAATAGCCCATTGAGATGAATAATTAGCATGGAATTAATATAAGGGGCACACATGTGGTTTTAAGGAGAAGGTGATGTCTACTAGTACTGGCTACACAATTAAACTAGTCCCGAAGGGTTTTAAGTCTCATCTTTTTACACACTTTTCTTTTAAATTCACAATTTAGTCATGTTGTGTCTTTATCTGACACATAGTCCAATCATTTTTATAAATAAGTAATTAGGAAGGAATAGGAAAAAGTCTTCTTTTGAGGAAGCAGCCTGGTCCTTAAGAAAGTGACGCAGATTTATCCATAGAGTTTTTGGTGAATTAGGGGCTTTGAGAGTACGCGTGAGGAGTGCGCGCACCTGCGTAACACCGCCGGTGCCCGCAATTGAGGATACGACCACAAACCCTTACAAGTGAGAAGCTGCTCCACCGTCTGACAAACACTCTTCACAAAGGATTTTAGATTCTTTTTTTTTCTCCAAAACGACTCAAATTTCCTTCGGATTACAAACTATGGAGCGCTTTCCCCTCCTCGTTCTCCTCTTCTGAGCAGCTGTGTCCACCGCGTCCAAAGACGCCGACGCGCGCCGTCCTCAGCCACATTTCTCTACTTGTTGTCATCCTATTTAAAAAAAAAAAATGAAAAAAGAAAAGATGCCATCCAAATTGTTGGCTTATGCGTTACTTCTGTCAGTTCTTCACACGTGGTAAGTTTTAAAAACAGCTGTATGAAAGTAATGTCGGATAACAGACTGTTTCCTAAACAAACTTTAGGAGTTTAGGATGTTTCCTTGCATCCAGTTTACACACATGGACTACATGCATCGCTTTAAAAAAATCCTCCTTTTCTGTTTCCTACCACATTTCTTTTCTGTCACCTTTACAGCTCCCCGACAATCGAATACGAGGAAGACTACGAGGATGTCACCGTGAAACAAATGCTGGCTCCCAAATCGCAGGAAACCGACGCCACGGAAATACTCAACAATTTGCTCAAAGAATATGACAAGAAACTGCGACCGGACATCGGAGGTAAAAAAAAACAAAAAACTTTTCTGTCAACCACCGTCGAATCCTCAGCAGATGTGTCCAACTAAGCAGTTGCATACTGTAAAAATCCATTGCAATTAAGTCAGATAGTTAATTGGCTCCGATTAGGCTCGTGCGACATTTATGACCTGATCCCACACATGCAGATTGGGTTGGTGATTATATCCAATAAACCAGCAAATTTAGGAGTAGGAGTCATTTAATTAATGAAATTAATTAATTACAGCTAATATGATTTAAAATAAAATTGCAAGATAAGAGTCGCTGTAATTCATAATGCATTAATGTGACTTGGCACTATAGGTATAATATTTGACCCTGTCAGGCATCACAGCTTATGAAAAAAACAACAAACAAATAATGTTACATTCAACATTATCACGTTTAAAATCACACATTAAACATTATATTCACTACAAATGGCACAAAAAAAACAAAGCCTTGTGTTAATTTAGTTAGTGATAATAGTTTCATTGCTCATATATACATCTACATATATAATATATACTGTATGATGAGGAAATCTATGTTTTCCTATGACAGCTCATAGTTTAACTCTCAGATGCATATGTTATTAGAGCCAACACTCTTCCATAAGTGGGTGAAAATTGCCATAAAGTCAACAGTTGTTAATGATGAATATACATGATGGTTGATTAAATATGCTATTAATTAATGGATATCTTCATGATTCTGCATGTAATAATTATATGAATTTGAAATAAATTTCAGACAAACTGATGGTTACTGGTATATGTTTGCTCCCCTCCGCTGAGATGCTGGTTATTGGTGTTACCAGCTTCTCAGAAAGCTCCTTGAGGAACCATGTGACATCTGATTTGTCTATTAACACCATCAATGAAGTCTGATCCAGCATTTCTATAAGACTCTCAGCTCCAGCAGCGATGACATCACAAAGTGCAGAGAATGCTTTGAACAATCAATAAGCAGCTATATACAGGAGCAGCTCAAATAGTTAGAACAGCATGAGTCCAATATTTTTTTGTCAATCATTTCAGGAACTGTAACTTGTGCATTATATAGAATACACATAGAATGAAGATTTCAAGATTTATTTAGGTAATTGTAATATAGGTAATGAAAATCCAAAACTTTCCCCAATATTCTAATTATATGAGATGCACCTGTACTGTATGCTGTAAAAATATTACCAATATGTCACCTACCAACCAATAAAAAGGTTTATTTTCCCATCATCAAAGTACTAAACTAGTTTATACTATAGTAAAAGTCTCTAAAATTATGTCGCTACAAAGTTAGTTAAACTACTGGCATGTTAGCTACTGCTAATTTGACTATTATAGCAGATAGCATCGCACACAGTTGTAATCATAGTGTGAATATGACAATTCACAATCCAATTTTCAGATTTCTTTGGTCAACCTTTCGGACCATATTGATGTCCGAGTACAAGTAACCGACAAATAAAGTGTAAGTGAAGGGTTGTGGATCACAATGTGGTTTAAGGTAATCGCGCCTTAGGACAACAAACATTTTGGAATCGGTCCCGTAATGATTTAAAAAATGGCATAAATGTGATATCAAGTCCCCATTTGTTCAGTCTGGAGCCGATTGAGCCCTGCTGCCTCCAGTCCGGCTCGTAATATAATGATAATATAATAATATGGAGCTTTACGAGTACAAACCTTGGGATTTTTTAAATAAATCCAGTAATTCAAACAGTAGGCTGATGTCTAAGTTTTTGGGCTCATGTTTCTAGTTTATTGGGGAAAATCTTTAAAATAGCCTCTTAAAAAACCTTCACTAACACTTTTAACATACTAAATAAATAAATTACATGATTGTTTCCCAGAATCCCCAGTACGTTGAGCCTCTTTGTATAAACAGAAACCACAACAGGGTTAAAAAAAAATTATTTAATTAATTTTACTTCCATAGAATCTCTGCAGCCTTGTTTAATCACTGTATCCATGGAAACGACAATAAAGGTTTCTGCATGAGGTTTTCTAAGATTTTTTTCAGAATTTTATAGTTTAGGAAACAGAATAACAGGTAATAGTTTCTATTCTTTTTACTGTACTTATCCATCAAATTCCATACTTTTCCTTAGTGCTGTCACTTTTTACCCACTTATGGAAAGTTGAGGTAAGGATACAAAAGCTGGGGATGGAAATGGATGGATTGCGTCAATTTTGAATGCTAAAGGTAATAGGGACCATTTTTATAAAGTGAGATTATTTATAGTGCGATTTATATCCATTCTCGTTTGCTCACTTCATGCAATGTGAAGAAAATCTGTCATTTTGTCTGCTGTTTGTTTCTTACTTGCTGTATCAAAGGTTAAGATTGAACTCATCAGCATATCCTCATGAATATAAATCACATTTGGAGGTCATAACTTTGAGTGGAGGAGAGAGATATGAGAAGTTCTGTAATTCACTGACTCTGGCGCTTGTTTTATTTTCTGATGTTGTCTATCAGATGATTGCATGGGCGCAGATAGCACAGGGGACACGGGGGACATGTCCCCCGCACATTTACAGTGACACCGATCTGTCCCCCTCTCCCACACTGTCCCTACGTAAATCGACAAACAGGTTAAATAAAGGAGAAACTGATCAGTGTTTCTGCAACGAGGTGCGTTCAGTTGTACTTGTAAATCGGAGGATTGAAGTCAGAGAAGCACTGAAATCTAGCATCTATACAAGTACGTTGGGGTTTTCCTTTAATATCCTTTCACTTTTATTCTGTATTCAATGATATCCCAGTTTTTAATCTGGGAAGCACTCAGTTCTGATGTTATGTTGTTCAGAGCTCAGAGTTCCGACATCCAATAACGCATCATCTCGACCCATGTGTGGTCCTAGAGGAGCAGGTTCTTTTGCCTGTGCCTGCCACTGGCATCTGATGTAAATGGCTCTGGCTCAATTTATCTATTGAGCCAGAGAAGGAAACAAAAAATCAGTGTTTTTTTTCTTTCAAGAACCAAAAGATATAAATATCCAAAGCCTGTTGCCTTTCCTAGATGTGGCAACACTGGTTTTATGTAGCTAGTCTGAAAATAATAGAGGCATTTGGGCTTCAAGGCTAAATGTAAAATACCAGCATTCTAGGCTGTAGGTGAATATCTAGTTTTATTTTTTATGCATAATGTTATATAATAATGTTGACTGCCACTGCTCATGTAGTTAGAAAACTCATAATTGGAATGTACGTGTGCGCGTACTTGGTCCCCCTCAGTTCCAAAATCCTATCTGTGCCCCTGGATGATTAGGGAACGTGTTTGTTGGTCATGTTGAGCCGCTGTTAGTGATCAGGTTCCCTTTAGCAAGTCTGCTGCTTCTGTTTCCACCGGGTTTGGAGAATACCTTCTGGAGTCAAGATAAAGTGTAAAGTCAAATCAGGAATAACAAGGTTGTGTTATTTTCTAACCGTCAAAGTCACGAAACACAAATTGGTAAGAGAGCGCAGTAACCACAGCTGGCAGAGGAGCCGGGGGTCAGCTTTCATCAAGCCTGAAAACGCAGCAGGACGTTTCAGCAGGTCACGTCTGGAGAGGCAGCTGACACTCAACATTTAACCAGCCAGTTGTGTTTTGGTCACAGTCTGGACATGATGCAGTGCCTCAGATCACATGGTTCATCTCAGCTTCGCCTGTCGAGCACCGTTCTTCTTTTGTGACGGAGATTATCAGTCTTTTCTTATTTGTTGCTGCGACTCATTGTCTGCCACAAGCACTGTGAAAAAATGAAATCTTAACAAGTGATAACGTATTGTATTTGGTATAATTAGTCTAATATGGAGTAGAATTACCTTATGATTTTATTTTTTTTTACCAGAAAACAGTGTCTCCAAGTTGTTAATCAAGCGCATTGACCACGCTGTGGTCCGTGGTAGGGACCGTCTGCAAGTTACATGTTTCAGTATGAATTGATTGAGGAAAAATGTTCTCCAAAAATAAATGACTTTTTCCTACTCTGTTTGCTGTAGTACATCCTATTCACAATGCCCTAACTACTAAAGGTGAAGTTTTAGTGAAAAATATTGTATATGGAAGTAGTATGCATTCAATACCTGAAAATATTCAGTAAAAATCAATAAATAGATTTTGATATATTCTGTTTGCTGTAGTACATCATATATTTGCAATGCCTTAACTACCACAGATGAGGATTTACTGAAAAAAATATTTTAAGGACTGTGGGATCTTAATTTTATATATTGTTGTTGATTTCCATCATTTATTATATATAGTGATTATATAGTATATAGTATTGTTTTTGTTGACTCTTTCCCGCCATAATCAGTTCTCTGAGTATGTAAAAGGTATATATCAGCAGAAAGAAGAGTTTTGTAGTTTCAGGTACAAACTAATTTTTGATTACGTTGTTTACTTGAACATAGGTCATTTTCACTGAAAAATCTACTTTTGAAACAAAAAAATCACTTCCTTATAACAACTTCAATTGTTTTATTGTTTTTTGTAAAAAAAAAAAAAAAAAGCTGCTGTTGTAGCTAAATGGGTAAATGGGTTGTCTGTGACCCGGCTGCAGAACTTCTTTATGTTCCATTTCTTGATCCTAAAATAAATGAGCAGACTCTGACACCATCGGTGCCGGGATTTGTTCAGCTGTGAAGTCATTTGATGAGCATTTTCTAGATGTAGCTGGTTCATGGTTATGTCTGCCGTGTAGCATTAGCTGAGCTAAAACACCACTTTATCTACTTCCTGTGATAACCACATTTTGTCAGACCATTTTGTCACTGTTATCCATTACATCGGTATACTTATGATAAATTAAAGGGATAGTTCAGGATTTTTGACATGAATCTGTTTGGCATCCCTACCAGCAGCGTCGTACACTCACACTGACTTACCCCCGACAGTGTCCTGTGAGCTGAGTTCTTGTCCAGTGCCGGTCAAACACTGCCCAACAACTGAAAAAAGTTGTGTTGAGAGAAAGTCGGGCGAAGTGAATACGAGTCCGGATAAACAGGAGGCATAGTTGTGTGTTCTCAGACGGACAATTGCAATTGTAAACAAATCTGAACCTGTATAGTGCACTAAAATGTTTTATTATTTACATTATTACATTGAAAAGATACAAAGAGATTTTCTAATAAAATTGGACTTTCAGAATACGTATTATTTAGAATATTATTTCATTATTTTTCTTTATGTTGTCCAGTAAGCCTTGAAAAGCGAGTGACTAGTTTGTTACACATGAATTTTTTAAGTTATTTATATAACATTGAAGTTTGGTAGGGATGATTTTAGGCATATTAAAGCATGTTGAATAAGTTTGGTTTAGAGTGTCTGTGGTTATAGAGAGATATTATTTTGTTATATGAAATATAAATAATAATAATTCCCTATCCATACAGAGGAGGCATACTTTAAATATATTCAAAGATGTAAGATGTCTTTGAGTAAACTTTAAGTGGAATTTAGGTATTTCGAGGCTGGGGGCAGAGTGTCCTTTTTTGTGTAAATCAAAAAGTCAATTAGTGCTGCATATTACCAGATAAATGTGCAGTTAATCAAATTACCATGCAGGAATTCACACAAAGTCAACCTTAGGCTTTTGGGGCCTTGATACTTTGGGCGTGCTAATTTGGGTATTATATATGAATGCCAAAAAAGTACTTAGAATGAAAGGAAGTTGTGAACTTATTATAAAACAATATAAAATAACATTGGTTTGTTAATATGGATACCAGAAAAGCTTCATGTTTTTGTTTGCCAGCCATGGGACAGAATCATTGGAAAAGACGATCAAGTGCCACTTCCTGGGCGTCACTAGTCGTGTTTTCACTTGTTTATTTTTATGGTCATTTTGAAGTATTCCATTAAAAAGGTTGATGGGTCTCATGTGAGGTGAATTTTCATTTTCATCATTATACAAAATACACATCTGACAAGGAAATCGCAAAACAAAACAACAAAACAGAGATGAAGATAAGCGTTAAAGATCTTTATACAAGCCTTCACAGGTGGAAGCGAGTACATCAGATATATATAAAAAAGTGCTCAAAGAACAAGAAAGAACTATAATACTACTAGGAACTACTCAGCATGATGCATCACTTTACATAAGGGGACAGACAAAGTAATGGGTAGGTACTCATTAAGTAAATGGACTGCATTTGTATAGAGGCTTTCTAGTCACTCAACCACTCACAGCACTTTACACTGCAAGTGTTCATTGACCCATTCACATCCATTCATAAACTGATGGCAGTGGCTGCCATACAAGGTGCTGACCACACATCAGAAGGGTAATCATTCATACACTGACATGCAGTCCAGAGGAGACAGGAATTTACCTCCAACTGCTGGACAATCACTGTGCCTCTGAGCCACAGTCACCACAAGTAATGATCCAGTACTCAGCAACTACCAAGTATGATGAGCCACTTTACATGAGGCGACACAAAGGGTAACTGATGGGACACGTACTAATAAAGTAATGATTTGTTTCATCTCTACTTAGAAAAATTAATCAAATCAAATAATCAAATAATGATGCAATTGTTATTCATTTCAATATGATTAATGCCAATAACAATAATGTAATACTTGCTCATACCAATAATAAGAATGATGTCAATAAAAGTCACAGCTTCAATAGTAACAACAATGTCAACTAGGATAAAATTGAATTAATACTAATCTGCACATTTAGATCAGATCATTAGATTCAGATCATTTTAACATAAAAAATGGTGAATTCTATGTTCCTCCTCCCTGTAATTTATTTTACACATTCCTTTAGTTTTAGACTATTCCACAGTTTAACCCCTGCAACTGATAAAGATATATTTTTTCATGTTTCATGAGTCTTGTACTTTTATTATCTCAATGATTCACTCACTAACTACCCAGTATGACGTACCTCTTTACATGAGTGAACACAAAATCAGTAACTAATGTGTATTGTAGTAATTAGTAATTAATTAGTTGGGTTAATTAGTTGGGTTTCTCATTTGTTACTTACTGGTTCCCTAGTAGTTACTGTGAATATATTATTGTTGCCAAATTACCTTATGTTTGAATGCACTTTTAAGCTTGAAATGTCAATACTGCACAATGTGTTTATATTTGCACACCATGTACCATGTCATGGAAACAATCTGTTTATCTATGTAAATGTGCAAAAGTGATAAATATTTAAGGGATTTCACATTTGATGAATTCTGTGCTGCTTGTACTAGTTCTCAACTAGTAGATGTAGAAACTTTGTCTTAGTGTTAGTATGAATTCTATTTATAGAGAGCTCTCTGTGATCTATGTGCTCTCCCTGGTTTCCAGCCAAAGCTGACTAAATAAACCTGAATGAATAGTTGTCAAAGATGCAATAATTAATAGTTAAATTAGCTTATTTATTCCCAATTCCCCTGCCAGCAAACCACAGACAAGTATATCAGAATCTCATTTGTTGGGATGTTTCCCCTTTGATGGCAGATAGTGGACTAAGGCCATTTGTCCTTGTCCTCTTGAGAATTAATGAATGTGACTTTTTAGAGTTTGTATTGGGCCATGCTTAAAGGCCCAATTTGTAACTTTTCCAATAAAGATGTCTAAAAATAACTAGACCCTAAATATGTTTTGCTCTTTCATTATCCCAAATGTTTCTATTAAATTTAGAGAACTCTATTATTTTAACATTACTTTGGCTCCAAACAAGGGCTGGTACATGGCTGCCTTTCAATGTGCTCTGTGTCGTGGTTGACAAAACTGTCATAAATTGAATATTTATCCAGTTTCAAGCCACCTTTTTATATATACAATTTTTCTTTTGTTATAAACTAAGTAAACTTTAGCATTAACTCTGGGGGCAGCACCAAACAATGTAGATGCCAACCAATAATATCAAAAGATTTTTTTATGTGAATCTGCTTTATTCAGTGTTCATCATTCAAGGTTGTATGTCCACCAAACACTGTCAGTAGAAAAACAGATTTTTAATGTGAACCTTCTTTATTCAGTACTTTTACTGGTTTTCATCACCAGGTCTGTTAGTTTTCGAGAGAGACCTCTGACGATAAAACAAGAACAAGAAAACAATCCCATGATCCCATGCTATGTTATGACATCATCAATTCTATATTTTGTTAGATTAAAAGACCTCTATCTGCAAAATTTAACCTTAACCCTAACCCTAAATGTAAAGTAATGTTCAGAAACAGAAATGTTATAGATGAGAACTAGAAAGAAAAGATAGACATGTTTGTTTTATTGTCACAATGTGTCATATTTAATTAGTTATTTAATGTGATTTGTTCAACCCCTCCCCCACCCCCTGTTTAAAGTAGTAAAAAAATGAAAGGAAGATTTTCTACTGCTGACTTTGCAGGTTGGAATTTGCATAATAGAGGCACAATTTGTTCTTTGTTCCTTTTTCTTGTATGTCAAACTGTGAAATGTTGGACTGATTGTAGAATTCATGCTCTATCATTACTTCAGAACTATATTTTCAGAAACTAAAGACTGATGAAAACTGTAAAATAAATAAATAACAATAAGAATAAAAAAAAAAAATAGAACTAACCTGCATTTAAAACTAGCTCCATGCGTACCTCCGTTGCCATCTGATGGACTTTGAAATAATCCTCTTATAATTAAGAGATGCGTGTTTTTTATGCATAAAACGAAGACACAAGCACTTTAATCCTGACACCATCACCGCACAGTAATAGGCTTTCAAAGACTGATTGCATAACAGATTAAGGAAATCAGCTCGAAAAAGAAAAGATGCACAAAAGGAATGTGCCTCTTCTAATGGCGCCATTCCACACGCTAAAAAATGATTGAGGCTTTTGTTCGGACCGTCACGTAGTAAATAAATTGATCACAAAAGAGGCTGTCAAGATCCGTCAGAACCAGTTGAGTGGATGACAGTGAGTGATTGATTCTGGCTGCTATGTTGGGTTCTCCGCAGTTAATCAGAACCACGCGTCGCGGTGACGGGGGCGACAATAGGAGAAAATATTTAGAGTTTCAAATGACGTGTGTGACGATTGAGGAATGATTCATGACGTATCCACAAGTTTCTTGTACATGTTACAAGTAGCAGATTGAAGCTAACATACGCTACCGTTCAAAAGTTTGGGGTCACCCAGACATCACACTTTTATTTTTCAACATGAGTTGTAAAATGAATAGAAAATTTGTATTACATTACATGGAGTGTTGTATAGCCGATTGCTATATTGTGTGTAATCAGATGAGCTTAAGATAAGATTAAAATACATAAGTAAAAACTAGAGAGCACATGCTGCAGAATCCTTTAAATAGGAATAGAAAATGTCTATTTGCATATTTGATATGAATCAAAAAATGCTGATTTGAGCACAGACTCATGCATCCAGCACAATAACTCAATAATTGCACATTGTTTCCTATGACATTAAAAATATATTTTAATTAAGTGGTCATTAGGTGCATGCATTTCTTTCATTTAAGAAGGAAGGTACATCCGTTTCCATCCCAATGAGATGCTGAAAAAAATTATTCATGCTTTTATTTCAAGTAGATTGGCCTTCCAAAACAATCCATTAATTAGCTAAGAATATAATTCAGAACTCTGCTGTCAGGCTTTTAACTAGAACAAGAAAGAGCGAGAGCACATCAGTTTCAGCTAACGTGCACTGGCTCAGTGTCTTATAGGATTCGTTTAAAGTTCTTTTTTCTTGAAAAAGGTTTCAGGATCAGCTGACATTACTAATTCTTTGTTGCTTCATAACTCTTTGCTCTTAAATCCTCTGCTGTCAATTTTGAACAGGAGCGATAGTTTGGTTAAAATGACATATCACACAAATGAGAAAATGAGCAGCTCTGACTTTTTCCCTACTTAATCAATCAATCAATCAAGACCCAGTGAAATATCCCAAGGATAGAAACAATGCAAATATTTTTAAACAAATAAAAATGTATTTATTCACCATTGCTTTTGGTAACTATCACTCTTCCTTTGTTTTATTCTGTCATGTGTTTTATTCTGTTTTTTGTTCCTGTTTTTTGAAGCCAGTTGCTTCTGTTTGTTATTTGTTTAATTGCTTGCTTTTATCATGCAGTATTGGTTTTATACAGTTTCTTTATTCTATCATTTACACACTTTATTGTAAAGAATTTTCGCTTCGCCCCCTATATGAAAGGTGCGATATAAACAAAGTGTATTATAATAATAATTATTATTATAATTATGCAGTTTGGGGTGTATCTATTGCTCGAAGTATTCACAATAACTATCAGAGTAGGACATAATTATTTTTTGTCTGAGAATTGTTTTGTTTTTATTAGATTGTATCTAAAGCTTGAAGCATCAACATAATTCATCCTGCAACACACTACAGTGGATGTTTGATGGACTTGTCTTGACCCGAGGAACTCAGGGAGAATCATTTACTGATAAATAGAGAATATTAATGAGTTATTATGAGCTGAGCTGCGAGTTGGCTGATAGTTGTAGAGAGATAATTGCATTGACCCCGGGATTAACTGATATCTATCAAAAGTCCGATAGGCCGACATCCCCATATTCTAGAAAAAGAAGGAAAATTTACAAAAACAACTACAGATTTGCTTTGTGGTGCTTTGCTGCATAAATTATCAAAGGCTCCGCAATTCTTTGCTGTTTTATGATGCAACCATCTCTTTGGCTTCATCACACTATGATCTTTATTATTTTTGAGTCGAACATTTACAGAATGAAAATGCCTGGAGGAATTGCTATGACTTACTACTTGATCAACATGCCACACTGCTCCGCTTTTCAGTTCAAAGGTCCTCATGAAATAGACATTAAAGCCTATTTTGTGATGTATTTATCAGTGAAACAATATATTTGAGGCTTGAGCAGTTACAAAGGGATTTCTATCAAATCCTCACGTTTGATATGACTGCAAGAAAGTAGGTGAAGTTTGTAAAGTTTAGCTTGATTATGGAGAACTTTTGTAAATGCTGGATGAGTCAATGAATATTTGAAACCGTTTAAGAAGAAAACAAAAAAGGGATTTTGATTGATTTTGATGGAAATTGGAAATGGAAAATGTTTTTTCATTTCCTCTAACTTACTAAGTTGTACATCTGATATTTTGCCCTTTTTTTAGATATATTATGCAGATGAATCTCATACTAGACTAATGAATAAACCAACATACTTTTAAAACATTTTGGTTGATCATTTTTGTGTCTGGGAAGTATTGACTATCTAGGGAATTATTTATTAATATCACTTTGTTAATTCTTCATCACTCCATTCACCAATCACTATGCAATCCAAAGTGCTCAAAACATTATGAAATAATACCTACTAGTGGACTTCTTTGATTACAAAATATGACAGTAGTGTAGTGTAGTTTCCACTCACAACTGGAAAAAAATGAAATATCTCCTGATATGGGTGGGAATTTGTAAATAGATCAAAGTCTGAACTTCCATATTTTACTCCAACCTGAGTTGCAGCCACAGTGGAGATACTTTCTTGCATATTCGTTAAAAATCTCTCCTTAAACTAGCGCTGGTGTCTCACTGCACCGGGTGACAGATGACCGGCTGTGGTACAGTTAGCCAGAGGGAGGTGATCTGTTCTGCTTTTTGAATATTTCAGAGCCCTTGGCATTTCTTCTAGTAATGAGCCTGGACAGTGAGGGGAGAAGTTTCGGTCCTTGGCACCATCAGTCATTATGCTGCGGCTCAGAGTATGTAGATGCCAGGCCGAGAATAGGCTGCGAATCTCCCACATGTAGTTATGTCATCGGGAGTTCCTGCGAGCTGCTGTGATTAATGAGTCGACAAAAATGTACAGCATGTGGAGATTAGTTACTCCTGCAGCTCCAGGGAAAAGAGACTCTGATAAAACTTTACTTTGGGGGGTAAATCTATTTATATGAAATAATAGCAACATTCTAAATGTGATGTGCTTAATGCTGACATACACTTTACAGAAGATGTTCACCATTTTTGCCTTAATTTGTGACATCATCAGTTGCTCCCAACTGATCAGCTGACATTAGCTCACCGTAGATATATTTGTATCAGCACATACAAGTATGTGGGCAGATAAGTATCAAGAAATCAAAGTAAGATGGTGCAATATCTACATTGGTGTGTAGAGGCCCATTTCCAGCAACTATCACTCCAGTGTTCTAATGGTACAATGTGTTTGCTCATTGCATCACAAGGCTAATGGATGATAAGAAAACACTTGTGCAATCATGTTAGCACAGCTGAAAACAGTTTAGCTGCTTAGAGAAGCTACAAAACTGACCTTCCTTTTTCTGGGTGACCCCCAAACTTTCGAACTGTAATGTATGTCACTCTTTTAGAAAATAGGAGTTTTTGATACATGAATTTTTGCTATATCATATTATTCACAAAGATCAGAAACATATTTTCAATCAATCATGTCATCCAGCTCTATTTGATATTCAAAGTGAAAAGTTAATCCTCTTCATTTCAGCAGCAGCCAGCTCTCACTACTGAGCAGTGCAGGAAACGCCTGCTGGGATTATTGATGAGGAATTATTGAAAATCAAAGACAGATGATCATCATATATGAGGGGGCTATCCAGAGAGGGCGAAGTGGGGAGACCCAAACCTGCTCGGGGTCAGAGGTCAAAACCAATTGATCCTTTTGATGATCACTTGAAATTTAATCAAAACTTTCAATATTTCAGGAAAGATAAAGAAATATCTCACAAGATTCATACTCCAGCATGTCATTTCCTAATGGCAAATATTTTTAGTGAGTCTATATATGGCCATTTATTGTTCACTCAAACCGAGTTTTTTGGAATTCTGATGACTAATGTGGCCCAACAAGGACTTTATTAATTTCATTTTACCTGACAAAAGGCAAATTTCCAGCTAAGGTCACAGCGTTTTCAATAAATATCTCTTGTCAGCATGTCACACACCACTAGACGAGTCTGTGGTTTGTCCAGGTCAGAGCAGCTTGCTACACTCTACACAGTTAATGTACATCCATTCATCAGACAGGGCTGGGCTCCCGGTGCAA
Organism: Lepturacanthus savala; assembly: GCA_030544235.1. Taxonomy (NCBI): domain Eukaryota; kingdom Metazoa; phylum Chordata; class Actinopteri; order Scombriformes; family Trichiuridae; genus Lepturacanthus; species Lepturacanthus savala. The sequence goes on from CM060481.1 coordinate 10,803,707, forward strand.
ACCTGGAGAGAGATTAGCTAATGTCTCTGTGGACCTGTTCATCATCCCCTGCCCTCCCTAATGACAAATAAATCTCACAAGAGGTTACGGCTTCCGTCTCCCCCCTCGCCGGATGATTTTATAAATGTCTCTTAAGTACTCGTCCACCGTTGCAGAGCAGATTATATCGTCCCCCGAGAGAGCTCATCCTCAGTTATTCGCTTGTCTTCCTGCTGTTATTTAGAACTGCACATCGTATTGGTGCCCGAGGCGATAACATCCTGAGATGTCGGGTATATTTAGTAGATGACCATTCAAAATATTTTAATGATGGATTTATTAAGAAATAACCCACACGTAGCAGCTAAGTCATTTCCATTTCATGTTATCGCTCCCCCTAAAGGTAATGAACTGTCTCCGTTCACTGAATGACTAGTCACTCTGCTGCTAAGTGACACTGTAGGCAGGTGTCGAGTTAAAGAAGAAAGTGATGTAAAGCAGCTTCATTGCCAAAGATGCAAATCTTGAAAGGGACATAAATAACAACCGAGCTCCCTATTGTCTTTAGTGTTTTACATCCTCTTATTTAGTGCTGACTGACATGAGCAGTCCTGCGACCATGTTGGTTGGTAAAGGTGACTACAGAGGCCCTTAGACATGGGGGAGAAAAAATATATATAGTTGATTAAAAAACAGTACAGTAGATAATTTTATGATCTCCTGAGATATCACTGTTTGTGTTCCCCCCCAAGAAATTTTTATGTTCCATCCCCCAAGAAACTTTTGTTTCCCCTGAGAAACTTTTCTCATCCCCTGAGAAACTTTTGCATTCACCCACATAACATTTCCTTTCTCTTGCAAAACTTTTGTGTTCCCCTGAGGAAATTATTCAGATTCTCAGGCAAAACTTTTCTGTGAGCTGCGCAGGTTTGGACATTACAGTCCTTCTGTATGTATATTAGCTTCTGTGATTATTGACTTTAATAATAAGAGAGGGTTCTTTCGGTAATTTTACATGTTCCCGTGCAATATCACTGCAGCAAATACATTTAAGCAGCAAAACTAAAAACTGTATGAAATTGACAGGACAGATAAGACTACACTGGTAACAGAATTCAGCTTTTAGCATCTGAAATACATTTATTGGTTTTGATGCTGCTCAGAATTTATCAGGTTGGACAACTGCTTTGCTCAAGTGTTTTAATTACCATCAGATCCTGACCAATCCTGGAGATTTAAATAATCAACAAAGTTATGCTACTGTGCCACACGCATAAATGCACACAGTGTGTCACTTAATGGGGAAACACACTTACTGCACTTACTACTGTTTCTGCTGCCGAGGGAATCACTGCAGGTATTTTTCACTGCAAGATAGTTGCTGCTGAGCATTGCACCCCCTATTATTTCAGCTCACGTCAATATTAAATATAAGAAATTCGGGCTGAAATGTCCCAAAATATATGCTGGTAAATCAATTTGATTCATAAATGTCTCAAGTCACAGTTAAGGGGTGGCTGCTGTATTCAGCAGGAGAGGATTTACCTGCCAGGAAATGCATATTCTGTCTTTTATTTTTTTTGGTTTGCCTTTTTTTTACCAGGTTGGTCCATTGAGATGCAAAGATCTCTTTTACAAGATAAGACAATATAATACAAAGTTACAAACCGGTGTAAAACATCAATCAATCAATCAATCAATCAATCAATCAACATCTCAGGCCAAACTCAGCCTTGAAATCATATTATCATTACATAATATACCAGTATATACATTTTTTTTCTACTGGTAAACACATTTTATACGAAGTTTGTCTTTTCTATACTAGACAGAGAGTGGAAACACACACTGTGTTACAAGTTCATATTTTTGCACTTGACTCAGTTTCAAACATCTGACTCTGGATGAACAAAAACAAGGACATGCAACTTCAGCAGGTAAGATACAAATCTGTCTGTGGTTCACCCAAAAAGACAAGTAAATATACACAGTCATTATTGTTGCAAAATTAAAATGTACAACACAAAGCACCAATTTCATGACATTACCAGACTTCACAAATCTAAATTCCTAAATTCAACCTTGAATGGCTTCTACTATTTTTTGCCTGTAAAGCTGTTGATGAGCCATTTTTTCCTACTGAGACAAGAATCATTTCTCTCTCTCTTTTTTTTTGAATGACCACATTATATTACACCTCCCCTGACTCTTTTTTGCATACAACACCTTCTCAAAATAACTGCCTAAGTCATTTTTTCAGATTTTTCAGGAAACACAAAAACTGAACCATTTGTTGAATATATGATATTTACTAACTATTTTAATCAAAACAGTTATAACAACAGATTCCTATTGACATACAAACAACAAGGTCAGTCAAACATGGAACATGAGAGAATTAAATGACTTAAGCAAATTTTCTAACATTCCTTTTTATTCCAATTATTTTATGAGGGTGACAATATATCAAACTGTTCCTATACAGTATGAATTAAATAGAAAGTGCTTTTACATATGCTTTCATTGGCCACGGGCTGTACTGCTGCATGCAACATCACTCAGAAGACATGTTTAAATTATCCATTTATAGATTTAAAGTGGGTACTTATCTACAAATAGAGTAGATAATGCAAAGGCAAACTGTGCATGAAGATGAAAAACTTTCATGAAATTTCATGAAAGTTCTTTGTTGCCCATTCACTAACTGACCTCCACACGTCTACTGGTCCTTGCACTGTATGAAGGTTCCACTACTGCCTGCCAGATGTATCTGAATAATGCAGATTAGCTGCAAACAAGTCTGATTCAGAAGAGAAAGACTTAATAGCAATGTATTTTTTTATGTAATCTAGGACATTTTCACACCTGAAAGTCCAGAATGAGGCTCATGTTTTTGCTACACTGTGTAGATTTGATCCATTGAGGTTTTCTTTATGTAAGCATTGCATCAGGTGGCATTGTTCTCGCGTCCTCTCATATCCCTGCAACCTCTCCAAAAATACCCAGTGCATTTTTACATGTTTTTTTTTCAGTTCGCCTTTTATTGCATTTTCAAGTTACCATTGCAAATTCTTTTCTTTTTCTGTGGTTCTCACCAGCCTGTCAGAGCTTCCTTTAATCGGTATGAAAGTGCAAACCATCTAAAAATGCTTTCACAATTCAACTGAACTGAACCATGGTCCAGTTTGACCAAGATCATCTATTTTCTGGCTCTTTGGTCTGGGACATGGTGCGGGGGAATTTTCACACCCGTCGCTTTGGTTCAGATCAAAATGAAAAGTCCAAACTTCTGGACTGAATGCTGTAGGTGTGAAAGTGTCCCATACTAAATTAAGTCAAGAAATGTCAAGTCTTTTTATTTATATAACCAAAACCACAAATCACAGATTCACCTCAACGGATAACTTTTGACGGGGAAAAAAGGAGGAAGAAACCTCAGGAAGAGAAACAGAGGAGGATCCCTCAGGACGGACAGACTGCAATAGATGATGTATGTGCAGGATGGAATAAAATACATGACATAGAAGAGGAGTTGCAGAGTACAACGAGTACAGAGTATATCATGAAGTTCAGGCAGTCTAAACCTATCACAGCATAACAATGTTCTAGGCCAGCTAAGGCTAACTGTAACTATAAGCTTCATCCAAAAAGGAAAGATTTTTACGCTGCTCTTTAATGTAGGAAGTCAGTTCCACAGGCAAGGAGCCTGGTAGTTGAAGGCTCTGCCTGCTATTTTAAATTTTAAAATGCTTGGAACCTCTGATAAGCTGCATTTTGGAAGTTTTCTCGATGGATAGTATGGAACTATGAGATCCTTAAGATGGGATGGAGCCTGACAATTAAGAGATTTGTTGATTAGGAGGAGGATTGTGATTTCCCAGGGAGCCAGGGCAGAGAGACAGTTAAGTTAAACCCATTTTCACCACCGCTGGTATTCGTTGTCTGAGGGTTTTCTTTTTCTGGAAAATTTGACTTTAATTATTTGACGAAGCACCATTAGAGCTTCCTGCTTTTATTTCTTCAGTGAAGTTTATAACATTTGATTTGAATAATAAGAAGGCATAACGACTGACGTCAGTCAGACCAAAATGACTAATTGCTGTTTGTTGTGTGAAAGATTCCTGTGGTTGTTATTGATCTCTATTGATTAAAGAACCCATTATGTTGCACCGTCAGTCTGTCTGCATGCATGTACGTACATGAATGTTTAGAAAGAGGAGAGTTCAGGCCCAACCAGCAGCACTGATTTTCTTCAATTACTGCTGCATGTTTGAAGTGTTTGCAGCTCCATCCCATCTGGGGTTATACGGCATGAAACAGGCGGCTGATTAAATCCTGATTTATAGAAATGTTCAAATGACTACAAAGTAGTTATCATAAAAGATCTTAGAATGATTTTGTCAAATATAACATTCAGATCTTTTAACACTGTTTTTTTTTCCTCCTTATTTTATTTTTAGTGGCTTATAGAACCGTGCAATTTGCTCACCAGGTGTTGAATATAGCGTTTTTGAAAAGCTGCCTCAGCGGGGGGACTCGCGAGAAGTGTTCTCCAGTGAGCCATCTGTTAGCGCGCAAACCGAACTCCTGTAGCGGAGAGTGGCAGGTGGGGAAACTTCTCACTCAGGATTTAATTGGCCGAGACATGAAAAAATCCAAAGACAGGTAATGTAAAATGATGGAGTGGCTCTTTGCGATGCAAATGAGCGCACCCGTGTCACGGCCGTCACTTTAGCTGGTTTAAAAGTTCAAGCATCGAGTGACACCTTAAAACTGAACATGAAACCCACCAGACTGGAGGAGTTGGGGGAAAACCAGGGGTTTTTCCACCTTGGAGAAGCTGCTTGAACTGGAAGGAGAAATGCATTTGTGGACAATAGTGAAGAAAAGGAAATTTCTTAGAATTACTCAGAATATTACTCCAAGTGATAGTTTATGATTATTTGGTGCTTGAGGCCTTGCCCTTATCATTCATGGTGGAGGCAACTTTTGTTGAAGTGTTGATTAATGTGTAACCGATGACAGTATAATATCTGATCTGATAACTGTTGTCTTTAATATAACTGTCTTGCTAATCCTATTTTTAAACTTTATCACAGATATGTCATCATGGTTCACTCAAGTCATATTTTTTGTCTTGTTACGAGAAGGTCTTCTCTTTTCTTTTGTCATTAAAGGTCCCTTGGGGGGGGGGGGGGGGGGGGGGGGTATAATGAAGTCTAAACTGTGCCTTCAAATGAGCCATCAGGAACATAAAAAAATTAAAATGTGTCAAAAGGTTGGTGATTAAAAAAAACCCGAAAGCAACCGCTGAGCGTGCTCTACTCTCTATTTTTGGATCCTCCTCAGACCAGAGGCCTTCACCATTTTTAATGTGTGGAATTATTTTCCATCTTCAGGCTAGAAAACATTGGAACTAGGGGGATAGGAAGGAAGTAAGCCGCTGCTCTACTCCATCTTGGTCCAATCATAGATAGAAATACTGCTGGTTTATCAGTTAATTGCATTTATCTGGCATCCCAGGTGTAATTCAGTTCATGATTAGTTTGCTTGAATGAATCCAGCAGGGATAATGACTGAGAACCAGTCTGCTCCCACCAATGTTCCTCTGATACTCTGCATTGAAATGTCGTCTCACTTTAAAGTTACCTCTCTGCTAAAGCTTTTCATGCTTGTTCCCACAGCGTAATGTTCCAGCTTCATTGTGCATATTCATGTATGGGCAGAGATTAATGTGCTTTCACACCTGGCACCTTTCAGTTCTTTAAACAAACTCTAACAGGAGAAAATACTTCAGCTCTGTGATTTACAAAAGAAACAGGCATTGTGCTTCAGTCAAATTCTTGATGAGTAATTATTTTACTCTTATTTTTCCAGTTAAACCAACTGTCATAGATGTCGACATACTTGTGAACAGCATCGGACCGGTATCGTCTATAAACATGGTAAGTGCAGTAAATGTCCTTCCTGTTGTGTTTAGTCATCGCTCTGCATCTGTTCAGGTGTCTGTTGTCATAGCAGCTTAACGTCAGTTTCCCGTCTGAGCTTCAAATGTGTTGCCTGTGGGTTTGATGTATTTTTCTGCCCCGTAATATGCACATGGGTGGGAGGGTGGGTGAAGCTGCACCCATCTGACACTGGTTTCAACATTTTATTTTAGTGAAAAATGGGATTAGAATATCTATACTAGAAGTCTACTTTCAGTACAGCACCACTCAGATGATAATTTTGAGATACTTTCAGATTATTTTTCTTTGGAATGTTTTTTTTTCTTTAGAAATCTAAAGTTAATCTAAATTCCTTTTTTTCCATTCTACATCTTTTCTCAATAAACAATGGCCTGATTTCAGTTGTAGATAGTCATACCAAGAAAAAAAAAATCCCTACAGACACTTTTCATTGGAAATATTTCCATTTTTGTGTATTTTTTGTATGAAAGCATGTGGCATTTCATAGAAACAGGCTTGTAATTGGTTCATTTAGCAATTTCATTGATTGAATGGTAACAGTTTTAGTGAAATAAAGTTCAGAAATATACCAAAGATAAAAAAAAAAAAAAAATCAGAAAAAACAAAACCATTAAAAAGTTTTAGGCTCGGACGACACAAGCTCTTAACAGACTGTGTACTGTAAGGGTTATTGCAAGAATACAAGTGAGTGGTCTCGCAGAATAATCTTAACAGAATCTGTCTGTGTGTGTTAAAAAGGCAATAGATCATATAAAGTCCATGAGAGTGAACTAAAATCATAGGACAATCACCTGCTGTAAACTTTAACTAAACTCTCCCTCAGCCTGAACACAGAAAAAAAAAACAACTTAGAATTATAGTATCAACTGTCACTAGAGTGAGTTGGCAGATTTAGTAGAACTGACTGCGAGTGCCGGTTTTAATTGGCACAAAGTGCACTGAAGGGGTCCAGTGAAGTGTCAAACTGTCTTGATGCTGTTAGATTTTAGGGAGTCTGATTCTGCAGAATTAAATAAGACAAGTAAAGAGAGGCTCTGCTTTACTGGCTGAGATGAGCAAGATAAATCATTGTGAAAGAGTCTAGTTCTGACAATGGACAGGGGGGAACACATGAGATTTGTAAGAAATTGGTGAGAAGCAGGAGATTTCAGGGTTGTTGTTTTTTAAATAAGAACAATCCTAAAGGATCCCTATTTTGCCATTTTTCTAGTTCAATATTTAGATTTTTGTAGCAAAGTCATAAAGAATATATACTTTTATAGTCCAAAAGCAGCTAATTAGACCTATAGCAATACAGTCTGCCTTCTCACACACACACACACACACACACACACAAAAACTCACATTCCTACCAAAACACCCGCTCTGTTATGATTGGCCGAGCCCTGTCACAAATGTCAGAAACAGAAGTCAAGTCTTCTCTGGATGTAGGCGGCTATGTGGGATCTGGGGACGGTTACTAATAACTTCCGCCCCCGTTGTGACATCACAAACAGAGCCGCTTGTGTTCAGCAACACTACAGATGAGGCCAGCTGAATATGATCATTATTTAAGACTAGTTCTCCTATATAGTAGAAATGTGCGATTATTATTATTAGTTTTTAATCTGTGCAACTCATTCAATTATGTTATTGAGTCAATTTAAAAGTTCACCCTTGGGACTTGCAGACTAGGCCCTTTAGGTTAGATATATGTACTGTGACATGTTCTCTGTCATCACATCAAATCAGCGATGGTGCTCTAAATGCGCTCAGATAGACTTCAGAGCTCCAGTGGTTTTATCAAGATAAACTGTAATTCCTGACCCTGTATCTCTCTTCAAAGAGTGTTTTTTTTTCCTGATACGTGCAGCTCTGCTGCTTTACTCTCAAATCTCCTCAGTGAGATTTTCCTTTTACATGCATTTTATATTGCATATATTAAATCATCACTGAGCATCTTCACATTGTAGAGAGACAAAAAAACAACCTTTGTCTGACTAGTTTATCAGATTAGAATAAACAAATCATGTTAGTAAGTCTATAGTTATTTTGTGTGCACATTAAACCTCCTTACATCAAATCAATTGATACAACAAACTGTAAAAAAAGCACATTTCAAAAGTGAATCATATACAGGTCTATTAATAATGTAAAAACTAGTGCAGTGCCAGTAGGAAGTATGTATTCCTATAGAACGTGGAAGCTTAAGTAGATTTTTCGTGTTTGGTGGATTTATGATAAATCTTTTACTTTGTACTTTTTTCTTTGTACTTTAAAGACCAGGGCATGTTACTGTTGTATGTATTTATAAATAAATGAGCTTTTAGGCCTAGACTCTGTTCTGTGAGGTGATAGTGCTGGGATTTCCTGAGGGCCTGGGATTTCCTGGTAGTTTATAGAGTGGTTCTCCTCTGAAATAAGAAAAGACGGGAGTACTGATGAACTTTTCTTACGAATAATAATAATAATAATAAAATGATAATAATGATGTTCTGAATATCTATCAAAAAATTCCACAAAAGATATACATCATCGTGCCATGTGCAAGCTATATCCAAAAGCTGATGTTTATCTGACAGAGAGATACGCAAGCATAGACGCTTTATAGATAAATAGTTTTAATATTACTATTATTGATATTAATAACTAGAAAATCACTCTGAGAGCACAGACCTACGCCAAACATATGGCCAAGCAATGCAGGTGCCAGATTTTACCACCAGGTGGCCCCAAGAACTGGTGCCTTTTTGAAGGTCTATTTACATTTAGAGACCAGGATTTCTTCCTGATAATTACCAACATTTAATCATCCATTCATGGTACCATTCCCAAACATTCCCTGAAAGTTTGAGGAAAATTTTGGTCGAACCGTTTGAGTTGTCTTGCTAAAAACTGACAAACGCTAGTGATAACATTAACTACTTGGTTGAGGTAATTCGTAATAAGCTTTTCTTTAACATTGTCACTTCATAGCCTATAATGCTGCAGGATTATAGGCAATTTTCTGTCTATAATAGAAGTCTGATGAAGTCCACACCCCAAGCGGACTTTCTGGAAGTCTACAGAAAATCCGCTTGAGGCCCTTTGTGAACTTGATGAATTGTGGGTTTGATGCCCTCAACACTCACAGAAATGCGCTGGAATGCACCTGAGATGTCCGTGATTCTGAAAGTGTGGCGAATTCCAGACATTTAGATTATAGTAAACCCTAGTCAGTAGCATTGTTTTCCTTCACTGAAGCTTATTTTTATTTACTAACTGATGTAAAACATCTCATATATAATCTCATCTCGTATATCTAAAACTTGAATGCTGAATGACTAAATGGGGAAATTATATTATCAAGTTAGTGCTGACAGAATGAGTAAAACTGAGAAATGTCAATGAGGTGAATTAACTAAAGCCAATAAAATGTTTATTTTGGACCAGCTCTTTACATCAACACAGACACATGGCAGATGGTTTTCCCACTGTTTCCATGGTGATGATAGACTACAGAGGCTGATGCTGGAGGTCTAAAGAACCAAAAGAATCTGTGGAAAAGTCTTTAAAAAGATTAACTACACAATAAAAAATAGGAGATTATAAAAACTCATAGAAACCATGTGCAATAGTTAAACTTGACTTGTGGCTTTAAGCCTCTGATCTGCATCTGTATAGCGCTTTTCTATCCTTCAAACCAGGAGCCATTAGGATCAGACGTTCAAAAACAAGAACTGCAGAGGAAGTGTGTGGCTGAAATATTATTTTATGAACAGCCTAATATTCAACCAACTAATAAAAATTATTATAAGGACTTTAGCTTTACTCACGTTTTTAAACACACTGCTATTATATTGAACATTACTGTAGCTATTATTTAAACTATTTGCATATTTTTACTTTAAAATGAAAGTCCATGATTATTATCATAAGTTTGTTTTTCCACCCTAGATCTAATGCTCTAAGAAAGCCACTGAGTGGCTACCATGCAAGGTGCCAAGTGCTCATCATGAGAACCTAATCATTCAGATGCTGAGGCTGCAGCCATCAGAAGCAATTTGGGATTAAGTATCTTGCCCAGGGACACGTCGACGTTCAGATTGCAGACTGATACTTCAGCCACAGCGGTCTTTCTTCTTAGTTGAGAGTTGCACAAAGTAGTGGCCATGATGGCTGGGAACACTGAGTGATAAACAGAAGCAGCAGCAGACGTCAGCAAAGACAGTGAGCAAGCAAAAAAAACAAACAAAAAAAGACATTGTAAAACCTTTTATACCCTTGGAGACTTGCTTTGAAAGAAAGAGGGTCCTTGGCATCCTTCTGATGGACCACATTGATTACTAATTAATTCCGTTTAATTAAAAAAAGGGTGGGGATACATATATTTAAATATTTCTATAGAATTAGCTATACAGTCATGGAACAGTCATGGAACCATACCATATTAATCAGCCAAATAAATGCAGAAAAAATAGCTTTATTTTCTAATTTGTATGAAAAAAAAAAATCTGTCTCAGCAATCCAACATTGCTAAATGACAAACTTGCATTCTTTAAGATATTTCTACTCATTCTTAGGCACATCACATTCTCACAATGAATAAACAGAGGCGAGAAAGTCATGTAGTGGAATAGCGGAAGGAGATAAAGTTGTTAATTCAAACTGTCCTTTTCTTTTCCCGGGTAGTGGGGAAGTCTGCCTTTTTAGGTCAGTTCTGTGTTTCTCCTCGCAGTTTTTATACTTGGAGGTCAGAGGTGTCCGTGTGCTCTTCGCTGCACAGACTGTTCGATTCAAACACAATACTCTCCTGAAAGAATTAAAACAGTGTCCTCTGTTCCGTCCTGCACAGGTGCAAGTTGTTCCACTCTGACATTTGCAGCATAATCTAACAGCCTGTGCACAGCCGCACTCTGACAAGGTCTAATCAGCCAAAATAAGTGAGAGCACCTGTGTTGGTTCTTATCGCCTGGTCGACGTTGCTGTCATCTGTGTGACATTGTCTCCGACGTTAACAAAGGTCCTTTTAAAGAATGAGTTTCTCGCAAATAGGAATTTAGCTACTTTTTGAGCAGACATCAGCATGTTTTTCCTCTCTCTCTCTCTCTCTCCCTCCTGAGTTTGATCCAGTTCTCAGCTCACAGAGCAGCTGCTGGCTGTGAAAGCTGAGCACCACATTTGCCGTCTCATTAGCTGGAGAACTAATATCTGCAGGGTGTTTCTAGTTGGATAGCGCTGTGTTTGTTGTGGTGGGACACCACTCTATTTGTTGGCGGCTGCGAATAGGAGGCATTGCACTTGGGAGTGGGCATAAACTCCTACAATCCGCCTGAGTAAATCAGTCCAATGGCTGTCCACCGAGGAAGTCGGGAGACTGGCTCGTTTTTAAGTTATATTAACCCATTTAAGCTCAGATTTTTATGAGCTTTCATGCATATAATTATATCAGTTAATATTGTTGATTTAGATCTATTTGTTTCATTTTCTACTCTTTTCTTTGCAGAAAATAGCTATTTAATGGCTATCATAGTTGCAGCTTGCACAAATACACCATAAACAAAAATCTATTTATGTCATGTACAAAATTCCTTTTTGGGGAATGAACTGAATGATTAGATAGATACATATCAGGGTTGAAAATCATAATAATTTAAATAAAGTTACTCTTTCTGGCGGGTGACATGGTGGTACAGGGGTTAGCGCTGTTACCTTACAGCAAGAAGGTTCAAGACGTCTGGGACCTTTCTGTGTGGAGTTTGCCTGTGTCTGCGTGCGTTTTCACTGGGTACTCCGGCTTCCTCCCACAGTCCAAAAACATACTGATGTTAATTGGAGACTTTAAATAGGTGTGAGTGTGGTGTGAATGAGGAATAAGCGGGTATAGAAGATGGGAGGGTTTGTCTTGCCCATTTTCTCAGGAGAAAAAGGCAGGAAGTTGATGACGTCATATGAGAGGAAGCACTTGGAAACGTGATTTTTTTTTTTTTTTGTTGCTTTAAAATGTAAGAAGTTGTCCACTATCATGACTTTTTTTTCTGGGCGTGTCAATTCTTCAGTTCACATTACACATCATTATAGTCTCAATACACATCAAACATGGCCGAAAAGGTGGCGCCTTTTCTTGTCATGTCATGTATATGTTACAAATTACATTTTACTTTTTTTTTTTTAAGACAGGCCGTTACTAGATACCTCATGTGTCCGCACAGTGTCCATCCTTGATAAGTGACAATCGTCGTGGTAGTCCTGGACTGTTTTAGTCCTTGGTGCAGTGGTCATGTCGAAGTCCTTTAATGTTATGATCAAAGTCCTTCAGATCTTGTGTTAGTTTGTTGGTAGTGTGATTTTTGGTGATGTTTTTGATGGTGTTGATGTTGAAGGTGATGGTGGGAGAGCTCATTGTTGACAGATTTTACTTTACTCTTCCCCCATTTCGAATCTAGCCCTGACTCTCTTAGTCATACTCCTGGGTCTTGCTGGCCTCAGTAGCGATCCTTCAGGCTTTCTGATGTATGTACAATCCATACCCCAGGGCAATTTGGCTGGTGATCATGACAACAATAACAGACATGTCTTCCACATCCTCAGCCTGCAGTGCATCGAGGCAGATGACTCTCCACTTGGCCCATCTGTCCATGTGGTTCCCAGCCATGAAGGTTTCCATCAGGACAGATTAGGTCACTGGTGCCAGTGACCAGCTTATCAGCTCTAGTATAGAAACAGTTTCAGCCCAGATGCAGTCAGAACCAGTGTTTTAAGAAGCAAGTGAAGTTATCTCTTGCCTTACAAAACTGAAATTATTATATATTATACAAAATTATTATATCCTTGAACTCTGAGAGATGATCACAGATTTCATATTTCTGTAAAGAAATAGGAAATCGTCCATTTTTTAAAATCATACTTTGTCCAGCAGGGCGGATATATTATCATATATTGTGCTCTTGTAAATACTGTAATATTGCTACATTATATATGTATATGAAAGCTTGTTTTAATTTGAAAGATCTGTAGTATTATACGTCTGGTGGTGCTACTACAGCATGCACTCAAGCTCCCTCTTTTTACAGTGTGACAAGCTAATTTTAAGCCACACTGTCAGCGAAGAATTCATCTACAATACAAAAAGTGTTTTGAGTTCAAAAGAGACTGCTATGGAAACTGAGTGTTAATTCATATTCAATCACCAGTTTGTACTGTGCTTTAACAAAAAGGTGTCTGAAAGGCTAAAGCAGCTGCCGTATTGGACAAACAACCCATCCATTCATTCATTCAAGTTTAATCAAAGTTAAGTTGTTTTGCCCATTCATAAGCAGACTCGTTGCTTTTTTCAAAAAGCTTATATACATGTATGAATTATTAAAATATTACGCTACTATACCCTGAAGCAAGGGAGCACACTGCATCAAAATCAAACAAGCCAACACCTGCTAATCTCAATATAATATATAATCTCATAACGATCTTATACTGACCCACACCGATCATTAAGACTGAAAAACATGCTACACATCTAAAATAGCAATGACCACAGACTCATTTTCTACACTGCTCAAAAAAATAAAGGGAACACATAAGTATTGCAATGTAGCTCCAAGTCAATCTTTTGGGATCTCAACCTGTCCAGTTAGGAAGCAACACTGATTGGTTGACCAATTTCACCTGCTGTTGTGCAAATGTAAAAGGCAACAGGTAGAAATTAGACCACTTGCAAGACAACCGCTATAAAAGGAATGGTTTTGCAAGTGGTGGCCAAAGACTATTTGCCTGTCCTCATCCGTTGTGCCTGATTTTTGGATCGGTTTTCATTTTGCCGGTGCCCTCAACATGAGAGGTGACATGAGGTGGTATCTGCAACTTGTTTCTCAAAAAGTTGCTCAGCTTCTTCAGGATGGCATATCAATGTGTGCTGTGGCAAGAAGATTTGATGTGTCTCCCAGCACAGTGTCCAGAGCATGGAGGAGGTACCAAGAGACAGGCCAGTATACCAGGAGATGTGGAGGGGGGCCGTAGGAGGTCAACAACCGCAGGAAGGCCGCTCTCTGCTCCTTTGGGCAAGGAGGAACAGAAGGAGCACTGCTAGAGCCCTACAAAATGACCTTCAGCAGGCCACTAATGTGCATGTTTGTGCGCAAACTGTGAGAAACAGACTCCATGAAGATGGTATGAGGCCCCGGCGTCCACAAGTGGGGCCTGTGCTCACTGCCCAACACCGTGCAGCCCGACTGACCTTTGCCAGAGAACACCTGGGTTGGCAGATTCATCACTGGCGCCTTGTGCTCTTTACAGATGAGAGGAGATTCACACTGAGCACATGTGACAGACGTGAGAGTCTGGAGACGACATCCAGGTAGCTCCACAGACTGTCCACGAGTTGTCTGATGCCCTGGTCCAGGTCTGGGAGGAGATCCCCCAGGAGAACATCCATTTCATGTCATGCATACAGGCATACAGGCATGTGGAGGCCACACACACTACTAAGCCTCATTTTGAGTTGTTTTCCGCTGGAATATTTCATTTATCAAGGTTTATGTTGGGTTTTTAGGTGTTCCCTTTATTTTTAATTTTTTTTAGCAGTGTATATGAGAGACCTAGGATGTTTTTGGTAACTTCTTGTTGCTCAGTTCATTCTTCATGCGTCTCAATTTGGAAAATTACCTCCTAAAAGAGGTATGCAACAAATGAATGAACACACAAGTTTGAATGTAGTCCTAAGTATGGTGACATGGGGGGAAAAAAGGTACTAGGTTATTTTAAATGTCAAAAAGTTCTGGGTGACAAACTTCTCAAGTCAGAGCTTATCACAGTCAAGTCTCCATCACTCACATGGCTGGAAAAGCCTGAACACAACAGGAGTCAACCTAAAGATAAGAAATAAAACATATGCACAAATATTTATCTTCATATTAAAACTAAATCTCCATTCCTTTCCTTCAATTTCTCTTCATTTAGCCCAGTGACAATGAAAAGTAGACCATGACCCATTCAGAAGAAACAATACACTTGTCTATTGTTTAATACGTAATAAACAATATGTTATGTTGGCGGAGGGAAGAAGCTGCTGTTTTTATATTTGTGGGTCATAGGTATGTATCTGTGTCCCAGCAGATTATTAATTTGTAATGTTCTTGAAATATATATATATATGCAATACAATAGGTGCCTCAGCTGATTCATGATTCATCTCAGCTACAAGCTACTATGTTCTCACACCCTCCAACTCTAATGACAAGTGCACCTTCATTTAATACCCTCATGTGCTGAATCACATTTTCTTTTCTGGGTGGAAGATTTTGATAATGAAGTCATCATCATGAGGATCATATAATGAGGCTCTAGGTAACATCATGAACTGACTGAGATCTCAGTAGAATATTAATACAAATCAGTCCAAAAAGCAGAGATCCAGTGAAACAAGTTACTGGGCCACGCAAACTAGCATCAATCACAGACTGGACTTCACTGGCAGGAACAAAAGGGAATATGACAAACAAAGTAGTGAGATAAGGAAGAAACAAGTCACAGGTGTGTGGGGGCTGTAGGGCAAAATGGGCGGGTCAGGTTCTGAAATGACTACACAGTCAGTGAAATGGAAAAACTGGCAGAGAGTCAGTGAATCTACAGAGATCAGGGAGGAGTAACAGAAATAACTTTGTCCTGTTTTACCAGCGTTGATAACTTTCATGTTACCTGTGTGACCACAGTGCAGAAGCACAACCTCTGTCTGTTTTATAGTGTTGACAGAGAAAAACACAACAATAATTTGTAAGGAGAACTGCATCTGATGTGCAGAACAATGGATTCGTTTTCAATCTGCTTTGTAATGTTTTTATGGAGCAGTGGACATACTGTATCACCACTGCTCTGCCTCATATGCACCATCAAAGCTACTAAAGGTTTTAAGAGTGTTACAGTTTTATCCTAGAGGACGTATTTATCACATTTTGTACCTTGAAAGGCCACTCTAAAGGACATTTGTTTCACATTTTGTACAATGGAAAAACACCTTAGAGGTCATGTATATCACATTTTGTACAATAGAAGGCCATTGTACATTGGAAGGGCACAATAGAGGGCAATTTTATGACTATATATACAGTATAATCTAATCACATTTTATCTACCCTCTTGGTAACACCAAAAGGGCACGTTTGCTGCATTTGTTTTCGAATAGGAGTACACTAGGGCACCTCTAAAGAAAAGCTGAAGCCTTTTCTAATATTGTCACAGGCAATGCTTTTGTTTTCATTTTGTTTTTTTACTCACATTAGCTGCAATAGCTTCTTGCAACAGTAATATGAACTGATGGAGTTTGTAATGATGATGACAACATTATGCTGTTGTTATAGGGCTGAGAGGGAGGCAAGACAAAGGTTGTGTTGTAGACGCATCGTAATTACTGCAGAAATAGCTTACTTGCAGTGACCTGTAAGGGTATACTATCTTTTTTTTCTTAATCATATTTTTCCCCATCAAATGGCCTTGTATTGGTTCATGGCCTGAGTGCAGAGGAATTTACTGAAGTATAATTGTTGTGTTATCAATGTCTTTGCTAAAGACAAATATCATGAAATGAATTGGATGCTCAGAAATTCCACTGTTTGCTGAATCTGACAAGCAAACTAATATCTCTAAATATCTCCACAAATCTTGATTTGGCAGCACAACCTGTACTGTATATTCCTCACTGGCTACACATATTAAATGTTGCTCATCCAAAAGTAATATTGGTTTTTCTACTTGGAGAAGACAGTGTGGACACTCCTCTCCGTTCTGTGAGCCAATTTCATCATGTGCCATTGATCGCATGATGTTAAAAAGTGTACATAGGAATTATGTTGTTTCATAGTAAGTTCTAAAAGTAAAGTATAAGGTGCATTTTGAGCACAGAGTTTCATGTGTCCCTTGCAAATAATCAACCTCAATACACTCAAAACACTGAGCGTATATACCTGAAACAAAAGTTTCAGGTATACTGTGAACGGACTCTGAGAGTAGGCTGCTTGTTTGTCATATGTCTTTATGCTGTCCTGGTAGCTGTGGCACTGGAACCAACCTTGGCATAAAATATCACAAAAATAGGAAAGCTTCTCCTATGCATGGTATTCGTTGGTCTCTGTGTTGTGACAACCTTAAGAAATTTGGATTTGATTGTTTTTTCTTTGCTCCGCTCGGCTGTGACTGGAGCCAGAAACCCTTATTTTGGCCAAAAGCGCCATAGCCTGTGTAGAGCTGTGTGATAGAATATATTAAAGAGAGCAAATTCTGTTAGACAACAAACTTAATTCTGTTGGAGATGTATTAAATGGGGGCAGCAGTTGCCCCCTCTAATGCCTTAATTGTTGAGAAATGTCATTGTGAGTGACAAATTGCACTCTAAATATGTCTCACTAAATATGTCCACTTCAGTGGCGAACAATATGCTGTGGGTGCCCTTGATTTTTTTTTGGTTTTTTAAAAGTCTCTGCATGCAACTGAACATTAAGCTATGTTTAGTGAAATGGAGCAATCACCATCTGCTTTTTTTTACACCTTTGAGCTTTGTAGGGTCATAGGGGGCTGAAGCTCATCCCAGCATGCATTGTGAGACATGGGGTACATCCTGTGGGGCAATTAAGAGTTTTCAGTTAACAAATTACATAACAAATTTATTGATATAAAAAATTCAGATGATAGGCATGAACTCAACCTACTTAAAATATAAGCAAAAACATAGTATATATATATATATATATATATATTTCTTCTTCTTTGCTTCTTCAGACCACAGGACCACCTCAGGGTTGTCTGGACAAACTGGGGAAATTGTAGGTTCCCCCCCTTGTCTATCTTCATTTCCCATCATTCAGCTTTTTGCAGCAGATTACTTATTGTTGCTGTTATTGTGTATTGTGGTTGATGGTTATTATAGATGAATGTGTGGTAGGATCATAAGAAGACCTTTACTTGATGATCTCAAAGGTCTGTCTGGTGTGAATTTAATCAAATAAAACGTGTGTGCGTGTGTGTGTGTGTGTGTGTGTGTGTGTGTGTGTGTGTGTGTGTGTGTGTGTGTGTATCCTACTATTTCATATAGATATGTCTGCTGTAGAAAGTGTCTACAATTATAATGAAGGATCACTGAGACACCAGACCCAAGTGTTGCTAGTGATGGACAAAGTAGTGCTTTCAAAAAATACTCTAAACAAGAGTTAACTATTACCAGCAAAATCTACTCAAACTATTAAAAAGTACTTATTATGTGCTTATTATGACTGTGTGATATTATAACTGTTCAGCATATTATACCACTCATTTATAATTACCAAATACATGTGAGAGTATTTTCATGTTCTTCAACATGAAGCCGATACTTTGGGTTGATTACTAGTACTGTATTATATGCTGCCTCATTCACACAAATTAAAATTGAAATTAATAAAAAATAATAATTAATATAAAATAATTTAATATAATATATGCAATATTAATGTTTATAAATTGTATTTAAAATATTAAAATCTTCATCTGCAAAGTAATTAAAGCCGTCAAATAAATGTAGTGTAGTATAAAGAAAGGTTTTTCCTCTGACAACTAGTTGAGTGGAAGAATAAAGTAGCATCAGATGGAAATACTCCCGTAAAATATCTAAAATTGTACTTAAATACAGTACTTGAGTAAAAGTACTTAGTTACTTTCCACCACTGGGTGTGGCTAATGATGCTGATGACACAGACAGATCTATTTGCAGTAACTGCAGCAGAGACAGCCATAGAAACAGTGACAGGCATTAAGCAGCATTTCAAAGAACAGACACAGTAGATATGAATATAAAAATGTGTTTTAATTACATTACATTGAGACATTTTTAACTTAGATTGAATCATTTTTAACTAGATCATCCTCCATCAGTTTTTTCAGAGGAAAACATTTTTTGAAAGTATTAAGAATGTTACTTTTCATTGTCGGAATTACAATGGGTCATTTCTTCATTGAGGTGATACTAGGAGAAATACGAACATAATAGAATTTTGTGAATGGAAAACAATTCAGTTAGTTTAACTAGTGTTAAAAAAAGAGAAAAGAATTCCTTTCTTCCTTTAATGGCTGAGAGATGAAATATAATGGTTTTATCCAAACCCCTGGGTTTGTTCTCCAAAAAAACCATGCATGGACACAGGACAGGAGAAAAAAGTAAGTTTTATAAATGAAAAGGATATGCCGCATGTTTTCACCAATGTGAAAAAAAGGGAACTGTAATGTACTGAATGTTTCATCACGACACCATTTATAGACTCATAATTCCATGCAGGTCCACTATGTGGTTATTAGGAGTATCCTTCCCAGCCTCAGCCTGTAACTAACAAGGCTCATCTTCTTGCACCTGTAATATCATTAACAATCGTTTATTTACAAAAGTGGACAGCGAGTAGAATACGCCTCTTCTGACTTTTTACAGAAATGAAAAGCTGCACAGAGAGTTGCTGTGTCATCATGGTAGGGAGTTTCTGCCAGGCTTTTATCCCATCTTGACCCATTAGTCAGTTCAGTCGCTCTCTGCTCTGTCTACTGGCAATTTTAAATATCAGGTGAGTTGTGGCAAAGGGAATCCTCACATATCAGAGTAAGCATTAAGTCGTGTGCTTATTGTCAATATTCCCATGTGTGTTAGTAAGTGTCAAACAAGTTACTTGACATTACAGGACGTTCATTCATCTTCTACACCCGCTTATTCCTCTTTAGAGTCACAGGGACGTTACATATTAATTGTAATAAATAGCATTATTAATGGTTATTTTACTTACTTGACCTCGCTCTGGCTTCCAACACCTTATTCACAAGACATTTTCTTTCTGTCTTTTTGCTAGCTGATGTTTATTGGATGGTATTTTATGTATGTATATGTATTCCAAATATCACACATTTTTGAAAGATATATGCAAAAGAAAGATATATGCTCCAAAAGAAAGATAATAATTTTACATCATCTAACCTCTTGGATTAAATAAAAAACAGCTAACTGCACTAGTTTTGATTATTTAGACTGAGGGCAGAACAGTAACAGGGTCAATCAGGGCAGGAAATGAGAAGAAGTAATAATGGCTTTGATAAGATATTTTAAATTATATTAATAAGAACATGATGTAGACTTGAAATCACAGTTGCAGGCTACTAGGCCAATATTCAAGGTTAAACAAGGACAATAAATTATATAAATGAAACAGCCTTAAAACACATCATAATACAATGTGGAAAACCTGGTTAAACAATGTTGAACCTGAGGGTTACTATTCTCATTACTCTCAATAGAAGGTCATTACAAAGTCTAAGCTAAAAAATGATTATTGGGAATCGTGAAATATTTTCCAGTAACCATGGCGACTCACTCTCTCCTGTCTGTCTTTTCACGCCATGATGTTATCAGCTATGAGTTTGTTTTTCACTGCGTGAGAAAATGGAAGCGTGTCATGAAAGCCTGTGAAAAGTGTCAAATGTGTGAGTTTCGCTGCCAATGCGTCAGACTCTCATTTGGACCCTCAAAGGTCACCACTCTCCAGATTGCTTATTAATAGCAGTATTAGCAGTGTCATGATAAATTTATGTTTCTCTTGACTCAAATAGAAATTTTAAACATCTCAATGCACAAAACTCCAACTTTGCTTAGTGTTAAACATTCCAACTGGTTTGAACCCAGCAACACACTCAATGTTAAAACAACGTGTTCGGCTGCAGTTTCCAAGGTTAAGTTTCCTGAAAAAGGTGTGAAAAGGGGTAAAGTCTACTTGAAATAGCATTTTCAAAGTATCTAACATCTGTATTGTATTATGTATATAAACAGTATATACATGCGAGTGGCTGCTGCTGGTCTTCCAATAAGGGGAAGCAAATTTTTTGGCCTACATCAGCTTGTTAACTTGTTCGTTATCTGCTCATTAGCTGCAGCATGAGGCTGTGGTCGCCTGTGAGTACTTTGTGACAGTGGAGGCTCACAGCTGCACCCGCTGCTTGTTTGGAAGAGTAAGAGCAGAGTGAGACTCTGCTGTGACACCTAAAAAAGATGCTAATAAAATATTTTTAACGAAGAAAAAGTCACTAAGATGATTTCTAAAGTCTCCAGGTCAACTCAACTTGGAACAACGGCACGAAACTTGAAAATGGTCCAAAGGTTTTGGTTTATATTTAGAGATTGCTGATTCGCTCATTTCACTGTCAATCAAAATGGGACGCAGCCTCAGACAGATCATCCGATCATCACTCAGAAGTTCAGTGTCCAGGCTCGCCCAGCTGTGCCGTCTCCTCATAGACCCCCCAGAGACAAAACCCAGCATTTGCTGTGGACCTGCCCACTCTCTGCTTCCCTATTCAAGTCGATTGATGCTGAGCTTCAACAAAGTTTAATACACTAATGTTGAGACCTGTGAAAAGTAGCTGATTCTGAACTAAAGTTAAATACATTCTAGTAAATTATTTATTCTATTACATTTGATTACTCGTTTTTGACATTTTAGCTAAGCTTCCCTTGCAGTCTTAGAGCAATCGCCATACATGTTGGGAGGAATTTGACTGAATCTATCCTCGCATGTGCATTATAAAATCAGGCAGCGGCTAAAGTTCAAGTTAGTGCAGCATCACTCGCCTTGACTGACAGTTTAATGTAATGATAGTCCTGGTTGAAACTGCTCTGGATAAGATGAAAAGCATTCTTTGTTGTGTTTTTGTTTTTTTACAGAAAGAAAATGTGATTAAATTTATATCTGGTTTTGATATAAAAGTACAAAGAAACTATTAGGTCAAATATAGTTGTACAGTTGCATAGACAACTTTCATTTTTTCATTTTAGGAGGACTTTAAGGTCAGGGGTTCTTGAAGAAAAGCAGGCATATAGTCATGAAATGGCTTCTGACACTAAAACATGGTGCACTTCAATGGTCCATCCAGTGTTCAGAGACAGATGTGCATGTCCCAGAGGATAATCTGTACTATACTTCAATTTGAATGAATTTATCATGTGAAGATTTCTAACTTTGAGTAGTATCTTTGGATTTTACTGTGGATAAATCAGAAATCTAAATATAGCAGCTCCTCTGAAGTAGTTGAGGTGAAAGACCCTTTTTCTCCACAGCAACGCCTGCTGAAAGCAGCTGCAAGCAGTGGGGTGGGGAAGTGAGATCGATGCTCTTTCAACACAGTTAAAATTACCCACTAATGTAAAATCGTATAACAGATTAGAATGCTGGAAACACTGCTGTATTCTATGAGATTCGTCCCTCAGCCCCCATCCGCATCTCCTGTATTTCCAGATGTGATTGCTTCACCTCACATTAACTCTGATTTATTTCATTTGCAGCATATTTCCTCCACCGGTCCTGGATAATGGGGAAGGGTTGCCAGATCCCCATAGATCCCCCCAGAACTTCACTGAACTAAAGGTCATGACACCCAGTGGTTTTCTTGATTATAGACATTCTAATTGGTGAGCTATTCAAACTGGGTGGTGAAAGGTCAAATCCAGTTCAAGCGGTGGCGGCAGTATGAAAAGGTGTGGGTTGCTGAAGAATTGAAGACTATTATTAAAACCATATTGTCACTTAAGAGGACCATTAGAAACTCTACAGTTTTTTTGTTTTTGTGGAGATTTTTAGTTCTGCTCTTTAACCAGATACATGACCCGCTGAGCTTGTGCAGCAGCACTAATGCGAAGCTACTTCAAATAGGCTTATTTTACATAGTGAGTGACATTTGTTTGCATTAATTCCTATGTAAGAAGTCATATGTGGACGCATACATTCTTACACACTAATAATAGACGGATTGTTTGCTTCAGTAAATTACATCTACAGTAGTGTAAGACAGTATTTTAATCACAACCCTGGTACATTTCTACAAGTGAATCAAAAACCTGCAGATGTTTTATCTCGCTCAATTTGTTCAATTAGCCTTTTTTTCAGTAGAAATCCACTGACTGCAGGGTGTTATTTGATACAAGCAGCTTCTGTAACTTGGCAGGTCAGCATAACAGGATCTCAGTGAGGCCATTGGGGCAACACACAGTGGCATAGCACAGTATGACTTGAAGCTGAAGAATCAAATCATGTCCCTGCATCAAGTACATACTATACAACAATAATAGTTGAATGCTCACTGGGAATATACATCTACCCTTAGGTAATGTCGTGACCAACATGAATTGGCTGTTATTACTTCACACCTCCAGGTGCTAAAATCACTACAAGTAGATCAACAAAGGTCAGAGCAGGAGCCACGTGTCCAGTTGTCTGGTCCATGCTTCAATCTTGCTTTTGCATATCAAGTATTTTTTTCCTGGAAAAAAAGGCAAAAATAACACCTCATGCTGGTGTGAAAATCTTTTTTTGGGCAAAATTTAGGATGTTTAATTATTGTCATTTTGAAGTTTCCATCAACCTTTTGTCATATGAGACTTAAAAATGTGCATTAAAGTATATTGATGGAAACAGCTATCAGAACCACTGCTGCTGGAAAAAGCCACTCAGCAAATGCAGTGGCATGGCCTTCAAGGATTTGACGACTGGGTTCTCTCAGGTAATATCTTTGATGACATGATGTCAGGGTTTTCAGAAAAGGAACCCAGTAGCAGCACGAGATCAGATGGAATCAGTTTCATTCCCTTTTGGTGAGGCAGAGTTCAACAGAAAAATCCACAGTTTAAATCCAACCAAAAATCCAAGAGTTCAAAACCGAACAGAAAAACTTCAACAGTCCAAAATCCAACAGAAATCCACAGTTACTGACAAAGGTAGACTTGAAGTGTATCAACTAACAAGTTCAGGCAGCAAAAGCAGGCATACGCCAACACACATTAACAGCGACAACGACCAGACAATGAATTTAACAGAAAACAGGGTTTAAATACAAGTGAGGACAACTGTGATTGGTGGGAGCAGAACGAGGGTAAGGGGAATCAGGTGTGGCAAACAAAAGAGAACATGTTGAAGGAAAACAAACAAAAGGTCAAATAGGGCGGCCGATGAGTCAAATCATGACAAATGATGAATGAAGAGAAAGATTTTTGAAAATCATTTAGTGTTAAAGGAAAAACACATTTGACAGTTGATGATTAATAAGCGTATATGTGAACTGAAAGGTCAATCTCATAACTGCACAACAGAATTTTGTGAAATTTTCTTGCTCATGCTATAATCAGTCAGTCATTCATCTTCTATACCTGCTTATTCCTCATTAGGGTCACATGGTCTGCTGGAGCCTATCCTAGCGCGTTACGGTGAGAGGCAGGGATACACCCCAGATGGTCACCAGCCAATCGTGGGGCACACACACCATTTACTCACACACACGGGCAATTTAGAGTCACCAATTAACCTGAGCATGTTTTTGGACTGTGGGAGGAAGCCGGAGTACCCGGTGAAAACCCACACAGACACGGGGAGAACATGCAAACTCCACACAGAAATGTCCCAGACCCAGGAACCTGCGACCTTCTTGCTGTGAGGCAACAGCACTAACCCCTGCTCCACCGTGTCGCCCATGCTATAATCATTTTATTTATATAGTCTTTGCAATCATGGATTTATTCATTCTGTATAATACATATTTCAGATGATTACTACATATTTCAATCGCTGTAATTATTATCATTTTTTATATATTTGGTTGAATGTGATTTGTGATGTCTGACCAAAATGCAGTATCAGGACAACCTTTAATGCCTATAATTTATAGCCTATAAACTATATTTTGACATAGAATCCTAACAGCAGCTGACACTGATATTTTGGTGGTTTTAAATTGTGGTATCAGGTAACTGAGATCCAAGATTTTCCAAAAATCTCCAGCCAATGATGTGTTGAGATAGGATACTAACATGTAAAGTATAGTAACTAAAATCCCCAAAAATCTGCAAAATGTCATTATATTAATGTTCTCACAAAGTGAAATTCTAATTTTGTTGCAGTTTTTGGTATTAACCATTGGCTTCATTTTTCAGCCACTTGAGTTGTCACTTAATGGAATCGAGGGTCTAAGGACAGGGGATGTTCTACAGACTGTAAAGCCCCCTGAGGCAAATCTAGGATTTGTGATTTTGCACTGCCACTCAAAATAAAACTGACTTGACACTTGGCCTGATATGTTTTTTCCCCACATAAACAGTTAAATTATCCAGTTAAAATCCTTAAAAAATACATCTGTGCTTTCCCCCTTGTTAAAAATTCCAGAATATATTAATATGCAAATATATTTAATAATTAAGAAGTGCAAACTATGTGGGACAAAAAAAAACTTTTAAAATATTAAAAAGTTGAATATATACATACAATACAGATTTGGCCTTCACGAACCATGCTCTTATGCCCGTCCTTTAAAATTGGATTTTCAATGGGAACAGAGAAACCTTCCCCTTTCAGCAGGTGAATGTGAAAACAGCCTTCTAGTGTCAAACTCTGCACACACAACATTCTGTGCAGTGAAGCTCAAACATCCAACCACAGGAACAAGAAGAAAAACACAATATTGAGGAAGTTTCTTCAGTCTTTCATGGGTCAAGCTCCACCTCTCTGCCTTAAACCAAGGCTGTCTGAGAATACAATCCTTATCTGAAGTATAATGCAGACGGTTCTCCTCCAGACTTGTTTGGATAACATTCATTGTCCAGACTGCACTTAGATTTCCTTTATTGATTATGTGTCAAATAATTATATTTGCATAAGACTTCCAAGGCTCCTGATATTTTTGAATGAACAAGCTCAAGATCTTCATAACTATTAAATCTTGGAAAATGTCCATTTTTTTTTCAAATCCCTCAGAGTGCCACAAACAATTAAAGGTCATGAGCACCCAGTGGTTCTCTTGATTATAGACGTCAGTCTAATTGGTGATTCAAACCGGTGCAGAGGCTGGATAAAAGGTCAAATGCATTTCAGGAAATGGCAGCGATATGAAAAGGTGTGGGATGATGGAGAAGGGAAGACTATTATTAATTCAATTGCACTGTATATTTTCAACTGTATTGTTGCTAGGGTGAACTCTGCGGTTGCTTCTATGGGTTCTTGTGTTGAGCTGGATATAATATGTGCCCCGCTGAGCTTTTTGACGCACATTTCCTACGTCACTGCTCTGCATTCACCCTCAAGCCGAGTGGTTCACGGAGGCAAAAGTCAAAATTATGTGCCTGCATCAAGTGCACTACACTGTTATTACTTCACACCTCGAGGTGCTAAAATTACAAGTACAAGGAACTGTCACATCTGAGGGGATACCACCTGAGAAAAAACAGCAACATGCCTGTTACAGGGGATCACAATTCATTTCTACAACAGCAGTCTAGTTTATAGAGCAGTTTTGGCTGACATATTGCTGAATGAATAATAGATATAAAAGACATAGATTGAATTTAATACCTGATTACTTCATGTACCGTAGTTTTACATTTTGGGAAACAAAAAGAGCCAATTTAAAACTCACAAATGGATGTTTTTGGATGTTTTTTTTAATAAAACAAACCAGACATGTTAATTAAGGAGGTTTAGAGCTGCTGGTACAGTAGGTGGATTTTATTACATTTGGAGCAGCCTGCAGCAGCTTCACAAGATGTGTTCAAGTACAGTGTTGCTCACATGCACATGTTTTAGTGTTCAGAACCGAATTGACAATCAATAGAGTAAAATGCCTAAAAGAAGGGATGAGAATAAAATATAATTACAAACATGTCAAACTATCCCTTTAATGAAATGTGAAAACAAGGAACAATTCCAGTTTGAACAGATTTGATAAAAAGTCAACTTTCACATATTTCTCTGAGGTCAAAGTAAAGAAACTAGGCTGTTATTTCAGTATTGAATGTAACAGTGTGGATAATTAAGTCATTTTCTAAACAAGCAGAAAAACGACATCTTCAGCCTCAGAGAACCCAAATGAACACTTCGAGACCCCAAGTCACCTGTCTCTTTTCCTCTTCGCTCACCTGTCCCTCTACTCAAACACAAAACCAAGGAAACCAGTAAATTGAATGGATGACCTTCAGATTTCAAAGTGACGGTGGCCTGCATAAACTTGTACAAAGGAAAGTTAGTTAGTGGCAGGTATAATGTGTTGTTAACGTCCATGAAGGAACCCTGATCCGTAGACATTGTCCTCTTCTATGTTAAGAGATTATTCAGTCTATCTCAGGTTTAGGCCATTACACTGATATTACTGCATCAAAACCTTTGGAAAGTGCCAGCT
This sequence comes from Lepturacanthus savala, assembly GCA_030544235.1. Taxonomy (NCBI): domain Eukaryota; kingdom Metazoa; phylum Chordata; class Actinopteri; order Scombriformes; family Trichiuridae; genus Lepturacanthus; species Lepturacanthus savala. The sequence continues at coordinate 10,830,814 of CM060481.1, forward strand.
TTTTCTCCCGTATTTAGCAGCTCTTTGGACATTGATTTTTGTATCATCGCTTATCCCCCAACTCGTTTTTGTGTGATTGGAAAAAAAATGAAATGCCTCAAACAGAATTGATGAGGCCAGTCCATCGGTCCTTCTACTGCTGCCAGGACTGTGCTCTCCAGTGTAATTTGGCCTGTTCATCCACTTTACATTCACTGCGAAATGGTTGTCCAACAACAGAGGTAATGATTTTATTTTATTTTTTTTTTGTAATTTCTGTGACCAAAAGTTGAGGTAGCTGTGGATGAGATCAAATGCCTGCACTCACACGGGCCCTCCAGGACCAGGACCGGACGCCTCTGACTTAAAACAGCTCGCTCCCAGTTTCACTGCGGCCTTGCAGAGTTCGTAGACCACAGATCACTGAGAGTCGACCTACGGACCAGTGAACCAGAAAATGATAAACGCTCCCACTGGCGAAGAAGATGATGAATGATAAATGACGTGCAGAGATGTGTCACTGAAACTCATAATACTTCTATTCAAAAGAAAATCAATGTTTTTTTTCTGTCCTTCGCTAAGAAAAGAAAACATACGCTCTGCGATGCTCTTTTAAATAAAATACTTACTGCACTGTTAATCCACTCACGTCTTTTCATTTTCTCTTTCAGGAATATCAAATCGACATCATCTTTGCGCAGACGTGGACAGACAGTCGTCTCAGATACAACAGCACAATGAAAATATTGACTTTGAACAGCAATATGGTGGGACTCATTTGGCTGCCAGATACCATCTTCAGAAACTCCAAGAATGCAGATTCCCACTGGATTACAATGCCTAACCAGCTCCTCCGAATATGGAATGATGGGAAGATACTTTACACCTTGAGGTAAAAACAGAAACGCTTTTATTTGGCCAATTTACTCTTCTTCTCTTCTGTGTCTCAGTCAAGAAATAGGATGCATAGAGATCAGGAAGCTGGAAGTCTCTGATGCACTTTACAGAGAAATAGGAGGCAACTTGTGTTAAACAGTTAAACCTTGAAACCTTGAAATGAAATATACATACATATTTACCGATTCTGGATTTTCAGTGAGGGGAAAGGTAGCGGTACAATTTTATGGATAAAGAAAAACAAAACAAAAAAAAACAGATACAAATTATTATTCAAAGCAGAACATCATTAAACATTTTTTGAAATATGCTATTTTGCTTCCTTGAGAGTGAAATAGAAAGATTGGTCCTTTGTTTATATGGTAAACATGAAGTTAGATTAGCTTTGTATAAAAAGTGGAGGGAAACAGCTCGTCTGGCTCTGCCCCCGCTAACCCTCTGCTAACAGCAAGGTTATAGTAGTTTCGTTTTTTGACTTTTCTTTCAATTTCAGTTGAGTTTTAATGATGTTTTTAGAGTGGGTTTTAATATCATCATTTTTTAGTTTAATTTAGTTTAGTTTGAAAATGCTTAATTTTAGTTTAGTTTTCATTTGTTTTTTACTGGTTTTTTTTTGGGGGGGGGGGGTGTAATATGGGGTGTTAGAAATTGAAAGAATATATTTATAGGACAGAGGAAAACCCTAACCCTAACCCAAATTCAATTAGTCAAACAGCATACTCTGCATTTTAATCTCTAAAATAAAAAATAATATAGACAACTTCACAGTAAATAAACACAATGTAATATGAAGAAAATAACAAGAGTTCAAAGGAAACACTTTATAAAATAGAATATACAATATACCATCTGAATACCATATCAACATTTCTTATCTCTTATAATTAATTCCTCGTATCTTCCTCTATAGCTATAAGCGCCCGCTTGGGAGTCAGTGAGGTTTATCAATCAAGCAATTAGCAGTCCTATTAATTAAGAAATGTATGCAAAACACGTTGGGTTGCAAACATTCCCCAAAAAGAGCAGCGCATATGCAATTAGCCCCTGTCATTACCAATTGTAAGTGCAAATTGCCTGCTTGAGCTCTAAGACTAATTTACTAAGGCAGCCACTCTTGTGCCCTAAAGCCTTCTTCCTAATTGGAGCAGTCAACATTAATATAAACTGCTCCTTCACTAATAGCATCTCTAGACTATTTCAGTCTGTTTTTGGCACCGTACTTGAATGTAAGCCTCCAGATTTTAATTTACAATGTCTTTAAGGACTCTTATTTTTTTTAGCTGAATCTTTTGCACACATGTGGATAAGCTTCTACTGTCTGTAAAAGCAATGCGTTGGGACTCCTGGGAATGTGACAAGAGTCACGGAGTGCGAGCACATATCCCCAAGGACAAAAGAATCATCAGATTCACTACGAGTAAGTCAAGTCACAAAGCCTGGTAAGAGGCTCCTGATTGGGTTACTGTTGATATTGACTATTCAGGGAGAGTGCAAACTTTGAGGAGTAATATCCGTTGATGGCATGAGAGAAATCCAATGAAATGTCATTTGGTATTAATTGAGCATTGGCTTGGGTGGAGTAAACACAGATGACATTTTGTGATATCCATGCCTCTCACGCATGCACAGTATTGTCCCAATTCCAGGTTTTAATGAGGTTGAAAAATTATACCAGAATCTTTGTCCATTCATGCACATTGTATATTTAATTTACTGATTTTTTTCCCCTTGATCTTGCTCTCATGCTGTGGACTTCATTTTCATCTTGTGGAGTTGCATGGACAAAGCCCATTGTTAAGAGGAACTAGCACCGTTAAACACATTTTCTTTCCTTATTTTCGTTTTTTTTTTTATTCAGTCAGGTTGGAATTTAAAGAAATGCTTATCTTTCAACCCTGTTAAGTCAGGCTGATCTGTCAAACCAGCCAGTTTGAGGTCAGGGCACTCTTAACGCTGTCTGTAGCCTCTTGTCCCAGGGAGATAAGAAATGTTACTTGCTTACCTTAACTGGTTTATAATTGAAGGTCAACGACATATTGGCTGCATGATTACATCCATTTTTTTTCTAGTCTTAAGGGGGAAGCTGGCCTTTAACTCCACCACCGATCTTTTCAACGGCAGATTTTTCTAGCATTTACATGGATAATATCTGTGTTGTGTTTTCAGAAAAGAGTACTATAGGTTTGTTGATACATCATCCTTGAGGAAGGACACATGATGACAGAGCAATAGGTAATATCAGGATATATCTCACATTGTCTCTCTACAACAGTAGTTTTTATAGCCGGTCACTTATCATCCCTGTTTTTTATTAGTTTGGTGAATTAGAGACCACTGAGGCCTGCCGGGGTCTGTCAACAGCACAGTTCCCTGGTTGTCAGTCGAGGATTATTAAAATCATAGAAATCCCACTTTCATTTTTCCGAGTGAGGTATAACATTGACTGTTTAAAGCAACATTAAAGGAAGAAAGCACCAGAAAACTGTTTGCAACTGGTATATTTGAGTTGTAGCTCAAGACGCTTAAACTACTAACAATTACAATTATTTTAGTATCAATTAATCTATTATTATTTTACTTGCTCAAACCCTAAAGATATTTTTAAATTTAGAAAAGTGGCAAAGTCTCACAGTTTCCATCAGGAATAGTTGGGAGTCTTTGTCATGGAAAATGGCTGAAAGAATAATCAATTATTAAATCATTATACATTAAAGATGTTTTTTTGGTTGTATTGCTAGCTTGCAATCATTCTCTGTCCATTTTTCTGGTACATTCTCCCTTTTTTAGTGTGTTAACCTCACCTGCCAATCAGAATATTAGTGTGAAAATCATTTACAGCACTGTAGACACAAACAAAACAGTTATTAGTCAATTGTAATTAGTAATACTTCAGTCAACTAATGAGAAGAATAATTAACCATTTTTTAAAATCAAATGCAAACTTAAAATTTGATTTGGATATTTTCTGTCTGTGTCTGAAAACCCCTTTAAAACAAAATTCTGTACTGGAGAATGATTGATGGATGCATCGTTTACAATGTGAAGTGTTTTTTGTTGACTACAAACAGCCTTTAGTGAAATTTATGTAGTAGTACTCTAGTTGCACTAGATTGTACAACCCCTGCCTCTGCAGGACATGTAACGTAACTTCATTATTTATTAATGACTCTTACCACTTATTAGGATTTTGCTGCAGCACTTTCATTTGAGACATAGTTATCAACATTCACATCTTAAATCATGTATTTCTGCCCACATTAAGAGCGACTACAAGTGGCACTTTGAAAGTCAGGACAAAGTGAAAAAATGCTTTGATATCCCAGAGATTCATCACAAAATGATTCTTTTGTCTTTGCAGACTGACTATAAACGCAGAATGCCAGCTGAAGCTGCACAACTTTCCAATGGACGAGCACTCCTGCCCGCTCAGCTTCTCCAGCTGTGAGTAAACCTTAGTGTCCTGTGCATGGTTAAATTGTTGCTCTTTATTTCTTTCCATACAGCAAATACTTATTATTTATCTGTATCTGCAAAACGGGAATCATCAGAATCAAGTAGAAATTATTTATTTACTAATTGTTTTTTTTTATATGGTAAAAGTAGTATTGAAGGACAATGGTGGAACTAGAACTGGAGATCAATCTGAAAAGTGTTCAGTGTTTATGTGTTTTTGTGTTCTATTCCTGTAAAGAGACAATTTAAACATGTTCTATTAAATTTGTACATTATGGAGCTGGAACCTCTACAAGATTGGTGCTATTGTTCAATTAATGTATAATATACGTTATGATTATATAGTTATCTATAGCAGCCATTGAGGACACTAAGGTCATGTCCTCCTTTGCTGTATATGTCATTTAAAAAAAAACTAACACATTTAGGAGTTGCTAAGACTTCTTAGCTAAATGGTTTGTTGTATGGCTGCACATAGTTTTGTTCCTCACAGTCAAACTTCAGTGAAAGTCAATTTCATACATGCAAAAAAAACACATGGAAGAATGTGTGGGCAGTTTAATTAGCCAGTGACCTGAACTGAATACAGATCCCTACACAGTTAGCCATGATGCTGCTACAGGCGGTGGTAGAATGTAACAAAGTAGTTTTACTTCCTTACTGTACTCAAGTAGTTTGTTTTTTTATTTGTACTTTACTTAAGTGGAAATAATAATGTATATGTTTACTGACACTTGACTGCATTTTGTGGCAATTATCTCTACTTTCTACTCCTCGTATTTCAGAAATTGACGTTGTTACTCATGATATTATATTAACATCTTTTCGTCAAAATCTTGCAGGAAAAATCACAGGGTATTGGTACTTTTTACTTTAGTACTTCCTCCACCCCTTTCAGTGGATTACTTTGATTGGTGTAATTGCCCCAAAGGGTTATGTTGCAGCTCATTTCGCAGCTGGCGACTGAAGTGCTTTTGCTCACTACTGGACCAACTTTAAGAATTGTTGACCCTTGGGAACAAAATGATGTGAAAATAGGGGCCATGTTGAAATATTCCATAATTTCCCTTTTAATAAAGATATATGACATTTAAGGTCAGCACCCCCTTAAGCTAAGGCTTCTCCCTTTCCTCTACCATAAAGAACACTTGCCTCCCATTTCTCTTGATCGTTTCTACACCTTGATTGGAGCCTCACCTGTGGTTAATTCCACTGACTGGAAATGATTTGCAAAGGTACATACCAGTCTATGTAAGGTCTAACAGCTGACAATGTATGTTAGAGCAAAAAACAAAGCCACGAGGTTAAAGGAACAATCTGCAGAGCTCAGAGACAGGATTTTGTCGAGGTACAGATCTGGGGAAGGCTGTCCATGTCCGCCCAGCTAAACTGACCAATCAGGGGAGATTCTGAAACGAGCCATGTGTAGGTGGCTATAAGAGATTTTGTAGTCCAAAACCAGTGCTGTGCTTTCTGCAGTTGGGTCAGATCGAGGTGGGATCACGTTCTCAGCAGAAACAAACTGCTCCAGAGTTCGTTGGGAAACGAACCATGACCACCTCCACCAAAAGATCTATTATTAGGCTTCAGACAAGTCTGTGAATGGAGAGCCGGCACAAGATTGAACCGCTTGGCACTGCTCATCACTTCACCCATCCAACCAGTCAGAGATTGAGAAGATCTGTACAGTAGAAGGGTGGAAAATCCCCAAATCCAGGTTCGATAGCAGATTCCCCCAAAATCTTGTCACAAGAAGCACTCAAGGTTGTAAACGCTGCCAAAGGTGATTCAACTAGTCTGAATTCATTCATCAATGTTTTATTTGTTTTTCCTTTTTTTACTCAATTTGCAAAAAAAAAAAAGAATAAATACTGTTTTCCCTTTGTCATTATTGAGTGTAGATTAATGACTGAATGTTTTCTTGGATGTGACATATCAAAGGGGTCACCTTTTCTAGTCTGTCCAGCAGGGCATACAGTAGACCATGTAACAATCTGAGGAAGAGAATGAAGCCTGCGCTACCGTTGATGTGTTATCTGCTGTGCATCTATAGCGGCCTCCCAGAGAGATCTATTATTAAGATTACAGTGATTTAATTTGATAAAACCTTGCACCTTGTGCAGTCTATTAGTCTGTTGACCGTGATCCATTAAACCCATTTTCTTATCTAAGCATTATACTGGTTTCCTTGATGATGGCTCTGTTTTGTTAATAAAGGAGCTATGTTTGTGAAGCAGTTTACATGTTGTAATCCTTTTTGGTGCGACAAGTTGTAATGTAACTTTAAACAGTTAGACCCTCGCCAACGTTCTCGATTGACTATAACAGCCTGTGGAATTACTTTTATGCAAAGGGATCGGGTAAGGAATGCCCATGCTTCCGTGTGCCTTTCAACAAACGACATTGGCATCCACCACAGTAAAACACAGGGTTATCCTACTAGAAGCAGCATGCAGATATTAGACTCTCCACCTAATGAGGCGCCTGGCATGACCACCGAACACAATACAACACAGATGCAATAATGAGTCACACACTGCTAAGCAAACACACAGTTAGACAACGGTATTTCCTCAACAAAGGAACACAAAGCAAGCAGCAGAGTGAAAGCAGAGGAAAGATTCACCTAAAATTGATGCAACAATTCTAAATCAATGCACATTCAGGAAGGTGGCGCATATGTTTTTTTGTTTTTTGTTTTTTTTTTGATTTTTTAATTTAAAAACCTTTAAACCTGCACACGATATTTTTATATTATCAGGGACATAACTTAGGAACACAACTCAAAGAAAAGCTCCATGTATGCAGGACATCAAAAAATAAATGTTCTCTGACAAGTTCATCATATGACCTTTATAAATTCTGGAAATATAATATATATAAAACAATGATAGATCTTTAGTGAAAGTTGTATCGAATTTATAGTGGTTATTCTTTAGAAACATGAACATATTTTTGCCAACTTTTTATAACAGCCATTAGCTTTGCTGTAAATGTAGAATGTCGCCTACAATGTATTGCAGTTATGCATTTAGTACAGGAAAATAATGCAGAGCTATTGCAATTATCTGCAGAACCTCATTGAAAGTGGTAGCTTGCATCTGAAGGTGATTAAGGGCAAGTGCATTTCATTTTCTCCTTCAGTTCTCCTTCTCTCTCTTTCCATCTGCAAGTGACCTCAGCCATGACGTATTGTGTTACGTTTAATACCAAAGGCTGAGGGGGTTGAACAAGGGGAAATGAAACGAATAATGAAACACATCCTCTGCGTTTAACATTGCAACTGAACATCTTGCTTATTGCCATGTTTCATGAGGAATGTAGTTCTTATATTGTTCTAGTATTGCTATATGAGTCATGGATCAACATTACAATACATTTCTGTCATGAATTTTTGTAACTCTCTCTGACAGGAAGCTAGATTGCTGGCTTTTAATAATAATAATTAACAATGTCTTTTCAGTGGGGCGACGGGGGCTCTTCATTTCCAGATTGTTATTGAGGGTTATTTAATTTCCTGTGGTTGTTAATTAAGTTATCTTGTATGATCATAATCAGTTTTTATTGGATTTCTACTACTGAAACTTTTTCGTCACTCTGACACACTGGCCTTTTTCTTATTCAATAGACGGCTGGTCAAACATCCAGATGATTCAAGTGTAGCAAATAGATGACTTTGAAAAGATAAGAATTCAATGAGCAATGTCATATCTGTGTCAGCTGCACAGAATCAGACTCATAGAACTTGTAAATATATACTAAAGACTCAAAACACAAAGACAAATCGTTTAAACATTGCATTTCGACAAAAGCTGCTTTGGGCATTAACATAGACATACTACAAGAAGCATATTGTCTCATTATGGGTTGCCTGTGTTTCTGTGTTTCTAGCATTTTTTATGCTCATTCAACCCAATTAACATTGGCCAGTTTTACTCAAACACTGAGCTCTCTTCTTTCAATAGTGACTTCCTTATTAATCCCACTATTGTGTAGCATTCCCACATAATGATGGCTTTTGAAGTCACTGTTTTCGGAAGACAAAAACATGTGTACCAGGAACTTGTGAACACTCCATTTATTATTTTTCTTACAGGTGAACTCTAACCACACAACACTGTTGCCTCTCTCCAACGTCACATTCCCACTTAGAATTGTTTACACGTTATTCAGATATGCTAGTTACTTTGCTTAGCAGTTAGCAATGTCTTCTCCCTCCCTCTCACTCTACTGCTCTCTCTTGCAGTGTGTGTGAAATAACACTTTTGTGTCTCATATTTGATTATTCCGTTGTCTCCTTTCGTGATAATGTTACATGTTATACAGCTCTTGAAAAAAATGAGAGACATCTCTACATGTATTCTAGCCATTCCATTTTAGCATCTGTTAAATTCCAACACCTCATTCTGCTTAAAGAGGCACTGATTAGGTGAACACCTGAGCCAAGAACAATGCCAACCTGTGACTAAAAATAAAAATTAAATTAATTACACTAAATATTGATTATTGAACTCAGTTTAAGTGTAAACATTAGTATTATGTTGTTTTAAAATAAATTTGATCTAGTTTCTTTGCCTTGTATGATGGCAAAGAAACTATTTTTCATTTTCTGCAAATAAATGCTCTAAATGATAATATTTTTATTTGGAATTGGGGGGAAATGTTGTCAGTAGTTTATAGACTAAAACAAAAATGTTCCTTTTTTCCAAAACTCATACATATAAGTAGTAAATCAGAAAAAAATAATAATTTTGCATTGGTTTCTTATGTCTCTTTGTGTTACCGAAGCTGCTTACACCCCCACCAACCAGTTCACACTTCTAACAGCTTTTCCCCACCCAGCTACATAGCCACTGACCAACCAACTCTGCTTATTGGCAGCTCTATCATAACAAACATGAAATTAGTGACACTGGCAACCATTGTCGAATGTATTCCTGCAGCCAGAGCAAGGAACATGCTGCTGCTGCAGTAATGATTCCCAATTTCCCAGTTGCAGGTCACTAACATGAATGTTGAGTGGGTGTGTACATATGAAAAGACAAGTCACACTGTAGTTTTCTCTGGGCCCCTGCCAAACCTGAGTAGTGAGGACATGTAAAGCTGCATATCAACATTCAGCCACTGGCTGTCGAGGTGGTATCCAGTTAATGATGTGTGCTTTGTACATGTAGATAATTGGTGGAGTTTCTGGGGAAGACTTGGTCTACATACAGCCCACATGTATCCAGATACATGACCATGTTTATTAGTGGGTCAAAACCAAAACAACTAAGAATTGGAGGCAGAATTGCAGCACATATAAAGTGGTGCATATAATATCAGATCATTACATTGATTTACTTCAATCTAATTATTATAATTATTAATTAGAGGTGGAACATTTAGTCAATTAATAAATTAGTTTCCAGCTATTACATTAATCAGCAACTATTTTGACAAGAGTCATTTTTAAGAAAAACAAATGTCCAAATTCTTTGTTTTCAGCTTCTTAAATCAGATTATTTTCAGTGCTGTTGTCTATAACAGTAAATTGATGATCTTTGGGTTGTGAACTGTTGGTCTGGACAAAAGAAGACATTTTATGTTGCATCTACCCTGCAAGAAATGTAATCTTATCTTGTTTTTGTACAATTAGTCCAATATTTAGCAGACTTATTTTGAATTATCTTATTCAAGACATTTTAGGTTACATTTTTAGCTCTGGGAAACAGTGACCAACACTTTACATCATGTTATGAACCAAACAACCAACTAAATCGCTTAAAAATTGAGTTATTAGTTGAAGCACTAAATACTGTTATTACTATACATCTCTATGTAGAACTTATTGTATTATGCTCTTCTCTCTCTCTCTCTCTCTCTCTCTCTCTCTCTCTCATGGCATATTATTTGACATTTAAGTAATGGGTTTTACGTATAATATCTATCACAAATCATATATTAAGAGTATGCCAGTGTTCATCTCTCTCTCTCTCTCTCTCACTCACTGTGACCTGTGAGATAACTACTGTTGTGCTTTGGCTATATATAAATAAAATGGTCTTGACTTGACTAAGGAGCCTGACACTTTTCCAAGTTGGAAAACTCACTCTTAAAGCACACCGATGTTAAAGACTGTTACCACAACAATCCACTAAGACACACACTCAAGGCAGGAAGAACTGACTAAAGCAGGATTAGATGAGGCAGGCAGATTGGAAGACAGTTCAGTTACAACATGCATCTCCTGGAACATACAATACATCACAGATAGATGATGTTTTAAGGTTCCATGCCATGGAAATTGCCATTTTAATTCTTTTTTTTTATAGAGAAAGTTGTTTTATTTATTTATTTGTTTTGATAAATACTGTCACATGCATCAAACACAATACACAAACTCATTACAATACAAAAAGCTTATATTCAGAAATGTCTTTCTTTGACAGAAGAACAGGTGTATGTTTAAATGTAAAACTGGCCAATGTTAATTGGGTTGAATGAGCAGAAAGCCGTTTCAAGGCTTTTGAAACGGCTTCTTTGTACCTTATTCACAGCCATTCTAATTAGCCAATAAGAGGAGATGGTCATGAATATTAATAAGACAGACCAAAATCGCTCTGTGCTTTCTGAGCTGTAATACTATAATTTCTGGTACTTTATACCTCAAATGTATCATGTAAGGGATATCAAAACTGAAAACCCAGACAAGTACACAATAGTGGAAATTAATAATTAAAAATGATGAAATTATGAAAATTCCCAAACATTTTGTATAATGTAAGTTTGTAGATATTTTAATTTACATTTTAATAGGAAAAATCACATATTAGTTTTTTTGTTAATTGAAAGCCTATTACACGAAAATTGCTATCAGGCAATCATAATTCTGTTAGCTTCTCTACTTAAAATAATTATGTGTCTGTTTAAGACAGGAGACATTCAGGTGAGCATGACACAGAGGTAGAAATGGAATCATTAACCCATCATTAACCTCCCATGATCGATTGTAAAAGCACTCCCAGGCTCTGTGCACATCATGTGAAGGTCAGGCCCGACATCAAGATGGATTCAGTGCATTATTGAAAGCTTTCATTTAATCTACCTTCCTTATGCCTCTGTCTTCATTCCACACTGTCTTTTCATTAGCCCTGCAGCCACTAGCACAAGACAAATGTTGCTCCGGGTGGCCCTAGGTCTGTCTGCAAAGGCCATCCATCACCAGGATGTGCCATGTAGCACTTTGAGTTTCACTATGAATGAAAGTGCAGCACCACGGGTCACACACATACACATGCGCTGTGTATTTGCAGATGGATACCCACGGGACGAGATGATTTACAAGTGGAGGAAGAACTCTGTGGAGGCGGCCGACCAGAAGTCCTGGCGCCTCTACCAGTTTGATTTTATGGGCCTGAGAAATACTTCTGAAATAATAACGACAACAGCAGGTAAGAAACACCGGCTCTTTCTTAATTCCCCATTTGCACCTCACAAGCTCAATGACAACTTGTGGGACAATCTTAGGCCATTTTAGTTTGCTCAGCTCAAAACTTTGTCAGTGACATCACCTGGCCATCGATCATCACCCTCCATCTGTGGGTGATGTTCCTCTTCTACATATTTAAAGGTCCCATACTATAATAATTGAAATTTTAATTGCTTTTTGATTCCATCAGGACATGTGTTAAGTTGATTGATTGATGATTACACAACTAGCTGCAGTGTTTTCTGCAGTGTTTTCTTTCCTTCCTTCAGTCAGTGTCTATCCATAAATCCAATGTTTCATATATAACTATCATAGATATCAACACTTTAAATGAAAAAAAAAAAAGTTTTAAAGTTTAAAATCCAGCAAAAACTCTCTGTGGAGCATTTTCAGTGGTTATGCACGTTACATGGTGACATAGAACATGTTGCATCAAGGACATACAGCAGCTGCCAGACTCATTCGCAGTCTGATATTCATTTCCCTGGCTTATTATGCAATTATATTTTTCTACCACTAATATAAAATGATATCAGCTGAAGAGATGAACTGTTTCCAAGAGGGAAAGGAAGCTGTATGTTATCAGCATAGAGCTGACTCAGCTCTATATTTTCATAAATGTTAAACACCATTTGCATATATTTTTCATTAAGTATAACCTTCACAGCAAACTACTCAAAACCAGATAAAACAACAAGCAGCAGACTATGCTATATATGTTAGAAATTAAGTTGTTTCACACTATATCATTGAAAATGTCCTGTATGTGTGAAAAGTGTGTTTTTTTCCACATACAGGTGACTATGTGGTGATGACAGTGTACTTTGACTTGAGTAGAAGAATGGGCTACTTCACCATCCAGACTTACATCCCCTGCATCCTAACAGTGGTCCTCTCGTGGGTGTCCTTCTGGATCAAAAAAGATGCCACTCCAGCCAGAACCGCTTTAGGTAAAGTACTGCGGACTCATTGCATTTAAAGGGCTCCATCCATTTACACGTGAAAAACGTCCTTGAACAGCTTTCCGCCTTTTTCTTGCCTCTGAACGCTTTTGCATTGATGTGCTGTTATCTGTACTGCATGGATATTTGTTCACCACTTAACTTGAGTCACTGCATCTGCTTTATTCTGTTCTGTTATGCTTTTCCCTCTGCTGTACATGCTCTCTATGTGTTGTTGTGCAGTCCTGTGGAACATTTTGGTGAAGGTAATTGATTTCTTTTTTTTTTTTTTTTTTTTCTCTGTTTACATTTTGTCCATAATTTGCGTGAGTGTTGGCCCAGATATTAAATAATTGAGGATTGGGGGAAAATGCTACTTTAGATGAGGTAACTTCAAACATTTAGAAAGTAGTGGCTATTGTGTGTATGTGTTTACGATGTATAACATATATGTGCCTCCTTTCAATATTACAAGTGCAAAGTGATGCAACATCTGCCAGTGATTGTGGGAAATTGCATTCTTGGCTTGTGAGTAATTTGTGTGATTTTCCCTCAGCGCTTAATGGAAACACCTTGTGCTCAACCTGAAAAATGAGTCTGGGACCTTTCTGTGTAGAGGTTGCATGTTCTACCCATGTCTGCATGGGACTTCTCCAGGTTCTTTGCTTTCTCCTATAGTCCAAAAACATGCTGATGTTAATTGAAGGCTATAAATTGCCCACAGGTGTGAGTGTGTGGTGTGTGCCCCACGATAGGCTGGCCACCTGTCTGTCTGGGGTGTATCCCTGCCTCTCGTGTGAAGTATGCTGGGATTGGCTCCAGCAGACCCACATGACCCTAGTGAAGAATAAGCGGGTATAGGAAATGAATGAAATACACATGTTCCAAGCCTGGTACAAAAAAATATTTTTGGTCTCTACAGATAATTTTCTCTATTAATGACAACTGTTTTATTATATTATAGTTTAGAGTTCTGCATAATTAAGGGTAAAGGCCACTCTAAATGACAGGTGGCTAGCCAAGATGGCAACAGCCACAATATGGCTTCAAAACAGGAATCTGCACAGCAACAGATCAGCAACATTACAAATGTTTTGTCCATTATTTGTATTTTTTATTCATACAGTCTATGGTTGTGCATCCCATCAATGACTCCATGTCACCAAATATCCCATCAGCCAATGTCACATATCCCTGCTTTTGTATTACACTGTATAGTGTGGAGATATGACACTATACATGACACAATACATTCACTGATGGAAGAGACCAAGCTAGAAAAGGAATAATGAAGGCCATTGCATGAAAATCCGGTGAAGGAATGAAGATAATGAATGTATTGTATACGTAGACTGATTGTAAAAGTACAGGAGCAAGGCACCCTAGTGTGGGAATATAAAATGAAGCACTTTAGATATAATCATAACCCGCATAAAGGATCAGAGTCGCCACACTTCTTAGATCAGGTCTGAGCCTCAAAGCATACTTTGAGTAGCAAATTCTGTTAGATTTCAGCATATTTTTTGTTGAATTCTTTGGGCCCTTAAGGCATTTATGTTTGACACATCACATACAGAAACTCACAATTGGCTCCACATGAAGCTGTCAGTAAAGATAAATGCCTCCGAAAGTTTTCCTCTCTTCAAATCTGTTCATTTTAAGTATAAGAGGTAAAATTCTCGAGTCTGTGCCACAGCATCGGCAGAAGGCAGGTAAGGGTAATCACTGTAGCAAGCAGAGGCTAAAGGAAAAGTGTGAGACGTCCGCCTGAAATAGATGGGGCCAGCTTGTTACCATGGGAACCCCAGTGAAACAGTCACAGATGGGTATTTTTTTCTTATGGGCATCTCTATAATGGCTCATGGAGGAAAGAGATGGGAGAGAGGAGGGAATAAAATAATTCAGAGATGCTGGAGGAAACAGAGATCTTTCTAAGACCTGTCAGATTCACAAACAAGTGAGAGTGAAAATGCAATTTTAACTGGTATTAACCCAGGAAACCTTGTTGTTCTAATCAGTATTTTTATATTAATAAAAGGATTAAATGACTCTGTGTGATATGAATGTGATAACTAGTAATGATGAGCCGACCGAGAATTATCACATTAATTAACAATGCAGCGACCTCTGCTCTACCGAGAATTTTAGCATCTTTCAGCTCATTGTTTTGGTCCACACTTAATTAATATTGTTAATATTGTTTCCATCCATCCATCCTCTACTGCTTTTCCTGGTTGGGTCACGGAGGCAGCATCATCAACAAAGAAGCTCAAACTTCCGTCTCCCCAGCCACATCGTCCAGCTGTTCTAGGGGAACCCCTAGGTGTTTTCAGGCGAGAGACATAGTCTCTCTAGGGTGTCCTGGGTCTTCCCCCCTGGCCACCCGGAGCACCTCACCAGGGAGGCAACCAGGAGGCTTGTATTAACGATCTCATCCTTTTGATCATTACCCAAAGATTGTGACCATAGCTGAGGGTAGGAACACTAGTAAATTCTTCACCGTGACGAACAGATGCAGAGTCTGCATCACTGCAGATGTTGGACCCATTTGCCTGTCAATCTCCCACTCCATCTTTCTCTCACTCATGAACAAAACCCCAAGATACTCCACTTAAGGCAGGTTTTCATCCCCTAGCTGGAAGCTGCACTTCACATTTTTCCAGGGGGGATTTTAGCATTTTTGAGCTCATTGTTTTGGTTCACTATAACCATTCTTGTTAATCTTGTTTGAGCAACTCAACCCAGCCAGTGTCGTAGAAACTCCACTGCCAGCTACTGTTTTGGACATTTTTACGTAATGACACAGGAACACAAAATGCTCACAGTGGTGTAGAAACATAAATCAGCCTTAACTAATCACTGCTTTCTATATTGTCTAGCCTGACAATTGTCTACAAGGGAAAACGACAGTCAGATTAAGAAAGGTCCTCATTTAGGATGCAATTCTCTCCTTGTGTAATCAACCGTGAGCCGTGGTATACCCAGCGTTTCCCGTCATCTCTCTATCTATAATGATGATTAAAATGATCATTGTTTTTAGAATGCTACAATATATTTTGAAAAAAAAGAAAATCTTGCAAAGAGTAAGAGCTGTGAATATTGTCCCTCAATCTCATCCTTTGGAATGGTTAGGCAGATTAAATAAAACATGATGGGACTGCTGAGTCTGCCCTTTGTCAGTTGAAGCTATGGGGAGCAAATACAGTATGTACTATATGTACTTTACCTTCTCTTGCAGTATAATATGTCAAATCCAAATATCTTTGTCTGTGCCATTGGTGGTTTCATGGTATGTTGTTTTGGTCAAAAAATACATTGGCTTTGGCTTTTCTTTCATTAAATGTTGAATAGTACAACGATTACATTAAACAGTGTGTTATAGTCCAGGCTGCTGAAATGTAACTTTCCGCATACTTATAAAATATAAAGAAATCCCAACCTTGTGAATTTCCATTACATTTGAGCAGTCCCTAAGCTCTCCTTACTTCTGCCCTTCAGGTATAACCACAGTGCTGACTATGACAACTCTCAGTACTGTGGCCAGGACGTCACTTCCACGAGTGTCTTATGTCACTGCCATGGACCTTTTTGTCACCGTTTGCTTCCTGTTCGTCTTTGCTGCTCTGATGGAGTATGCGACATTAAACTACTACTCAAACAGAGCTCGAAGACCCAGATGCATCGAAAATAAAAGACCGGTAAGTTGGCTTTGGATCACTGTTTGTTTTTTGACAAAGGCTTATTGTTATTTCTATTTTCTTTCACTGTGAAGGAGACACCTCATATCATAATCCAATAACAAAGTGTTTGTGACAACAAATTGTGCCATCGCATGTGTGTACCCTAAGGTAATGAATCATCTAGCCAATGCTTTATAAATGTACAAACATAGGTTTTCTATATAGTGAAATGAAATTTAAAAAACTTAAATGAACTTAATGTGACCGCATTAATCACTTGAAGACATACCAATTACAAGAATTATTGACGGAAGTAGGAGTTTAAATTAACATTAACTCAATAAGTGGTTGAAGACATACCAGACACTTGAATTATTGACAAGTAGGAGTTTTATATCAATATTGACTCAGTAAGTGCTTGAAAACATACAACATGCATGAATTTCCAAATTTTGCAAGTGACGTTGGCCATACTGGGACTAGAAGTATGTATCTTTGGATCCTCAGAGCAGGTCGCTGACAAGTTGCACCATTGAGGAAACACAGGTTCCACACACTTTCTCACAAATTTGAGGCAGTGGCACCACACGTGCAGAATGGAGAGATTTGTGCCTGTTTAGAATTTAATCTCTTTTAATGTTCAAAATTTAAATCACACATCATTCTGCTGGTTTGGAGCTTATAGTCAAACATCTTGGTGAAATTTGCTTAGAACTGAGATGAAATTGAACTTTCATCAATCATAGACAAATTGAATGCACTGACTAAGTCATGGTCCTAGATGATGAAAAACAAATCTGTGCAGCCAATTAGCTCTTATTGGTAGCATATTACAGGACCACAATGGAAACAAGCTCAATGGCTTTATTGTGTTTATATCCTTTTGACCAATGTTCTATGTTACAATGAAGACTTCAATCAATCAATCAACCAAAATACTGGTTAAAGATATATACTCTGGGTACAGAAAGAAATCAGACCCCCTTAAACATTTCACTCTTTGTTAAATTGCAATCATTTAATATAAAATAATTCATAAAAGTTCATTTTTCCCTCATTAATGTACACATATTGACAGAAGAACAAAACATTTTAGCATATTTATTAAAAAGGAAAAACTGACCATAAGTATTCAGACCCTTTGCTGTGACACTCTGCTGTCCATTTCTTCTGATCATCCATGAGATGGTCCTCCACCTTCATTGGTGTCCAGCTGTCAGCTGATTATACTGATTGGACTTGATTAGGAAAGCCACACACCTGTCTATATAAGACCTCACAGCTCACAGCAAATGAGAATCAAGAGGTCAAAGGTTCCTAAGATCATAGTGGCCTCTATTATCCTTTAATGGAAGATGCTCGGGACATCATAACCCTTCATAGAGCTGGAGGTCTAGCCAAACTGAGGAAGTTAGCTATTGCTGCAGCCCACCACGAGTTGGGGCTTCATGGCAGAGTGGATGAATGAAGCCTCTCCTCCATGCAAGAGGCATGAAAGCCCACATAAAGTCTGCTTAAAAAACACCTATAAAAATAACACCTACTAAAATAAGATCCTCTGGTCTGATGAGACCAAGATAGAACTTTTTGGCCTTAATTCTAAGCAGTATGTAAGAAGAAAACCAGGTACTGCTCACCGCCTGTCTAATACAGTCCCAACGGTGAAGCAGTATTATGCTGTGAGGGTGATTTTCAGCTGCAGGGACAGGACTAGTTGCATTTGAAAGAAAGATACAGCCAAGTATAGGGATATCCTGGAAAAAACCTTCTCCAGAGTGCTCAGAACCTCAGACTGGGACAAAGAATCACCTTCGAACAAAACAACGACCCTAGGCACACAGCTAAAATAACAAAAGAGTGGCTTCAGAACAACTGTGTGACTGTTCTTGAAGCTCAGCCAGAGCGCTGTCTTAAACCCAACTGAGCATCTCTGGAGAGACCAGAAAATGTCTGTCCACCATCCAACTTGACAGAACTGGAGAGGATCTGCAAATAGGAATGGCAGAAGATCCTCAAACCCAGTTGTGAAAAACTTGTTGCATCATTTTCAAAAAGACTCATGGCTGTATTAGCTTAAAAGGTTGCTTCTGTTACATATTGAACAAAGGGTCTGAATACTTATGCCTGTTTGATATTTCAGTTTTTCTTTTTTTAATAAATCTGCAAAATTTCAACAACATTTTTTTCTGTCAATATGGGGTGCTGTGTCTACAGTAATGACAAAAAAATAACTTTAACTGATTTTAGAAAATGGCTGCAATATAATAAAGAGTGAATTCAGGGGGGTCTGAATACTTTCACAGTTAGAAAATTAGTTTTTGGTGCAGTTCTGTTAAATATTCTTGCAGAAATATTCCTTAAAAATCACATGCGAGTTAACTTGTGTCTTTTCTTAGAAAAACTGGTCTCTCTCTCTCTCTCTCTCTCTCTCTCTCTCTCTGATAGTGCTTTAGGTTTGTTATCACAAGATGGAAATGAGAAAACCTTTCAGGGTTGAGATGATGTGATGCTGCCCTTTTATAAGCTTTTCTGATAAGACTGTTACTATTTTAAGGGACACTGCTTCAATCTGAACAAGCCCCCAAGACAGACGGGCCTTTTCTAGCCCGCCGACATCTGTGAGCAGTGATGGTAGCGCATGTCCTCTTCAAAATAAAAAAAACACACACATACAAAGCAAAATAGCGGTTAGGCAGAATATTATACTCACTATTACTGCAGGATTGAAGACTGAGCAGATATGATGTTGGTTAGTTTATTTGCAGTGACAATTACAATATGTTTATATTTGTAGTTAAAGAAGCTAGTGGTTCAGATAGTTGGTCGTTGGTTCACCTTCAGTCAATTCACCAGTTGATGACATATCAAAACTTGGATTTGTGAATTCTAAAGTTGCAATACATCCTCAAACTGTGGACAACTTTGTTTTCATCATCTATCTATCTAAATGATAGATTAAGGAAGTGGTATAGTGGTTGTAGTAGTATTGTAGTTATTTTCTTAGAATATCCATTACAAGTAGATGATATTAGCTTGTCTAAACCATTTCATCCATTAATCTAATTTTTATCCAGTATTTCCCTTCAAGCGTCTAAACTAAAGCTCCTAACCCCAAAACCGAAAGGGGACACAATAAACAAGTTAAATGGGCGCTCCACCCATGTGGACTCAGCATTTTGAATTCAATGCATCAGTGTTTCTATGGACTTGGCCATGTACTAGAGATGCATGGATGGTGGTTGCAGCTGCAGTTTCTATGACTGAACCGTGGCTCGAGTAGGTGACTTAACTAAATACAGGCTGATTTTAGCTTTTAAAAATATCAGTATCCTTTCAAGAGCGCCTTGACTGGGTAACTTACACAGTCATGGTTTTCCAAAGAAAATAAAACTTCCAGGGAACGGTGGTAGCACATTCATGGATAACAGTGCTTTTTTCATTGGTTGTTGCGATAAGTAGTATAAATAATATACCCAGTACAGTAGTGTTTCTCTTTCTGATTGGCTACATGATAGCCAATCAGAAGCGGCTTTCGTTTTTGACTGACGGTACAGACGTAGGTGCTCTAATAAATATATATTTATTAGAGCACCTATATATATATATATATATATATTTCAAATAAAAGAGAAATACAATGTGTGGTGGGAGCATAAGACAAAAGACCCAAAAGAGTGAATGTCACTCAGACGGTGGACAGGCACCGTTTTGAAAATTGGTCAAACACACTGGTGTGGACGGATGGTGGATGATGTATTTACTTATTGTGATGCAGTGGCAGATGAAATAATTAGCCATCTGTGCATCTCTACCGTGTACATCTTCACAGCCAAAAGTGAACACGGTTGAGATCTGAAGTGCGCATGAATTATTATAATAAGCATTTTTTTTTTTACCTCTGTGTAACTGTTTCTTCGTCTTTTTTCAGAACTACTCTGTCCTGGATGTGAGACCTCCGCACACCGTCATCGCTCTAAACAACTCCATGTACTGGCAGGACTTTGAGGATGCTTGCGTCTACGAGTGTCTGGACGGGAAAGACTGCCAGAGCTTCTTCTGCTGCTACGAGGAGTGTAAAGGAGGCGCTTGGAGAAAAGGCCGTGTCCACATAGAGTTACTGGAACTGGACGCTTACTCTCGCATCTTTTTCCCCACCTCCTTCTTGCTGTTCAACATCGTCTACTGGGTGGGCTATCTCTACCTTTAGCGCGCCGCAGGCGACCATCGAGGCACGAAAGAAGGACGGAACAGTTTAACAGAGGAGATTAATCAAAGGTAACGCCAAATAAACTCTTTACCTGCGGTACCTGAAGCATTTATCTGGACAAACGGAGGCCGACCTGAGATTCCAGCTTGTGACTTCAGAATGAGAAGACAACAGTTTCCTTATTCCCATCATATGCTGTAAACTGAGGGAGGACACAGGAAGACAAAGAAGGAAACTGCTGCCCTAAACTCCTCCTCCTTGTATTGTAGGAATGAACAGGCGCGTTATTATCCAGCCATCAGTCAAACCCAGTTGATGAAAATCCAAGGACATTGGAACCATTTCTAGTGCCTTCCTCTGGAGGGGTAGATACTATCTGCTACAATAATCAGGGAATAATGATTTATAATAAAACATGAAGAAAAAAAAAACCAAAAGAGTCTGGCTTCGACTGATTACGGCTGCTCTCATTCTGAGATTTAAGTTACATTTTTAAAACAGCCGTTTGTGCTAACAACCATGTGAAGAATCATTTGGTTCTTATCTCTTCTAACTGACTTTCAGCCATTGAAAAATGACTCATTCTGACCTTCTATTAGTATTCTAAATAAATGGGTTCCCAGAGAAGAGGATTTATGAATAATCTTCCAGCAGAAACAATTATTTGTGCTTAATTTGTCATTTGGTGACAAGATACAGAGTCAATTATTTTTGTTGTTTTATATTTATTTAATGGTTATTTATTATGGGTTTAATGGTACATGTATACAGACATCATGATTCATGCAGTTCTATGAGGGACCTGTCTGGGTCAGTCTGGGGTCGGTGCAAGTAATTTACATCGTGTGTTGGCTCTGTGCAGCTGCAATGTCCCTCACTCACACACAGCCTCACTGAGAAGCAGTGTTGTGAAAGTTACTTCACAACTGTAATGCATTATTTATTACTTGTTACTGTCATTTCAAAATAATTTGTTACATTACAATATTACTGTATTTAAAACGTAAGGCATTACACTACTATTGCATTACTTACGTCACATATCTTAAGTTACTTTCACCAAAATAACTGTAAATATGAATTTCGCCATCTAAATATAGCTCACCTTTGTCTTTATTGTTGCGAGTCGCAACAAGGACCTTTCTGACAATTTTTAAAAAGCTGGTGATTCCACTGTTGAAAGTGGTTTTCATGTCTTCAGCAACAAGTCTCCTAGTCTCCTTGATGCTGAAGAATCTCAGAGCAGGAGAATGTTAGTTTTGGCTGTTTTGTGCTCATGCTCCGTTTGCTTCCTTGCTAACTTCATGTTACTATGGCACCTCTGTAAATGTTAAATTACTGCTGCTATTTCAGGAGATGTGGGCAGTTTTTGAGGTGTAGCACACAAAGTGCATTTGTCTACGATGTTCTTCAGATCATTATGTTTCACTAACGCAAAGTAATGAACGTGTGCCCGTCTGGAGAATGTGTTCTTCATCTTCTGTCTGACAAGCCAAAAGTAAAAGGAAGTGAAACATTATGGACATTTCACTGCTGCTGATCTTGCAGTAATTTAAGCAAACCTGTATAAGAAAAGGTGAGAAAAAAAACAACACATTGTAATAATGTGTGGTACTGATATTTGTACTAAAGTAAAATATGACCTATTTTTCCTGTAATGCTTTACATTACTGTGTTACAGCAAAAATCAATGCATTACAATAATAACATATTAGTGTTTATCAGTTATAATGTGTATGTATTTGAGGAGGCAGGAGCAGACAGCATTGATGCAGCCACCAGGTGACAGTACTCAAGTTATGTTATTCAAAATAATTCATCAGTGTTGTTAGATGGTGGTGTCTGAGTTAAAATACATCCCACATGCTGACACATATCAGACGACATCACTCAGATGTGCAGAAAAAGACGACAGGAGTGCAAAATCGAAACTTCCATGCATCAGCCTGAAGTTACTGAAAGACTCCTCATCGCTATTTAATTAGTATTATTTTCAGAACAAAAAAAGGATGTTTTTTTGTATTGGAGCTTTTTGAATGTTGCAGTGAGCCATTGCAACATATAGGATGTTCAAAGGGACAGTCCGTGTTCACAGTTTATATTTAACTGCATAAAACAGCAGAAATTAAAATAAGTCACTACTTAGCAAATACTACCCGGCTGTACTTTAGTACCGCCCCACTGGCATGGGTGTTTTTTCATTCTTATATATATTTTTTATTTTCCTATTGTATCGAACTTTGACCTCCGTGTACCATTAAACCCCTAATATTTTATTTGTGTGCATACATGGTGGGAGCTACAGTATCATCAGGGTATCCTGGGTGTTCACCCAGTGGCCCAAGAGAACATACAGTTGTTATGGATACAAAAGCACAGAACAGAAACCCCATGTGCACTTTAAATGAGATATTTTTAAAATCATCTTTCCTTTAAGGGGATACATACGCTAATTCTATTTCTTGCTGGGAGTTAGATGAGAAGATTGATGCCATCATGTCTGTACTCTAAATATGAAGCTAAAGCCAAAGACAGGAAATAGGGCAAAACATCTATATAAGTCCATCCAAAGTTAAAGTCCCCCTCCACTGAAAAAAAGTATGTTTTTCCTGTTCTTGTTCTTGCAGTTGGATGTTTGCGTTCACTGTGCAGAATGATGTTTGACACTAGAAGGCTGTTTTCCCATTCATCTACTGAAAGTGGAAAGTTTCTCTCAAGTGCTCCTTGAAAATCTAATTTTATTGCCTCTGAACATTATTTATGACATCACAAATGGTTTGAGGCCCAATTCCTGTCCAGATTTAAATTTACACATTGTGATGTGGAAAGTTGAAGCCTGCAGTGCAGAAACACTAAGGATAGACTTTAGAGTGAAGGAGAAGACATCTTTGTCCAATGTAGTTGGCTCTTAAATATTAAATATATTTTTATAATCATCATCACTATCATGGATTCTAATTTCAAGTAGATGCAATATTAAGGATAGTAATTATTATTTTTGTGGAAAAAAGACACAATATTGTTCAAAGCACAATGTTCAAAGAAGAGTATTTTTATGTCTTAATAATAGGTTTGGCCCAATTTTCAATATATTGAAACATTCTCTCTGCTCTGCTTAGGTGCAATGTGCCCTCTTTAGTGTGTGGTAATATAAAACTTAATGGAGAAGCAGTGTTCAGTTTTTATTCTCCATGTATCGGAAACAAACTCCCAGAAAACTGCAAGTGTGATGCAAGTCTCAGTTCTTTTAAATCAAGGCTACAGAGGCTAAAAGAAACATAAAACAAAGCAATACAATTATATTGTGGTTATGATTTTAATTTCTTTTTTTATTTTATTTGATTGTTTTGTGTTCTTTTATACAGTGTTTCTCTGTGAAATGAGTGTTTTGCAACAAAGAACAGTATTCACTTAACACCAAGACCTTCTTATGATCAAAAAGCAATTAAAATCTCACTTTCTACAATACAGGAGAAATACACTTTGGTTTTTGTGCAAATTAACATGACATATTTAATGTGTTATAGAGATGGTGGAAGGGAATTTCTCGAATTAATTTCTCTCTCTGTAGAGACTCGGACATTTCTTTATCCAGTTCTTATGCTGTGCTAAACTAACCAGCTGCAGGTTATAGCTTCATATTGTATCATACAGACATGAAAGTGGTATCAGTCATCTCATCTAGTCAGTGAAATTCTCAAAATGTCAAATTATTTTCAGTGAAATGGGAGTAATGAATGGTTTATAGATTGAGAGGAATCATATTTTTTGCATCAGTATTATGCTGTAGATTAGTGGTTGTAAGGAGAACAGCTCCTGGGTTAATACAGTTATAGACCAATTAGGCCTCAACAACACGCCATATGTCTAACATACGGCGTTGTCACAAATTTGGACCCTTTGAGATGAAAAACCCAAGGAACAAAGGCATCCAGGCATGTTATTCAAATGTGTTATTTTCCTGTTTCATGTTACACATTCTTGCACCTTGTATTAGTGCTGCACAGCAGCCACTTCTTCTTGCCAGAGCCCTTAACACACACACATACACACACACACACACACACACACACACACACACTAGATGAAGTGAGTAGGCAAAGAATTGTGTCTCCTCTTAAATTAACAGTGACCCTGCAGTTCTTTTTTCTAACTCACAGCTGGTGAACAGGATGCTCAAATTAAACATCATGGGTACATCATTTGTACATTACTGTAGGCACAGATATAATAATCCAACTCATTAGGACTACTCATCTCTGTTTGGCCGTTGACTCGTTTGCATGCAGTCAACAATTAAACATCACCCCGAAGAGGTTTGAATATGTTCAGAGACGGAATTATACTTTTAATATGGACTGTTTGTATCATAACTTGATTTTCCCTGTGTTTAGACTTGGCATTAGCAACCGTGGAATTGCCTTAGTGTAGCCCGCCCAGAGCTGAGATGAACACCAGGAATACATATTTACCTCCGATAATAACCTCGTGTGGTGAAGATCTCATTTCAGCGAAGGCTACTGCGATGCCTTGGGCATGAGTGGAACTTTTTATATCCCTTAATGAGCTGTTTTCTTTTTATTATATTTGCTATGTTTGTGCCAAATATTTCACACATGTGCCCAGTCATTTATGTTTTCAACAGAGTTTGAACAACCCTGAAACTGTTACATGAATATGTTTTGATACTGTGTATACAGTGTTATGTGGTACATGTGCGAGTGTTTTTCTGTGAAGACAGCAGCTTTTGGACATTTTCAAGAAGAAGAAGAATCTATATAATGTTGGCTTTTGAATTCTGGAGTCTTTATGATACTGCATTCACATTGTGGCAGAATGCAGTAGACATGAAAGTGAATGGTCCTTATTTCCAAAAAGGAGAACAATAAAGAGTTAAACTCCACCAGCACTGGTGTCAAGTGCCTGCACACAGATAAGACGCTGAATGAAAATAATGTAGCCACAACAAACATAAACTACTGCCATCACTTTTTCTGGCAACCCTTGGTTACTTTCTTTGGCACTGCAGTCATTTTTACAAGTAACCACACTTTATAATAACCTCTAAAGTTAACCTGCCACATGTTGGCCACAATGTGAATGCAAATCTATTGTTTTATAGGACATTTTGTGATCAGTGTTTGTTCTGTGCAGCTCAGCTGTTTCGATTCCCCTCTTCTGATGGATGAAGGGGGGGCGCAATAAGGTTTTCGGAATGGTGCTACACTTTAGAATAACTCCTGCATTTCCACTTTTGGAATATAAAGAGATTAGAGTCCAATTAAAGTAAAACGTTTGGTTCAAGCAACATAGACATTAAAGCCTCGTTACAAACTCTTTTTAGGGAATGTGTTTCCTTTGTTAGACTGGAATAGCTGAGGCATGTGACAGAGAATTAAAGGATGTAGGCAACTGTACATTTGTATTCTGCCAAATGGGCCCTGACTGTGAAGATCAACCTGACTGTCATCCAAATGTCTCACTCGGCATTATCAGGCAATAGTGTCTAAAACACACAGCTGCAACAGACTCAAGAAAGTTATTTCCCTAATTTTTGATGTATATGAGTAACTGTGAAAATAGCTCCAGATTCTTTTATTTCTTTTTATTTCCTTATTTAGTCTTAAAAAAAAGGCTTTTGTCAAATATCAGCTGAAAAATTTACATAGACAATCATGGAGGTGCAGAGTCAGGATTTTACCACAATGGCACATTCGGACTAAACTGAATAAATGTGTCACTAATTTGATTTTCAATTGACTATCCTCATTTTGAAGTTCAGAAAAGCCTCATTTCCTCTCTCCTTTCATGATTTTGCATTGCATTTTTTTTCCATTGGACAGTCCATATTTGCTGGTATAATCTATCCAGACACTGGGAAAGCCAAGGGTGTAAACACGGTGAGGGACTCAAGCTTGGATTTGATCCCGGGTCAGTTTGGGCATGTGTGTGGCTCCAGACTGAATCGCTGAACCAGCTCTGGGCTCTGTGTGGAGGATCAGCAGGACTTATCTGCAGATGGGGCATCTGACGGTCAGAGCTGGTGACATGTATACGTCTACAAATAGACATGTTTAGATGTGAAACGTTCACGTCTGCCACTAATGTGCTATGTAAACCCCTCGCAAAGAACATGTTTTTGTGATTTGGAAAAATGTTTTCACTTTAAGTGTGAACAAATTTATATTCGTATTAGTGACACTTTGGTGACATGAAGTACAATAAACCCAGTGCAAACACGCATTGATTCAGTAAATATTATTGTGATGAAAAAGCCAAAGACATTTCTGTTTCTGTTTATTCCCTAATAGCTGAAATCATGCTTGAGGGTTTTAGTTTTCCTAGTTATTGGGTGCAGTAACTTTGAGGTGTCATTTGATCGTGATATTGAGCTGAGCGTAACAAGTATAATTAGCTTAGTAGTGCTCTCAGATGGTTTGTGTGATTTGATTCATCCTATTTTCTATTATTTGTGGAAGAAAGAGGCTGAAGAGGGTGTTGAAGGGTCGCTGCTTCTGTGCAGAAAGTGTGTTTCTCCATTCTGTAGCCAAACTTTTTGCTCTCTGCAGGTGTGTTTCAACAGTGGTGACTCATATTCTCATTGACATGTATTATCTCCTATCTAACTTGCTGTATACACAATACTCAACTGTACACTTTTTTCTGCTTTGTGTTTTCATATACGTGGATTCAGTGTGCCATAGATATCTCATTACTCAGTGGTACAGTCAAGTGCAAGTGTTGAGATTGTACTCCTCAACAGCGTGGTGTCCTGTGAGTGGGGTTGCTATGGTAATATTTGCTCCTTTGGCTTCAGCATCCACGATGCATTTCTGATGCTCATGCTATTTTCATACTGATGGCTCTTTTTTATATCTGATCTGTGCATTCCTACACAGAGGAAGAAAACATGGAATAAAGTTTGTTTGTTTTTTCATTATATATCAGTGTAGTCTTTTTTTTTTTGCACTTAAACATGTTTTGTTAAACTTCAATTATGGAACAATTAAAGATGTTTTAGGAGAAGGATTTCTATTAGAAAATATGCTCATAAAAGATATCTGACCTCAGCTGCTGTTTGCATAAGACGTGTATGATGGTGTTTTGTCATAATACATTTTTGGGGTGAGAAGCATAATGAGGCCTATCGGGAACCAACTCCATTCATCATGTACAGCAGATGGACGAAATGACAGCCAGGCTCCACAGATTCATCAGAAAATAATGATAGATCCCCTCCACTCATTTGAAGACAATCAATCAATCAATCAAGTTGTTGACTGTAAAGTCATTTCTCATTGTATGTTCACTGGAGGGTTCAAGTTAGGAATTTGTTGTAATATATATATATATATATATATATATATATATATATATATATATATATATATATATATATATATATATATATATATATATATATATATATATATATATATATATATATATATATATATATATATATATATATATAATGGGCAAAAAGTCCCCCCATCGGTGTCCAGTAAGACTAGACAGCCATTATATAACAAATGCATCCCTTTCTTTATTGTATATTCCTTGAATAACTGTTTGTTTATAGATATAAATAAATAATGGCATTATTTTTGCCCTTTCACCAGAGGGACAAAAGATGAGTCTCTTCAGTGAACATCATAGATTTGTTTTTACAGGGTTAACGTCTCTTTCATTACATTAGTACCTTGATTGCTTTGAAGTGGAAGCAGGAACTCAGTGGTGATCTAGGCAGATGCCACCAGTATGTGAGAGGATATGACCATTCACCAGCCTGCTGCTTTTGAGGTACTTGTACTTACATTATAAGTATTTCCACTAAATACTACTTCATACTTAGATTCCACTACACTTCAGTGAAAAATTGTACTTTCTCCTCCACTACATTTATCTTTATGACAGCTTTACTTTTCATAAGCAGATGTGACATAAAAAAATTACATTTTAATATTCTGTTGTTGAAATTGACATTTTTATAGTTGTTTTTTATTTAATAAAAAAGAGTTACACAGTTTTTTTACCACCATGAGTTGTAAAATGAATAGAACATTTTATTATATTAGTTTTCTAAAACAATGAGCAAACACATTGTACCATTAGAACACCGGAGTGATATATTGATAGATATTGCACCAGAAACAAGCAAGAATAATGTAGAGTGTATTTCTGATTATTCTGATTAGTTTAAAGTTATCTTCATTGAACAAAACAGTGCATATATATATATATATATATATATATATATATATATATATATATATATACATATATATATATATATATATATATATATATAAGCTCACATGTGTTTGAACTTGAATTTTGACTATAATATAATATATAATAATATACTACAGTAATATAACACAATCTGCGATATGAATTGAGTAAAGTAAAGGATCTGAGTCATTGAGTCATCATTCACTGCTGTAAATCTAAAACACTGAAACATTTAAACACTGTAAAGTGGAGAGGAATTGCAGCTTCTGGTCACATTGCACACAGCCATTTGATCCAATTTTTATAGAAAAATATCGATTAGAACATCATCTCAGATAACAGCAGATAGGGCGGTGTGGCAGAAAAAGAAGAGGAGGTGCTGGGAGAAGAAGAACTCCTCTAAGGCATCAGCAGCAGATTCAAGGGTTTCAGGTAGAAGACAGCAGTCAAACTGTCAGATTATGCCAAAAACGGCTCAGAGACAGACAGTGCAGTTCATAGCAGCACACTGACGATGTTATCTTCCGCAAAAGTGTGGGCAAGACGTGTGGGCATTCAGTCATTCAGGAAATACTGGTGGCTGCTGAGTCATTAGTGGTCTCTCCTCTCTGTGTGTGTGCAGTAATGGATTGATGCAGCTGTATCTGCAGGATGAACCAAAACAAAAGTAGTCTATATCATTCATAGATCAGCGGAGTGCCTTGGCCATCACCTTACCTGCCAATGCTGTGTTAAAAAAATGTCTGTTGCCATGGTAACCTGGTTCTTTCAGACATAATGAAGTGTAACTAAAAATCTGATTGCAGACTGTGAAGGGGACTCTGATAAATCTAGTAATTTTTTTTTCCTTTTGTATTTTTAAAGCGTGCCTCCGTTGATTATTCATCCACACTGCTGAAACATTCACAGTGACCTGAATGGCCTCAGCACATGGAACTAAGGCCTGAGATATTAAATATTAAATATTTCATTCAATTATAACATTTGTCTAACTCAGAACAAAACAAATGATTCATCATGTTCTGTGACTTTTTTATGCAAGTAGATCTATTATTTTTATTATCTTAGTACTTTTCCTATATTTTTATATATAATTTTGGGGATATTAGCCAAGCTTTTATTGTCTCACATTTGTTACAGAAGTATTAGATAAGATTCCCATGCCTCTGGCATCATCTCCCCCTGATAAACTGTTTCATTTGACCATGGCCTGTAGGCTAATTCACAAACATTATGACTCATATAACACAGGGTGCAGTCTGTCAAGTAAAATAATATTGTCATTAAAACTTTGAAATAATATATTGGAATAATTATCATCTTCCAAATCAATTCTTAAAACATTAATAAACTAATAAATTTAGTATTACATATATAGTATGTTTAAGCACATTTATCTTTTTCCTCTTTACCATCTTGTTTAACTCTATTGTTCTAGAAATAATTATTTGCGCTATTGCAGAGATTTAGATGAGGAATCTAGCTACACATGGGGGATGGTTAGCATTAGCATTAGCCTTAGCACTAAGAAACTTTAAACAGTGAGAAATAAAAAACTCTAGCAGTACTGTAGCGCTTCCCTAAGTTACCTAATATACCTAATTTGCATGTTCTATCTGTGTATTTCATTTGTAGTAGCATCCCCATTTAAATGATAGGGATGCCACTCATTGCTCAGAATTATCACATATTTGACAAGTAAATCTTGCGCCTTGTTTTGAATCAATAAAGGGTTGCAAATTGTCAAATATTTTCATACACACTTTAATACATGGAGTTTGCATGTTCTCCCCATGTCTGCGTGGGTTTTCACCGGCTTCCTCCCACAGTCCAAAAATATGCTGAGGTTAATTGGAGACTCTAAATTGCCCGTAGGTGTGAGTGTGTGAGTGAATGGTGTGTGTGTGCCCCACGATTGGCTGGCGACCATCTGGGGTGTATCCCTGCCTCTCGCCGTATCACGCTGGGATTGGCTCCAGCAGACCCCTGCGACCCTAATGAGGAATAAGCAGGTATAGAAAAAGACTGACTGACTTTATACTCTATCTATCAACATTGATCATTTTCACAGATACAATATTATGACTGATATTATTATGTTTGATTTATTTTTTAATGGGAAGCTTAATTAGAGAATTAGTGTTAGGATTATGGTTGGAGTAGGGTTGGGTTCGGGGTTATGGGGTTAGTGTTCTCTAACCCTACATAACCCCAACCCTGCCCTACCCGAACCCTAAACTACCCAACACTAACACAAAATCAACCCAGCTTTACCTCTCTGGTCTACTGGGTCATTTGCTATTTCAGAATCTATTAATGGCTTATTAATGGATTCTTGCCCTTTTCAAGCATACCAAAATCACAACATTTTTTTTTTCTGGTATGTTTTGATACCAGCATCAAACATACCAATATCATTGAATCTCAAAATCTCAATAGCTCCATTCAATTTAACAGATCTTTTTCATGGCAGCCATGGTGACATACAGGAGTAGGCAAACACGGGTGTTACCAATGATATTAATGAAGGTTCTGTTCAGATTCAGGTTGCTGCTATTGCTACATGTTAACTCACTTGAAAGCTCCGCCATGCTAAATGGAACACAGTATCCTTGGTAACACCTGTGTTTACCTACTATTTCATGTCAATATGGTTACTGTGAAAAAGGGCTTTTGTCGCGATCACTGAATAAACATGCACAATACCAGCTCCTAGATGATGGCTAAATTGAATACAGCTGTTGTTAACCTTATTAATTCCACTTGTGCTTTTCTTGTTTGACAAGTCAAAACGTCTGCTGTGAGGTTCCATATCAAAAGGAATCTGCACGCTTTGCTAACAGCGACTAGAGCCTCACCTCCAGACTGGGATGTTGATGTGGAAGAGGACAGAGAAGTCACAAAGCAGCAGTGATGTGGAGGATGCTGAGCTCCATGAAGAAGTGAAGTTTGAAAAGGATTGCTGTCAGCAGTCAAGATGTCTGTGTGGCCGTGGAAGTTATTCAGACTCCAAACACAATTCTGAAATTGGTTAGCGACATGGGATTTTGAAGGAAAAAAAGAGAATAACATTAACGTCCCACATCACGACAATGAAGGTGTGAAAGTGAAATAATACTATCAGTAATAGGGCTGCAAATTTTGATGATTAATTTAGATTTGAGCTGTTTGTGAGATTATTTCATTGGGTCCTTTTCTAATCTCCTTTTTAAACATCTTACATAATATTCTTATAATTAATATATTCTTCATTTTCTGTAATGATCCTCAGTGTGATTTCTATGATTTTATGGACAAATAATTGATCATTGAACTCTCATCTTATTAATCATGGAACTACTCATTGCAAATAATTTAGCTTATTTCAAGGTTGTTGTTTTTTCCTGATTTGGGTCAGTTTCATCTTAAATTTTAAATGAAATATTTTTATCTGTACTAAAATAAAATGTTAGATTTGTTTTTCAATTCTGACACCATGTTGATTTCTTTTGATCTTCATGGTTGTATAGATATTCCATATTTATTCTCATTTCTCTCTGTGTCATGTCTGTAGATGAACAGTATTTTCATCAAGCTTTCCCTTTCAGTGACTTGCACAGTTTTACCTTCACAATCATCAGCTGTTTCATTGAAAAAGGAGGATGCTGTGTTGTTAACTGCAGCGACTGCGGCTGTGTCCTTGGATGCAGCCGGCTGGGAGCAGGTGTAGAGATGGAGGAAAAGGCTGCAGGATGTAGACAGTGAGCTGCAGGAATAATCCCCTTTCTCTTCATGTTCTATTTCTCACAGAGACTAATCATGCCACATTAGAGTGAGAGCAGGACTCTGCTCCTGAGTATAAGTTCCCAGGCAACAGTTCAGAGAAACTTGTTCTCAGAAATCACAGAACATGTTATTTCATGAGAAGTGTTCATACATAAATCAGACCACTTTATGTACTGATTGTGGGTATTTTTATGTCACTTTCAAAGCTCTGTAAAATGATCGGTCATGAAAGTAAATCACGGAGCTTTTACTTTCTGTCAGGAGAGAAATAGACAGTTGTGATCTGCATAGAGGCCGGACTGCCCAACAACCCCGTCCCACTGAGCTGTCAGAACATCAGGAAGCAGATCTGTCCGCCCAGCACTATCTTCATGCTCAGATAGTTCTCAAAAATCAGCCATGGTTTTTTAAAGGAATAGTCCAACATATTGGCAAATTGTCCTTCTTGCAGAGAGATAAACAAGAGCTCCTCTCATGTCTGTGTGCTTAATTCTGTTCAAAGGTAAAACAAATCCACCTACCAGCAAACATCAGTAATTAATATGATTTATGTAGATAATTTGTTGAATTTGTTCAAAAAGTATAAAAGGGTAAAAGGCACGGCTGAGGTGACGTTGCACCTATTGTCATTTTAAACAAGATCAGTTTAATTAGTGAGTTTCAGGAGTGTAATATGACTATTGAAGCAAATTACCTGACTAAATGTGCTTGGTTACATTTCATCACTGTATAAGGGGAATTCTTTCACTCCCTCACCAATCAGGTGAAAGTGCATAGTTTAGGTCAGGGGTTTGGCAACCCTGGTCCTAGAGAGCCACAGTGGGTGCAGGTTTTTGTTCCAACCAAGCATTTACACACCTGATTCCACTAATCAACCACTGGAGTCCTTGATTAGAGCTTTCATTAGTAGAATCAGGTGTGTTGGTGCTTGGTTGGAACAAAAACCTGCACCCACTGCGGCTCTCTAGGACCAGGGTTGCCTACCCCAGGTTTAGGTTAATATTTGGTTTGTAACAAGTAGTAATCATTTCAACTTCAGATCCAATTTAGCCAATTAATACATTCTTTGATTTCTTGTTTGCATCAATTTCTAATCCTTGCTGCATTCAAAATAGCATAATAGCAGTAAGCAATTGTAATAGCAGTAGATACTGATTTGGCCCAAATGTAGCATGTACTGTATGGAGTTAGATGAGTTTCATAATTAATAAATTAATACAGTAAATTTAACAAATATTACAAAGAAACACAAATATGTCTGTCATTTCATATAAGTGTAAAACAAAAAAGAAATCACACAAATTTTCTCTATGTAGACGCAGAAGCAAAATCTGTGGCATGTCAAATAACACCAATATTACTCCGATGTCCCAATGATTCGGAAAACATCCCCAGTATGTAACTGGCCAATCTGGTCT
The DNA here is from genome assembly GCA_030544235.1 of Lepturacanthus savala. Classification (NCBI taxonomy): domain Eukaryota; kingdom Metazoa; phylum Chordata; class Actinopteri; order Scombriformes; family Trichiuridae; genus Lepturacanthus; species Lepturacanthus savala. The sequence continues at coordinate 10,864,860 of CM060481.1, forward strand.
AACCTAAGAATATATATATATATATATATATATATATATATATATATATATATATATATATATATATATATATATATATATATATATATATATATATATATATATATATATATATATATATATATATATATATATATATACACAAATTACTACAGGTTGTTCTAAGACCTGGGGTATATTTTAGGCTCCTGGATTACAAAGGTTGCTAATTTAATTTTAACTTTGCTCTTTTGCATGTGCAGTATCATGGTGAGTAGACGTCTCCTTCTTGATCCTTTGATAACTTATCGATCTCAACGATAGACATCAGCTACATTCAACTGAGATGCACTAGGAAAATTCTTCATCGTGTTCATGTTTTCCAACAGTTACAAATCATGTGACAATGCTGTGGTTAAGGTCTGATTAGGTTAAGGCACAAAAAACACTTGGTTAGTTTTAGGGAAAGATAGATATGATAATGATCAGTAAAATGCTTGGTGTGGTAGTTAAAACGTAACATAATATCCCGGTTTAGTTTCACACTGCTGAGTACTAATATGAAAAGCAGGAAGTAATATATACAGATTTTTTTAGAAGGTCCTGAGACACCAATGTGTTCCGTCTCTGTGCAGCAATGTCACTCACACATGTTCAGTCATTGCGTCTCGGACTAACTAATTGGATGAAGGATTTCAGTCATTGAGCGTCTACTGAGAGAACATTTAGCTGCGGCTGAGCTGATCCCTCTGGATGTCTTCTGTCCACTGAACAGCATCGGAGAAACAGATTTTTAACATGAAACTGCTGTATTCATGTTTCCAGGCTTCCAGTCTTTATGCTATAACTTCTGTGTGCATCCAGCACATAGTCAGTATCAATCTTCTCGCCTAACTCTTAGCACGAAAGTCTGCTTTTCAAAAAAAAACACCAAGGTATTTGTTTCATTTTTTTTTTTAAATTAAAGTTGATAATAGCATACGCCTGCAAAAGAAGCAAACATCAGATAGTTGGGGTAACTAGAGGGTTGCTGGAGATTTAACCCCGGGTGTGACTTCACACTCAGACCCACAGCCGCTTTCATCGTCCACACAATACACAGATAAGAAATCCAATTAAGTCGACGCCAAGGAGCCTTATTTCCCATTTATGCAATCATCTTGTACATGTCTGTAAACAATGAGTCATTAAGAGTCTGATACATTTTTGTCATAGATATGCAAATGATCTATTATTAGGGGATGAAAGGAGGCAAGTAAGTTTTGATCGTGTGTGTGTGTGTGTGTGTGTGTGTGTGTGTGTGTGTGTGTGTGTGTGTGTGTGTGTGTGTGTGTGTGTGTGTGTGTGCGTGTGTGTGTGTGTGTGTGTGTGTGTTGGCTTGAAAAGAAAATAATAGGCCTCCGACAACTCCTGTTGTCGGTATGTGTTCCAACAGATTATTATCACCAGTAACATAGGGGGGGAGTGAGGACATGTTCTTTGGAGACCTGAGAGTGTGCAGGTTGTCCGATCTGTCTGATCACTTCCTTCTTTCCTGTGAAATGTGCTAATCAGTGAAGCTAGCTGCTTTAACCTTTTAGATTTCAGAAAGAAAACCTGCAATATTTGTCCCTCCATGACGGCCGGCTGCACACTGTGCTCAATCACTGCACCCAGCAGTCCTCCAGAAATCCTTCACCCGACGCTTTTTACAATAATTTAATGTCTAACCATGTCATATATAAAATGTTTAATATGCGGTAGACAGTGAGATCGTCTTCCACGAGACGACAAACAAGAGCTGAAACGAGGCAATCGACTGGATATAAATAGAAAAATATTTTGATAGTCGTTTCATGTCTCATGTCTCCATTCCTTGTAGATGGAATTGGAATGACGTGAACGAAAAACAAATAATTTTGCAGTCAATCTTTTCATGTGATTCAGGGAAAGACAGCAAATGAGTGCATTCAGATGATGCCACTAAACCCCTTTTAATGAATGAGTTTGAAACAATGACCCAGCTTGACCTTTTAAAAGGGCATGACAGGGATTTTTAGATGAATATTACAGGAATTAAAAATATCAATTATTATTGTTATTACTGACTATCATCCATGCATATACTGTAAACATGGGCGTGGTAGTGGGGGGCCCTGGGCCTGACTACGCAGAGCCCGAGTAAAGAGAGAGAGAGAGAGAGAATAGCTATTTCTCTCAATCTGAAAAAAATGGCTTAAAACATTTTTGCCTCTGCAACTTGCTGACCATGATAAATACTGTGAGTTATAGCAAGCTAGCTGCTAGTCTAAGCAGCTAGCTTGACTAGCAGCTAGTCAAGCTAGCTGCTTGCATATTGATTCTACAGTAGGAAACAATATCCAATATTTACTTCACATTTGACTTTTAATCTGATCTGACTGTACCTTAAAACCCTATTTATGCATTTATACCTTTTCAAGTTGTTTCTATTTGGCATAATCTACCACTGCAATCATTTTATAAAAACCTGCTCAAAATACATATACTTATACTAGGTTTATTATTTTTTTTTTATATCTCCGCCTTGTATACATATACTGGTACTTTTTATTCTGTATATAATCTGTATATAAGGTATATAATGTGTATTTTAATATATATATATATATATATATATATATATATATATATATATATATATATATATATATATATATATATATATATATATATATTCTGCCTAATTCTTCTTCTTTTTCTTCTTCTTTCTTCTTACTCATTGCTTCTTTGGATTTGAGCTATGGTGAGGCACAAATTTCCCCAAGGTGGGATCAATACATTTTTAAAATCTAATCTAATAATCTAATCTCTTTTTTTTTTTTTTTTTTTTCCAGAGCACAGATAAGGCTCCACTAACATTGAGATCGTACAGAGCCCAGAATTTGATGCTACGCTCCTGTCTGTAAATACTAGATATGATTCTTCCTTTTAGTTCATTATGATGTAAAAACACATTTGCATAGCCTTTAAAACAAAGCAGTTAAAACAGCATTAAAGCAGGCTGCCTAAATGTTTGACACCATGCTGTTGTAAAGCATTGAACAAACATGATTTCTGAAAAGGGTTAATTTTAGTTAATCAGGAGATGCAAGTGCTTGAATGAAGCTACCAGACCTCAAAGGAAATGCTTTTCTGTTTTAATTAATCTAAAGTTATCATTCTAGTGCTATCAAATAAATGAGTCCACTTGTCCCACTTAAGATGGGGACAAGTGGACTCTTGTGTTCCAGTTCAGCATCAGGGTTCGTGTTACTAAATAAATCTCTAACTAAAATAACACAGACATTAATTTCCATAACAGTGATGTCTATATTCTGTACTAGTATGTACTACTACTACTATGAAGCTACATAGAGAAACAATATTAAATGAACAGAAATGGCTATAACACAAGAATTATTAATCTGATCTGTCAATAACTCAATAGTCTTCCTAGGATGAGACTGATTAATCAGTAACAATTGTTAATGCACTCAAGCATTCTAGTTTTATGTGATTGTATTTTTTTCTACTTTTACCACTGATAGCCTGATTTTCACTACTGCTAAAATAATATTGTAGTGACCTGATGGTGAATATATATTTATACATAAATACCGTATTGATATAAAAATGCACACACATAGTCTCAGCCTTTTTATGTAGAAAATTGGGAAGAGATGTGTAGTTTTGTTTTTTTGTTTTTTTTCATTTGTACATGGGTGTCACACAAAAAGTCTGAAGAAGAAATTCAAGTCATTTACAGGTTTATTGGTTTATTAGTTTTCACATGATCAAACCGCCAAACACTGATTATTAGGTCATAAAGAAGCACTTCATTAAAAGTGAACTACTTACATGCAATGTGTGCAGCTGAAGTCCAGGTTAGCACATAACACATTTGGCTACAGGCCTCATGGCATCATAATGAAACACTGCAGCTAGTTGAACACAACATGAAGCATCTGTGCGAGTTCTGCTGTACAGTGAGTGCAGTTTACACAGCAGAACATAGTCATTATATTTGTCCTCCTCTTTCATATTTAGATTTGGGGACTTTTTATATTGTTGTTTTTCACTGCTACAACCCTCTCATCATTGTTAAAGTCAGTCTACCATTGCACATAAAAGGCCTTTTCCATACCGCTTTTCATGAAGCGCCGCACAATTTTAACTGTCAGACTAATTAAAATGAAAGACCTTGCACGAGGTTCAGTCCTCAAAGTTATGCTCTGACTGTAAAAGAAGCATATTACAGTTAGATTCTGTAAATGACCAGATGTTGGCGGGTTGAATTTGAAAGAGAAGACGCCATCTTGACACAGAGACAGGAGCAACGGCCAAGGATGTGTCCCTGCACTGATAAGTAAGTTCGAGTTTAACCACCTAAGTTACGAAATTAAAATGTGATATAACTTGTAAGTGATATGAGAGTCTTTAAAAAGCCAGCTCGAAACGTGTCTGTGGTAGTTCCGACCTCTCGCGTCTATGTGCCGACAGCCGTGCCGATAGCTCACAAACCAGCTGAGGGAGGTGGCTGGAGCTATCGGCACGGACTAGTTATGTTTGAGAAGCTAGTATGTCGCGTCGGTGTAAATGTCGACGGCGAAGGGGCCCTGTAAGGTGCAGGATACACTGCAGCAGTGGTGATTAAACCGTGAAATAAACCGGGACAATAAACAGCGACACAAGTTATTTCCCCATCTGGCTAGCGCCTAAGCTAACATGTTAGACGTCAGCCAATGTCTCGCGTCTCAAGGCAAACATAACATGTTTGGGAAATAATTAACCTTTGTACGAAGACATTCACTGTAAATTCGCCGTTTTGAAGTCAAAAAGGATAAGCTACGTGAATCGTATAGATTCAAGGAGTTTTTTTGGGGGGGGGGGGGGGGGGTCGGTCGGTCGGGAGATTTCATTTGTTTAATCATCATTTGATGTTATTATAAGCCTTTTGTGACAAAATAAAAACGCGCGACCCTGGTCCTTTTTTACACCCCTTTTCGCCGCTGATGTTATTGATTCATTTAAACATAATAGTTTTGAGCCATTTAAAATGGCAAAGAGGGCGTCTCGCATTCATTGCTGTGGCCCATCCTTGACTAGACGGGGCGTCAGTTTTGTTTTTTTTTTCAGCGCGAGATTAACGTGTGTAAATACTAGGGATGGGAATGTGTTTCAGTTTCATGGAATCGTTTGGCAGTTAATCTAACTATTCTCTTATAGATTCCAAGCAGCGCTTATTACATTACGTACTTTACGCATGTTACGCACGCTCGATTCAGCAACAGGACAACGCGATTATGTTACGCTGGTTTCGCACGTGCGTTGCAGTCGTCAACAACAATGGCACCAACTAGGATCAACCGCCAGTAACAATTGTTAATGCACTCAAGCATTCTAGTTTTATGTGATTGTATTTTTTTCTACTTTTACCACTGATAGCCTGATTTTCACTACTGCTAAAATAATATTGTAGTGACCTGATGGTGAATATATATTTATACATAAATACCTTATTGATATAAAAATGCACACACATAGTCTCAGCCTTTTTATGTAGAAAATTGGAAAGAGATGTGTAGTTTTGTTTTGTTTTCATTTGTACATGGGTGTCACACAAAAAGTCTGAAGAAGAAATTCAAGTCATTTACAGGTTTATTGGTTTATTAGTTTTCACATGATCAAACCGCCAAACACTGATTATTAGGTCATAAAGAAACACTTCATTAAAAGTGAACTACTTACATGCAATGTGTGCAGCTGAAGTCCAGGTTAGCACATAACACATTTGGCTACAGGCCTCATGGCATCATAATGAAACACTGCAGCTAGTTGAACACAACATGAAGCATCTGTGCGAGTTCTGCCGTACAGTGAGTGCAGTTTACACAGCAGAACATAGTCATTATATTTGTTCTCCTCTTTCATATTTAGATTTGGGGACTTTTTATATTGTTGTTTTTCACTGCTACAACCCTCTCATCATTGTTAAAGTCAGTCTACCATTGCACATAAAAGGCCTTTTCCATCCCGCTTTTCATGAAGCGCCGCACAATTTTAACTGTCAGACTAATTAAAATGAAAGACCTTGCACGAGGTTCAGTCCTCAAAGTTAGGGTGATCAAAGACGGTAATGTTTATTTCTGCCTGTATCGTAATACTTTGTGTTGTAACAGGAGGATGGGGCTTGTTAAAAAATAGTCTTTAAAGTGAATCCTCTTAAGCTCCCTCACTCCTCTTCTTAATTACAGAGGGCAGAACACATTTAATCCCTTCTTGATGAGTAAGAGCATTATCCATGTAAAGGAGAGACTTCTTAGAGGAAATCAAATCAATTCTCATTGAACTGCTGTAATTAATTAGTTCCAATGGTCAGAGGAACAATAGTGTCAGGAGAACCAAAATAAATGTCCAGCAGTGAACACACTGTAGTCTGGCTGATTTACCTGCATGACAAGTAAATGTAAAACATAATAATATATTTAGTGTGCTGTAACACAACTTTGACATATGATTGAATGAAGAAATGTTTGTGTCCACCTGAAGACCAATATCCACTCTTTTCTAGCTCTCTTCTTGGTCCAGTAACCGTTTATTTTACAGGTCCTTAACTACATAAACACATAATCAGTGTTCAAATGTGGTTCATACACAGTTCTTGTGTGTTCATATGTGCTTCAGTTTATGTGTAGTTGGTTCATATGTAGTTCACATATGAACTAGATATGAGCTGTAGAAGATTAGCCTCTCATTATCGTTCGTTTTTACAGGTCTGACCCCTTGAACATATATTCAACAACAACATCATATGAACACTTATATTAACTACATATGAACATAGATACGGTTACTTGTATGAAATACATAAATGTCTGGAAAAATAAGAGACCACTGCAAACTTATCAGTTTTACCATATTTTTACTATATATATATATATATATATATATATATATATATATATATATATATATATATATATATATATATATATATATATATATATATATATATATATATATATATATATATATATATATTAGTATTATAGGTATGTGTTTATGTCAAAAGAAACATAAAAACGTCTATAAACTACTGACTAACATTTCCCCCAAATCTCAAATAAAAATATTATCATTTCAAGCTTTTATTTGCAGAAAATGACAAAATAACTAAAAAGATACAATATTTCCAGACCTCAAACAATGCAAATTCATTTAAAAACATATTACTAGTGCGTTTTCACTTTGGTGCAGTAACCCTTATTTTTAATCATAACTTTCATGCGTCTTGACATGCTCTCCACAGTCTTTACCATTGTTCTTTGGTTACTTTATTCCACTCCTGGTTCCTCTTTAAGCAGAAAGAGGTGTTCATGTGTTGGAATTTAACAGCCGCTGGAATGGAATGGCTGGAATACATGTAGAGATGCTGATTTCAGAAAAAGAAGCAGTGGTCTTTTATTTTTTTTTTCCAGAGCTGTATGGATGCTTATATGATCTACAAAGTAACTTATATATTAGTTCATGCTGAAGTACAAACTAGTTCATATGTAGTAAAGGAAAAATGGAAAGTGTAAAATGGAAGGATAGCCTTGGTTCCTATCAACTCCTGAGGGAAATATCTGTTTTGTTTTTTTTGGGCTATAAAATGCTCTGCTATTTTCGCCAGCTAGTTGCTCACTGTGACTTTTTTTCCATTGGAGCTGTGGGTAACATCTAACTAATGACCTCAAAATCACTACGTCCAAAGCTTGTACAGGTGTTTAACCTTTAGCTTCTCTTAGGCCTCATTAACGACCGCCTGCAAGTCTGTAATACTCTGCATGTATGACCTTTCTCTGGCTCTCACACTGTAGGTATTTAATTAAGGGACAAATTCAGGTTTGGTCACTGTTACCATAAGGCTTTTATTGTACAGATTGAACCAATGAATGTTGTTGTTAGGTCCATGTTGGTATATTTTCATTCATCTGAATGATTCTTTATTTTCTCTCTATCGCTCCCAGTCTGAGATCCTGTGAGATGGAAAACCTCCCGCTTTGTGCCTTTGCCCAAAAAAAACCAAATACTTGGCGACGTAAAGACCTCAGGCTTATAGCTTTCACCTCTCAGCTCATGAAATGCTTTGAAAGAGTACTTGTTTATTTCTGTACGCAGGATTCTTTGTTCCAAGATTTATTTCAGTTGTAAATAGGAAGTGTGTTGAAGTGGATGATACTCTTCACAGAACCACTTAGAGTCAGCTGGTACATCTGTATCTGCAGACAGTCTTCTTTTTTTTTTTGATTTATTGAATAATTTTAACAGTTCAGCTACATATTTTAGCCAATAAACATAATTTTAATATAAATAACATGGGATATGATTATGTAATCTCCATGAACAGATATTTTCATATGAATATGCCGAATCTGTAAGTTAGTGACAGTTATTTAATGATCATTCCAGTTTCTGTAAGTCTGATTAATATTGCCCAGTCACATTTGAGCAGACAGTGGTTGCATTCCAGTTGCTACACAACTTGAGGCGGAACTATCAGTTACTTTGACTACCATCTTTGTACAGCGGCTTTCTCGTGTCGACCCGTAAACAACGACCAATGAAGAGAAATGAAGCCTGGGACCGATTATCTACTGAATGCACAGAATTATCGGAGCTCTCCCTAATCTGTTGTCAGACATCTGGATACCACCTGCAAAAATGTTGAGACTCATTGACACAGAAGGTTGTGTCAAATAGTGTTATGGAAACCAAGTCATTTTAATTATAAAATAATAGCAAAGAGCTTATCACTGATTTTAGAAAGAAAAAGTCTGTAAGAGAACACCAGTGCCATGTTTGAAAGGGCCAGTCAAGGCTGTTTTCCTCAGGAAGCTCCAATGTTTTGATATGTTTTATCAAAACATTTTAGCAAGGGTCGCATTTCATGCTGTCATCTGTCTGTTATTGGTGTGACCTAATCTCAGAGGACAGGAGCGAGGTCAGTCAGCTGATCAGAAAGGCAGGTTTGGCCCCCTGACCCACCACAAGTGATCACAGAAGAAAGAACACTTTGTAAATTGCTCTGGACTTGCCACAATATAAAAACCGTGCTTCTCAAATCGGGGACAGACAGATTCCGTGAAGCAAACGCAGGACTGGAGCGCATTGGTAGATTTACGGCTTTAATTTACAATGGACAAATTATAATAAACGCAAATGATCCAGCACGCCCTCCTTTGTTTTTATGAGATAATCTTCTTTTAAAAGTTATTGACCAGTTTATATCTTTGAATTCCTGCCATATTCATACATTTGTTCTTTAATATGTCTTTTCTTGTCTTGCAGCGGTTTTACCAGTATTAAATCATTTCCTTCAGAAATGTACTGCTTTTTATCTCATCTTTTTTTAGGTCAAAAATGTCAAAGCCAAATGAGGATCATCCACTGTAAAACTTGTTTGACGAGGTGAAGATTCTTTTACAGACAGGCTTTTTACATCTTCCCTTGCCTTTTTTTATGAACATTATCATTGTTTGTCGCTGTTGATGATGATGATGATGATGATGATGATGATGATAATAGTGTTTCTCTCTCCACTTACTTTTCACTGCCTTGAGAAGTTAATGTTTGTGCTTTTGCACCTGTGGTCTGTCCTACATGGTGGAACTCAGCTTCCACCCTCTGAGAATAAAAATAATTTGTACCATAGTATTTTTAGTATAGTGTTATATAGTATTATTTCTATGTACTTTTTTATAATATTGGCATTTTTCATTGTGTATTAATGACAAATCATAAATTATGATGTTTGAAGAAATCACCAAAATCCATAATAGATGAGGGGTACAAGAGCAAATTTGCCTCCAACCAATCAAAACTTCCAATCAGATTGTTTTGCATATTGAACAATATTAATTTTCATGGTAGGAAAAGTGAAACTGTAACTAGTGTCATTAGCAGTGGCTCAGTTCCATGTATGTGTCTGAGCCTGGAATTAGCATAGCAAGATGGAATACAACATTTGTAATAGTTATTCTTGTGTTTAAAATGTTAAAAATGTCTACTTACTGTTACTACTAGTGCCTACTGCACGTCACGTCCTTTTCTTTCAGGAGTAGAAAAACCTGGTGATTGTCATTGTTTGAGACTTTGTTGTTTCCTTCAAATTGAATATTCAGTGAGCCTTATTTAGGGAAGTGTCTGGGTCAGTGAAACTCACTGATGTGTTTATAAAGCGAAGCCCAGATCAGTGAATTTGGCCAAAGCTAAGTGGCTTACAGAAATGTTGGATTAGCTGCAGCTCCAACAAAATGTCAGCAGTTATGCAAAATAGCAAAGCAAACAAGGCAGAAATTGTTTTGTTCATTTTTTTTCTTTATAAGCTGACAGAGTACAGAGACAGTTTCAGGAGCTCTGTGTATTTTGTGAATTTAATAGAAGAAACATTTTTAATGGTCTAAAAAGTCAACAGCAAAACTCTAGTTTTCTTGTCGTCAATCGATCAGAACTGAAGGAAAATCTCCACTTTCTTTCATTTTGTACCAATGTACAACAGGAAAACAGAGAAATCCATCAAAGGAGAGAGGAAATATACCAACACATGACTCATGAGTTGAGTGATGTGCATGTTCAGTTTTTTTCTTCAAAGAATAAGACCGGTGCTGTTCTATACTTCTCTTATTGGTAACACATCTCATCAAAATAAACAATATAGTAGTTTTTCCCTCAATACTGACTTCAATATCTTGTCTGTCTGTAGATCTCAATCCCAAGCCCATTCATTCTTACTGATAACATAAATCTTTTAACCAAGGGCCTTTTTAATTTCACAGAACATTTTGTCACTGGTGGTGAAAAGCTCAGTTTTTTCACATTTTAATAATCAGATCGTTCTCCATGATGTGTGTTGTTTTCAGCAAGTTTAACCAACGGAAAAATAAATAAACTGCCAAAAAAAAGAAGTATCTCAGCTTCACTGCAGGTTGAAAACCAGTTTTTTTTCATCTCTGGAAAAATGGTGTTTTTGGTTTTTTAGCTGCCAGCGATGACTTGGGTACTGTAGTTTTGAACATATGTTACTCTAATGAGAGAATAGCACAGTTGTCAGGGACTATTTTGAGCTGCAGAGAGTAACACATATTTGGTGCAACAATAGGAAGAATACAGAATACAGAATATCATAAGGATCATCATTTAACGCAAAAATTACCTTCTCTCTCTTTTACTTATCTATCACTAACGATTTCTCAACTGATGATGCTATGTAGCCTAATGTCTGATAAACCTTGTGGCTCCTTGCAAACAATAATTCAGGGTAAATAATGACCTCATGGTTCAGCAGTATTTGGCCAAATTGTCAAAGATACTGAAGTTGTATAAAAATGTCTTGTCTTGGACTATAAGGTATCTGTGGGACAGCTAGCTTTAGCGCAGAAGTAGAAAAGAATTAAGGTTAAGGCCTCCAAACATAAATTACTCTTAATTTCTGCAACACATTAAGTACATTAATGATGTACAACATTGTCGAGTTCTCTGAGGGGGGAAGTTTCTTCAACTAATTAGGTGCTAATTAATGCTGTGATCCAGAGCACGGCTACATAATGGCAGCAAAATGAACTAACACAAACAGATTCCCAATGACTTTAATGAACCACAGGCTTTCACAAGTCGAGCTGCCACGCTCCCCTGGGAGTAAGGATTGAATGGGAAAGACCTGCAGGAGTTTCATGCACAGAACATGGGAGTCACTTTTACTGTTGGCCTCTGCCAATAAACCAAGTAAGTGTTGAGCTGTGGATGTGGCAGGAGCATCACAGAGCAACTTTAGAGAAAACAATGTGAAGTAACCTTTTCAAGTAGACGCTCAGTTTAATAAGATACCGTATCTGCCAATACAAGGTCATCTGGATGTCCCCATTGACCAAAGTCTACTTAGAATTCATCAATTTTGAGCATTTCTATGAAGACGTTGAGGAGTCCCAAAGCTCAAGTTGGAAAGTGTAGGAAGACACAGCAATAATGACGGTTCCAACTTTAATATCAGATTGTTCACATCACAATGACTAGACTGAGAGTCACATCTCCTACACTAAACACAAGAGCAGTTTGACTTAATAGTCCCATGTTATTGTTTGAAGTTTTGATACCACTAATATTATATATTTGCAATTTTAAGTGTAAAAATTCAACTCGGTTTCTCTCAAGCACCTTGCTGCCAGAAAGTGCTGTCTCATAAATATTCAGGAGCTATTTTTCTGTTCAGCTGACTTTCAGTTCTATCAGACTGAAAAAGTGGGTGTGACTTGGGGACAGGCTGGGCCTATCAATACAATTTCAAAACTGATATGTAGACTGATTTCCACTCTCTCGACATAAATTGTAGCCTTTTTCTTACAATAACTGTATTCGCATGTCTCTCCTTATTCCTACGTATGTCCATGTCTAACCCAAAATACTAAAGTTTCCACTTTTCTATAGGAATACATACTTCTACAGGCACTGGACTAGTTTCCCATAATCCACACAACACACAACACATGCAACACTTTTTTAAAAAAGAATGACAAAATCAGACTGAAACAAAAGAAAATCCAGAAACATCACAAACTTTATTGTTCATGCTGATCTCTAGATTAAGGATCTGAAAGTGTCAACCTTCGAACATGCTGTCGATGTCCTGCAGATTGTCAGGCTGTACAATAAATACAGGTAATAGTTTCAACTGGACAGCTTAAGAGGGTGTTGTCCATTCCATAGAAATACATGATTAAACCTTTTCTATGTTAAATATGGTTAACTGAACTTAATCAGGAGTTCACATAAGATCTCTGTGTACATAGTACAATAGATAGTATACATTTAGTTAACAATCTATATATATATATATATTTACTTAATCATTATGTTAATTTCCAATTTAATTGATCCTTTCGGGTTAACTTTTTTTTTAGATTCAGGGCATTGATATTTGGATATCTGACAAAAAAAATATTAGACATTATAAAATCCCTTTCACTGGGTATTGTGGTTCCTTTAAAATATAAACAAGAGTTAGGTAAACCATGGGTAAAATGTTTGCTAAACTAAAAATAGTGATCTGTGTTCTAAATATCTCCAAAAGCAAATCAATGTGATACATGTCTAGAGAAATTTGTTGTTGCTCTTTGTAAACAGACCACATGGAATTCCAAAATAATGACCAAACCAGCCAGACCAGAGATGATGGATGGAAACACTTACACCAGTTATACCCTTTGAGGCAGTAGCACCATGTACAGCATTACAGAGTGGGGACGTTTTTTTTTGCCTTCCCTTGGAATGAGCTCTTGGGCAAAATGTTCAAGTTTTGAAAAAGTTGATAAAACTCGAAAGTCTAACAAGGGACCGACAGTAAGTAACTTTATTCACACACATCATGTCATTAGCTGATAATTCTGGTCCCTGCTGATCTGCACTTTAGACACGTATCCATACTTTGAATAATATGGCTGCTGTGATTTAAAGTATATAGCGCCTGTAATCTGATCTGTTAATCAGGTTACACACATCACAGTGAGCTGTACACACAACATACACATTCTTTGGCTCTGTACCGCAGTTGTTGATCACATGTTCCATCCAAGTCCGATGTGAGTAGCCAGCAGGTAACACATGCCTATCATGCACGTCATTATCATCATCGGGAATCCTAACCTGTAAGAAGCAAGAGAACAACAGAAAACATGTCATGAATTGAAAACAAAGAAAATTGTATTCTCACCTAGAAATAAACATGAGCATGTTCACAAGCGCATCGTGAGTGTATAAGTGACGTTATGAGCTGAGCCTGAGAACCAAGCACAACTTTTAACGAAAAGGCTCTGATGCATAGATCAAAGCATGAAAAGCCCCAAAAATGGCATCTATGCAACAAAGATATTTGTGCATTTTTCTTTAATCCACCAATTAGTTTTCTTGTGTGTAATAAGCTCTACAGCTTCACAGAATATCTTGTTGCTGTGGAGTGTAGACATTTTTAATTAAATGGCTGGTGGTCCACACTTCCTGTGCCAATGTAATGTAATGACATTCATTAGGAATAAGTGGTACCTGTAATTACTGTAAAAATTGCACCTTCACTTTAGTAATCTTCCCTGATATTAAAAGCGTTTGACAAGAACCTTTTTAAGATGGAAATAAGCTCTCAAAGATAAACGTTTTGTAGCTTTTCATTTCACAATATTATCAGGAAGCAGCTCCAAAACTGGTTTATTGGGGTCATGCAAGATTTTGCCAAATTTAGATAGTTTTAGTCATTAGGACTGTCACTTGTTTCTATTCATTTCTACCCACAAGCAGTCTGTCTTGTGTGTGCACTGAAATAGTTGTTTCAGTTGTCAGTCAGGCCTGCCTGACTCAAGGCAACCTCTTCTAGCTGGAGTAGCTTTAAACTAAACACAGATTCTGAAGCTGATGGCTCATTCATAAACCACCATATGCCTGCAGCAATGATGCTTCAGGGTCATATAGAAATCCACCACACTATTAGTCCTCATGCTGGTTGGGTTAGAGCTACCATCTACAACTATTTTATGTCCCTCCTCATAAGAGACCACTTTGATGAAATCTGGGATGACAAAAGGTCAAGGAAAAAGCAATTTAAAAAAATGAAAACTGAGTGTTTGTGCAGATACCAGGATGGTGATAAATGATATCACCTAATAGAAGAGGTACCTGGTACCGAAAGGAGGTGCACCAAGCCATTAGTTGTTATTTATTTTGAGCTTTTTGAGGTACAAATTGAAGGAGCTAATTGGATAACATTTTACCAGTTCACTCATATGACATAGAACAGTGTTTCCTGTTAGCGACATTTAGGGGAGAACAGTTAGCATGAAGATATGTGCGGTTACTTCCGTCAGGCTGCCAAGAAAAGATCTGGGTACAATTATACCACTATGAATGTTAATGTTGATTTGGCTTAGCGTATAAAGACAGCTGCATTGCTGTTTCTTATTTCCTTCATTGGGTGTCCTGTTAATCAGTGGTCAGTGTTGAATCAAATAACTATCTGTATGTAGCTGGCCTGACATTTATAAACAGCTCTCTTTTATGCCATTGTCTTTTGAAGCTTTTTTTTTCCAGTGAGAGGTTAATAGACCAGAAGCAAATTACAATAAACAGGAAATAACTGGGAAATTCAGGGAACAGGTCTCTTTATGTGCTACACATTAAGAAGCAGAATTTCAGTGTCTTATAAGCTTATTTGAAATGTTCCTCCTATTCTTTTACTGTCACAGTGCTGCTGCCCCCCCCTCTCTTTATTGAACTCATTTATTTTGGCTTTGGACTTATTGTGACCTTTTTGCAACCACAGACAAAGACAAATTTCTCATATTTGCAATCATTCTTGGCCAGTCATAAGGAGTCTTTCTCTGACATGTGAAAATGTATTTAGGCCCTTCAGGTAATTCTCTTTTCATGCAACCCACTCCACAAGAGCTGCAGGAGGAGCCCAAATTAAGCTGGTGAAAATTCAGAGTCTTCCTTGAGGACACCTCAGCCTGCAGGTGAAGGTTTGTCATCCCGCTGTTCCAAGACAGGCCCTGTAAGATGTTACAACTGCCTTACATAATAGTCGCCAAAAAAAGTCACATCATGCTTGTCAAAAGAATCTGAAAAAGCCTGCAGTGCATGCACTCCAACTAGTCTACATTTTGGTAAAGTTTACTTTGAGGCCTTAGAAAATTGTGATAATCCTGGTATTTGTAAAGGCCAGCCTGTTTCTTATTGTGATAACTGAAATGTAGTTTGTAGCTTTGTGAAGGATCAACAATGATCAATGCCATTAAATTGAAGTGTGAAACTGTATTAATTAGACTCCGAAATGCTTTTCCATTTTTTTTACTGAATTAGTATAAATAGTTATACTATTTATGGAGTCTGGTGGACTCCAGAGCTGCAGATGTTTTTGTCATTTGGATGTCTACAATGTCCTGTATGGACACATGGCTGCTCTGAGGGCCAGAGATCTGTTTGTCCCCAGTCACAGATCAGTGTTGGAGGATAAAAAGAGAAGAGAAATGAGGTGTGTATTTAGTGTGATTTATTTCAGTGCAGCAAAGAATTAATTAGAGCTATTGCACCCCTACTGATAAATGAAGGGAACCCATATCGTTAAAATACCATTTAGAGCAGATGTTGCTTACTAGTGTGATGGTGCAGTGTGCAGTATGAAGCTGAGTCAATGAATAATTCGTGACCAAGTAAACAAGAAATAAACTATGAACTCACCACTGCCATAACTCACTCTGCTCTTTGATGATGGCTCACATCTGTGTTTGTTAGCACTGGTAATCTTCCAATTGAGATTAATTGCATGATGATTAAAGCAAGTGATTTCTAATGCAGAGCAAATTATTATGATCATGAAGTATAATTATAATAGAGTGAGGTTGTTTGCTGGGCCAGAAAGAAACAAGAACACAACGTTATATTTCATTTGGTCGTAATTCTATAAGTTGTGTTTTATCATGTGAGTACAAAGTTAGGCTGGAGTCACATCATCCACAAATTTCCAGTTAATCGGTAGGAAGATTATAAGCCCTAGAATGATTCCCTGCGCAACTCTACATGTGTAATATTCAGCCTGTGATATCTCTGATAGAGTACTTTCTGATGACGGAAATGAAGCTGCAGATTTCTGTTGATGGTAATGAAACAGCAGATCCATAGAATCAAGCCTCCTAGATCAAGCAGACACTGCATCAAAGGCCTTGTTGTAATTAGTGTGCACGCTGAGCCCAGGACAACACAGGCTTTGTACACAAAGTCCATCAAATTGTCAGGATTGTCTGTTTAGGAGCAGGTTCCATCAGCTGCCAAACTGCATGTGGTCTAGATTTGGCATGATGTCATTCAGGATCAGATACGCAGCAAAGTGCATATATTCGAGAGCTGAGCTAATAATGAGCTCGGCCTCAGTTCATCAAGGTTTGAAGGGGAATAGTAAATAGTAACTGGAAAGTATTTGCATAGCACCTTTGTAGCCTTTTCAACCAATCAAAGAACTTAATACTAGTGTTCATTCAGCCATACATACACATTCATACCCTGCTTTCTAAAGGTGGTGGGTGCCATACATGGTGATGACCACACATCAGGAGTCTAATCAATAAACTTGAGGTTAAGAATCTTGCTCAAGGACACATCAACATGCCGCCCAGAGGAGTCGGTAATCTAACCAGCAATCCTCCAACCAGAGGATAACTGCATTACCTCTGACCCACAGATTTTAGCATCGTAGGATGACCCCTTAATCAAATAAACTGTTAATGATGTCACAGGGAGGATTGCCAATCTTCTTTTTAATATTCTTTGGGGAATCATGTCTGGGCCAAAATAAAATGGAGTAAAGAATCAAATACAAACAACTCCATATTTAAAGGGTTTCAAGTTTGATGACTTCTTGTTCAAATTTGAGTATACCCCCCCCCCCCCCCTTCAAGAAGTCAGGGGTGTTTAAATGGTGAATGGTGGAAAATGGTGTATGTGCATGCGTATGTCTAATAATTGTGTGTCAATGTATTACTCTTTAATTGCTAAAACTCTTTCTTCATTCAGATGAAGAAAATTATTCACTTAGCATTAAATATGCATGTGGAAATATCAAATTAGTACTTGAACTAAGGATTAATGGGGCTAGTCAAGCACTTAAGCTCATTCATAATCATTTAAATGCGACGTGGTGCTGCATTTTAATAAAAAGTCAAACTTTTTGAATCTTCAGTTACAAAGTTCGGAGTGATTATCATTTTATTTACCCATCAAAGGTATAATCAATCCTGAAGAATGGGTGGGGAAATCACCAACAAAAATGTTGGACACAAATAAATCTAGACATGTTAGCTAGCTTAACATATATTTGGCATCACTTGATTTTCAATATTTATCTCTAAGAACCTGTCATTTCATTTAATTTATTTTTTTAATTTATAGAGTCTGTCCCGTTAACCTGCTCTTTGATCAAGATTCAAACGTTTCTGAGAAAATGACTTTAGTTGTTAACATTTCTGTTGATTCACCATTTACCAATTAACTCACACTGATGCAAAAGTATCAGAGTGGTTTAATTGACATTCCACTAATGTACTTTAAAGGAATAATTAGACAGTTTGGGAAGGAAAAGTTTCACTCACTTTACACTGTTTTTGTATTACTCAGACATCACATGTTTATTAGTGAACATTAGAGATGCTTGAAGGTTTTACCTCAGAAAGAGCCAGGCTAGCTATTTTTAGTCTTTATATTTAGCAAAGCTAACCAGATATGATGAGACTGGTAGAGATTTTCTCATCAAACTCGTACTTGAAAGCAAATAAGAATATTTTCAAAAATGGTGAATTACCACTTTAACAACTTAACTTTATTAAATACTTCAATTGATCTGACAGCTCTTACACTTTGATTACTGAAGACTCTGAACTCTCTCTATGTGTTGCTCCATAATGCATTGACCAGTGACATATTTTGTCTTTTATTTTGGAGGACTTGGTGAACACAGTCTATTTAAGCCTTTTGAAAAATTAAACAGTATTTTCTTTTGATGCACACAATGGCCCTGGATGGATGACTGGATGAAACTGTGCCAATCTGCTGGTTCCTGTATGACAGCAATGTGCCCCCAGCTCAGTTACAGGATGAATATTAGACTTTAGCTAAGTGGTGCTCCTGAGCAGAAAACTTCAGTTTTCAAAACCACTCTGCTCATCCTCAGCATCAAAGAATCAATGGTTGAAGCAATTTAATATTCAGCATCGCTTTAAGCAATGCACTATTCAGCAGTGTAGATGGAGGGTATTGATCTGTCACCTGATAATACCTGATAGTTTATGATATATTATCCTGCTGCTCTGCAAATGTTCCCTGTTTTTGCCAGTTTCACACATAATGGCATTTAAGATTATACTTGATATGTCGGATATAAATGAAACGTGGAAAATAGATACTATGGTATCAAGACCTTCAAACAGCCTTACTGTGGCTAAACTGTGAATATAGTCAGACATGAGGTCACCTCCACACTAGTGAATCTCTTTCTGCTGAGTTAAACGAATTTCCCCGTCACAGGCATAGCCTGAATGGACAGGGATAAATGGAGGGCAGATGAAAAAGTTGCCACTATAGAGCATCGAGAGGACCAAGGGCCACCTTGTCTAAAAATTCCCATCGTACCTTGTGATCTTACACATTGATTTAATTGCATATGATAGGAGCTCTTTGAAAGTTCTGATGCAATCTTGAAGACTCCTCTGTAGATAAACCTAAGAGAAGCTTTCTACTGGCTGAAGAGGCCTGACAAAGAACAGCACGACTTTCTATGATGAGGCTTGACCTATGCCATTTAAGAAGAAATCCGACACAGACGTGCAGTGTTTTGGCTGCAGAAACACATTTATTTATGTCATTGTGTAAGCCTTGTTTCCCTGATTACTGTGCAAATGAGGGTAAAACACCTGCAGTCTCTGGTGCAGCAAACCATAGTTCCCGTACAGCTCCTCTTTGCAGACTCAGAGCTGCATGAATGGGAATATTAATTGTGTCAAATGGTTGGACAAAGAAGGCAGCACAAGGTGTGGAGAAACCGAAACAGATTATAATGGTCTTCTCCCTCTTTCTCTCTCTCTGTATGTCACCCTCTGATCCAGCAACACATTGTTTTATGTAATTTGACTTGAAGCCTGTTTGTCTACAGTTCCTGGTGATTAAAGCAAGAAATGTGGATTAATTTCTGATCCCTCCTTTTTTTGCTTTTTTTCTTCGAGGCTGATAGTGGACATATTTGCCAGTGTCATTAACTTGCTGCAAACAGTGTGGTTTAATGAGTGGTTGAGACATCAAAATAAATCATCAAATAAACATCTGTGGTGAAAATTACTGAAGAACTGGACTTCAGTACAATTAAAAATATTTGTCCTTCACTTAATTATTTATTTTTTAAGCTATTTTTTTAGTTCTCTAAAAAGAAAATCTGAAAACTTTCAAAACTATTGTCCACAATCTGTCGATTCTAGTTACTTTTCAGATTGTTGAAGATTAAACAGTAAACAGTCGTCTGCTTACATTTCAAACACTATGATTTTTTTGTTGTTGCTTTACCAAAGATGTTGCAGAAAGTTGCAGAACTACCCCGGAACTACCAGCTCACAACTTTATTTTAGGGAAATTCCTTTGGTACTAAAATATCTATTTTTTTCTTTGTGTTTCTTCAATTGACTAAACATTACTCTGGAAATGCAACTGAAGGTGCTAAACTGTAACAGCAGCTATGTCTCACACTAAATTCCCTGTCGAGGTGCACTTTATATCAGGGTGGGTGATTTTGCAATGCTCCCCAGGTCAATGGTTTAAGGAGAGGAAGATGATCATGACCTAGAGTCATGGCGGACGCAACAGGGACTATACCAACTAACTGCTGAGCTATTCAGGGCCACTCATTTTCCTTTTGATGGTCTATTTAAAAGGCATTCATGTCACTGTGGGCTCATCTGTGCATTGAATGCAACCACCTACTCAGTCCCAGCTGCAGCTGGAGTCGCAGACAGACTCTCTCCTACCTTACCTGCCTCTGTGAACAGCTGTAACCCTTGCCACAGACAGCCAATTATAGGCATCACTTCAACTAAGAGCAGGGCTATACACTATATGCTATACACTGCTACAGTGTAGGTGAAATAAAGTTGACAGGGTGCAACTGTTCCTATCAATGTCAATAAAATCCTATGTAGATTCTTTTCAGTGTACCGATAAATTTGACAAGAAAGATGATATAATTAACTCTGACACATTTCAGCAATTACTTCATAGATTTTTAGTGACACATTGATTGAAAAGATAACAAGAAATTAACAATATACAATCTCCCCACCTGTCTCTTGCTTTAGGATAACAAGATACAAATTAAGCCTACAGACAACTGAAGTCATATCTTGATGTTCCATGAAGAAGAAAGAAATAACTCTAATAACTTTATTGGCTATTGTTTGACTGATTGATGGCCACATCCTCAAGACTATAATTATGAACATTTTCTACTGCTAAACTGGATTCACATAACTAAAATGAAGCTAGGAAGCAACACTATAATTAACAACTGTGACTAACAATTACATTCGTTATTAACAAATCAATCTCTTATTTTTTTAATGATTAGTTTAGTATTTTTAAATGTCATACAACAATGTCCCAGGAATCTGTGGTAACATTGATAACGTGTTTGCTGCACAGACAAAGATCCCAAAATATTTCATTGACAAAATCAGAGAATATCAACACATGTTCACATGTATGAAAGTAGGACTCGCAAATGTTTTGTCGTTTGGCATTTGTGAGGCTGTAGATTGTCTTTAGCTTTCAGTACAATCATTGACATTTCACTCAAAACCACAAATGTCAACCCATGCTGGTAGTGTGGCTACAAAGCTAAGCTCACAAACACACACACACATGAATGTGCAAAGGTATTGCACTGCATACATCCTTCTTTCAACATTACTGACTACAAGTATGTCTGGTTGTTACGTCAATAGCATTAAAATTTAGTAAGCAAGTGGGGATTTGGCAGGCAGCCTACTTACCAGCCTGTTTAAAAATATAACCACATTAATCATTTATTTTTTTTAACACAGCTTTCAAATCAAGCTCTTCATGAGTTGAATACTTCTGTACTCAGCCAGTGTTTGTGTGTGTGTGTGTGTGTGTGTGTGTGTGTGTGTGTGTGTGTGTGTGTGTGTGTGTGTGTGTGTGTGTGTGTGTGTGTGTGTGTGTGTGTGTGTGTGTGTGTGTGTGTGTGGTTGGGGTGTTTTAACTTGTATAGCATTTCATATACTTCCATATAATTTCATATGTATGGAAAGTTCTTTATAAATAAAGTTTTATTGATTGTGATTCTTCTTCCTCGGCTATGATCAGGCTACAGTTCCTCAGCAGTCCAATACAAAAAGTTTAAAGTGTGTACAGCGTCACTGCAGAGAACACAAATTAGAGTCACTGCCCAGAGCGGATGACATAAATTAATGTCAGCCAAGGAGTTGCTAGAGGTATTTAGAAAGTTGCTCAATATATCCCAAGCAAGGTCAGCTGGAAAGCCGTAAAAAGAATTATGGCCAGATACCCACCATTTCAGCATCAGCCTCTGACAGCAGAGAGCAGCCTCTGCCACATGATGCACATTTCAATGAGCAGTACTCCAGGGAAACTCAGGCATTTTCAGAGCAGGATCTGAATTGTGATACATTTTGCTTTTCTCTAAATGCTCTCAGGCAACTCAATGCACATTCCTGGTCTCTACGTTGGTGGCATATGACAGATTAACATGTAGGTATGCCTTCAGGCAGGATAGCTTATAGTAGAGGGTGCACAGTAATGCACAAGTCAAGACATTCCAAAATGAAGCAAAATAAAAAATAAAGACATTTTGGGAGCTAGTTTTTAAAACATAGTGTTCATGACCTTTTTGGAACTGCTTGATACATGATGTTTAGTGTTGTTCAAGGTTGGAGAGCTTACCTGAAAAACTCCATGAAAGAGAAACCGTAGCCATGTTGCTCTGCAATTCCTGCACACACAACGTTGGCTGATGCTCCGATTAATGTGCCGTTTCCTTAACAGGCGGGAAAACAAAATTATAGAAAACTTCTAAATGAAATCCAACTAGATATTCATGCCTGAGCTCAATAATTCATAATTCCGCAGAACATAAGTTAAAAAAAAAATTATTAACCTAAAATATTTAGAGTCCCCTCCACTCAAAAATTCCATCATCATTTGAGCATCACCGTGTGCAGAATAATGTATGACGAGGTAGAAGAAGTAGATGCCGTTTAAAGGATTTGAAAGTGGTAATGTTGTTGTGGAAGAAACATATCACACACACTTGATTGTTCCAAACATTTTCTGTGTCCTTTTAAATTATTAATACATGTCTTTAACATTTATTATCTGCTATGATAATAATGATATCAGCGATCTTCATCGTCAGTGTTCTCTCAGAACTCCAACTTAATCTAAGATAAAGTTTTACTATTTCTACTCTACTGTTGGAAAATATTCTGACAGTTATTCTGCCATTCGATACTGCTCACATCTCAAAAGCTGACAGTTTGGGGAGGGGCCTGGGAGGTGGCATTCTTGTACCGCTAATCGATAAGAACCTGTCACAGTGCAGTTGATTAAACTGACATCCCTCTCGCTCTCTCTCTCTCCTTCTCTCTCTCTCTCTCTCTCTCTCTCCCTCTTTCAAAAACAGAGCCACACCCTGCTGAAGGGGCTGGCAGCTGGGGTGTGGCAGCACCGGAATAAGTCAAGCGTTGAGGACCTTGGGCTGCTTGAGGCGTGACACAGCTGTGTCTCCTATCTGACAGATGCCATATAAAAAGATTTACACCTTTCAAAAGGGGATAAACTATACAGACCACGGTGTAAAGAACTCCAGAAAGCTGTTATCTCCAAAACGCATCTCTATTGTTATACTTCATACATTTTATTACACAAAGAAAATAAAATGAAAGCCTTACCTCCGAGACAAGCACCCATGGCCAACGCAAAGATGAGAGGTTTTACTGGCAGGTTCACATCTGCATCTTGACTCAGATTGATGAGAACTGGAATCTGTGGACACAGAGATACATTAAAAATCATTTAAAAAACAAAAACCATACTCACAGAGCATGCATAGACCGTTCATTGATTTATAGCAATCAAAATGTTTTCCTGGCTGGCGAAGCAAAGCGTCCTAGAGGAAAATAAATACTGTATCCTTCTGACATCTTGTTTTCTATTTGGTTGGCTACGATAGTTTGTTTGTGCTTGAAGATTTAAAAAAATTCCACTTTAAAGAGCCGCTAAATTGATCCAATTAATTTTCCTTGTCTGAATGGGGAAATAAATCATTTCTCAGCTAAAGTGTATTGTGACATGCAGGACATGCATGTGCACTGAATTGGAAAGGGATGTGGTTTGAAGTCCACCTGGGTATGACAAGTTTATTATTTTAATTTTCATGCTCTATTGATAAAAAACTGTGCATGCATTTGATAGTCCAAAAGCAGCTAATTAGACTTGTAGCAGCAGCGCAGTCTGAGCCC
Source organism: Lepturacanthus savala (assembly GCA_030544235.1). Taxonomy (NCBI): domain Eukaryota; kingdom Metazoa; phylum Chordata; class Actinopteri; order Scombriformes; family Trichiuridae; genus Lepturacanthus; species Lepturacanthus savala. The sequence continues at coordinate 10,888,946 of CM060481.1, forward strand.
CGGTCAAATATTAATTAAATATTATTTTGTTTTATATAAGTCTGTTAGGTTCGACAAATGATCAGAATTGCATAGCAATGGTTATTTAGAAATAATAAAGGATAGAATAGGAGGCTGTAACCTCAGTATTCAACAAAGCTGTCTAATGCCTTAATGGGGATAAATCAGTTTATTTATTAAAAACAAATAACTAAAATATATTAATATTCAGCTCGTTGTATCACCAACTCTTTTTGTTTTGTGATTGAACTGTGTTTCTATGTTCCTGATTTCATGGACCCATACTGCGGTGTGAGATTAACTCATCAGGCTTACCATGGTGGCAGTGAAGGGAATGTTGTCAATGAGCGAAGAAGCCAGAGCCGAGACCCACATCACCAAGATAAGAGCTATTGCCAAGCGCTGGTCTTCTGGCACCGCCTGAGAGGGGAGATAATGAGAGCAACAGATTACTACTACTTACATTGCCACTCAGATACCCCCCAACACACACACACATACACACACACACACATCTGTAGTCCATCACTGATTTAAATCAAACCAATTATGTTCGTTCTTTGACACTATGCCGCTCATATGATGAAGCTGCTTGAAAGTATGACATGACCACAAGTCACACTGATGTCTGAGTTTATATCTGTGAGCTGATCCATACACACACACACACACACACATACATGCACAGCATAGCCTATTCTCTACATGATAAGAGCATGGCATTGTTTGAATCGTGTTGATAATCTTAGGTGTGCGCAGTGAGGATAAAGGAGGCAATATCTCTCCCTATCTCCTGTCCTCTAGGTGTATTGAGAGAGAAAGGTCACACGCTTCTACCCAGCATGTCCCCCGTTGTTCTGAGACACAGAGCGGGTCAGAAACCACAAATAGCATGCCACCTGTCATGCGTTATTATCACAATTATGGAGGCTCACGGTCTAAACCCAAGCTGACGTACCCATTACTAGTACAATTCTCCGCTGAGAGGCACCTCGGTGAAAATTACCTCAGACCCCTTCAACCGCTGACAGAAATCAGGTGTAAACAAAATAATTGAATTGTGACGGACGCGGGACGTAGGATCAACATGCATGAAATGCAACAGCATGTCACCTGTGCCAAATTATCGGTTCTACCAGTCCTGTGCAGCCCTGAGAGATGATTATTGAGGTTGAGAATCACCTTTATAAGCAGCGCTGTCTGTTCTCCAATGTAGTCGATAAGCTGCAGCTGGGCTAAAGCCTAAAAAATAAAGATGAGAAGATTATTTAGAAAAAAAGAAAAAGGTGTTATAGGTGAGATTAATCCAAGAGAGCATATTTGATTTTTTATTTATTTTGAGAATTTTATTCAATAAAAATAACATCAATTCTTTTGATTATCATTTGGACTGATAGTGAAAGATAAATTAATGTGAGAGTCACCACTACAACTATACAGTAGTTTTATTGTAGCAAAGGTTCAGGGGAGAGAAACAAGGAAAGCAGTTGTTATGCTGATATTACACTTTCTTCACATCCTTTCTTTGAAAAGCGCATGAGAAAAGAAATAATTACCTTTCAGTTTGTGTGAAATAGATTGAAGAGAGAGAGATCCTGTTTTTACCGTAGTATTGTATAAAGTAGCAAAACGCTACATTCACCCCAGTTCTGGCTGATATTTTTTTCTTAAGCATTAGCATTGTTTCAGTTAGAACAGGGCTAAGCCTGGTCCTAGAGAGCCGCAGCGGGTGTAGGTTTTTGTTCCAACCAAGCACTAACACACCTGATTCTACTAATGAAGGTTCTAATCAAGGACTCCAGTGATTGATTAGTAAAATCAGGTCTGTAAAGGCTTGGTTGGACCAGGGTTACCTAGCCCTGAATTAGAAGTTGAAGACAAAGCAGAGTCGTTATGCTACTTCAGGAATACTCACATAGAGCCAAGGATTAATGTAAAAATGCCTTAAATAGATTAGGGCAAGTCCTTATAATACATGTCACAAAAAAAACACTGACTGGGGTTTCTCCTAGGCTGGGTCTACCCCAGAGTATGACAAAAAAGCCTTGTATACTCATTTTTTTAATGAGAAAGAGTGGAGCTAGAAAAAGAGCCAAAGGTATGTATTCTGAGGGTAATAAGGTTGCAGTCTTCAGGTTTTTATATATCGACATGCCCTAATCTACACTATATATTAATCCATTTAAGCCCAATTTTTCAAAATGTTCATGCATATAATTATAGGTAGTCAATTACAGTTGAGTTGCTAACAATCTTGTTATATAACTTTTTTTCATTTTGTACACTGCTTTGAAGAAAATAGAATTTTAATGACTGGCAGCTATAATTGTTGCTTTGCCTATAAACAAAAAACTATTTATGCCAGGTAAAAAAATATTTTTGGGGGTAATTCTAGAGACTTGATGATTAATCGCATTCACCTGGAATTCACTGCATATCAAACTGTGAGCACTCTGCTTTTTTCTGTTAATAAGAAGTTGTAGTTTTGCACTATTTTGCGTAGAGTTCAAAATCTTAAAAAAAATCAAATCAAAATCTCTTTAAAAAATGAATACGCTGTTTGTTAAATGAATAAAAATTAGTAATAATAAAAAAAGCTGTGTGTTGAATACCTCCATCAAAACAAACAGGCCAGCGAAAAACAGTAGCGTGGCCCACTCCACCCGGTGCAAGATGATCTCGAAATCCTGGACATCAGCCAGAACAAGAAGCCACAGAGAACCCAGAATAGCGATCCAACCTGAGAGAGACAAAAGGAAACAGCACCTGACATCTGACATCAATACCACTTTTTGGGGCCCTGTGAAAAGTCCTTTGGGCGCCATCTTTTTTTCAACCATTTATTAATTCTGCATCATAGTCAACATGCATATAAATGAGACTGAAAAAAATAAAAATGTTAATAAACAAATGTATGAGAAAATGAAAATGCATGAGCTCTGCACACGCCGTTCAAGATAATCTAATAAACAGATAACACCACGAAGTGGCGCAAGCTGGAAATGATGAATAAAGTATTTGGTCTATCTTGGTGAGGTCAATGAAGCGTTCACTATCATAAAAATGTCATTTCAACACATTGCAGTCTAGAGGATAAAACTTTGAACTAGCCTGCAGATATTTACAATTAGAGTGTTTTTGAAAGAGGGAAGAGTGTGCATCCACTTGGTGAAAATTTGATTAAACAGGTGAAGACCAGTAATTGCCTTGGCCGAGGCCTTTGGGGAAGTAATTACACAACTGATAGTAATTAGTGAAGAAGGAAACAATGGAAGGACACAAATATGAGACTGACAGCAGAAGAGGGGAGATAGAGTGATGGCAGGTTTACGTGTCCATAACCTGCTGGGTTGCTCCTGTTAGTTTTAACCAAAGTTCAACAAGAGAGCTGGGGCTGGATTCTTTGTGTTGTTTTTGCTGGCAATTTGATTTTCTAATAGAAATGGCCGTGCAATTAAATCCCACCCACACCCAGAGGGGAAAGCAGTTCATTGCTCTGTATCCTATATTGCATGAAGGTGCCTCCTTGTCACTACCGTCTGCTACAACAAAGAAACAACAAAAAAATGCCTTAAAGTTGGGAACTTACAGGAGGGGAACTGTAGATTTCGATTTTGCAATACAAATTTCAATTGTTCACATCAAAATGTTGGTTAGTGCAGTGTTAAAATTGTCTGATAATTTTCCCTGTGTATCATCATCATATAAAGTATAGATATTTAGAACTGCACATAGGAAACCAAGAGCAAAGTCATTGGACAATTGACATTAGTAGTATAGATCTTATATGATGATTATCTTCTCAACAAGCAGTCGTCTATTGGTTCTCCCAAACAAGCTTCATTTTGATTTATTTACTACCTTTATAATCATCACTGTGTTTCTTTTCAGCACATTCGATTGATTGTCAATCAATTGATTGTCGATTGTCGATCAATTGATGTCGATTTGTTGTTTGATTATTTAACCATTGAAAATGGTATACAACAGGGATCTATTTTGGAGCCTTTAATTCTTTCAATTTGTATTAATAATTTTCCAAATTTCTGTTCTGTTTTACGGACAAAACTCTTTACAACATAAATCTTCCTCTTATCTTACAGTATATTGTTTAGTACTAAGTTTAATCATCATAATCATTCATCTTTTTTAGTTTCCTATTCATTTTTTAAAAATTACACAATTATATTATTATTTTGGTCTGTGGATGAATTCTGAATGTTCTTTTAGAACTCGTTTTGATTTCATTAGAAACAAAGATAATGCTACCCTCAGAAAACTCTTATTGTGATATCATATACCAAAACGTCTCTGAAACACATCGTTTGCCTTTATGCATATTTTTAATTATATTTACAGATTTGTCCTGAGGTGCCCTTATCATACACATCGTTGTTTTTAAAATAATACACTTTAACTTTCTTCTATATTTAAAGCTTCTAGTAACATTTCATCATATTCAATTAGATACACTCAACAAGTTTTTTTTTGTATTGTTCCCAGAATCTCTAAAGAAGTGTACTCATCGGGTTACTACACTCTCCTCACAGACCGTTGGTTCATTCCTTGTTCATTAGAGGAAAAGTGTGACATTTCTCTTGTTAGATGGTGTCTGTTACATTCATCTAAGGCCAACTCCAAGCTGACTTTGTGCCACAATGTGATAAAGCAAAGACATGTAATTGTAATGCAAATAAGTTCAAATAGCATGGAGCATGTTATTTATTCAGATTCTGACCTAAAAATCTGTTTCTTTTAGCCATATTTTTTGGAATTATTCATTTTCATTCCAAGTCTATATAGTATTACACTGTTTTCCCCAAAATTATTAATAAAAAAACTCAAATTAAATTTCCCTGCTATTTAGTGGTGTCTAGCAGATTGTAACAACACAACAGTGACTGCAAAGTATGACTGCAAAGCAACATAAAACAAAAAGGAGTTTACAATAGCCTCATCTATCATTTACAAGACAACAGTGTCTGAGACAGAAAATGCTGTTAAGGATGTCTCATCACTGTTGTCTTTAAGGAACACAGAACAAAATTACTGAACACAAGGCCAATTTCAAAAGAAGATAAGAAATTGGCACTTCAGCATGTATCATGTTTTCTCATAAGCACATGTTTAGGAAATAGCATTTTAATATGTCTTTGCCTTTGCTGAAGTTTTGAAAGTATTTGAAATGTAACTAAAGTCAATTAAAAATAATCAGCTGCTATTGAAAGATCAAACTACTGTATGAAAGAAAAACTGAGGTCTGTTACAACTCTAAATATGATGATAATAATAACATCTTTGTTCCTATTTCACAATCTACAGTGTTTTTCATATTTGTATATATTTGTGATGAACTTGTCAACTACTGTACTTTCACAGATGTGATTCTTCTTCTTGATTTCTGCACAGGGATCAATATGTTTTCATGCTAACAGTTTTAACTCACATAGCGACAGCCACATTAGAAAGATCTAATGATCAGGCAATAATGAGATTTCACCGTGTCAAGTTAATGAAATTTTAATGAGGCTCAATTCTTAAAACGAGTGTGAATGAGCGCACTGGGCTTGCTGCACTAGTCTGCCCTGACTGTGACCTGCATGCATGAGTGGGAACTGTGTTTAGACAGGTGCCTATCCCTCCATGGGGACAGAAAACACACTGCTGAGGGGTCATTCCCATTTAATAAATGTCACAGAGAGGTAACCTGAGCATCGCCTGTAATTAACTGAGCATGTTTGGTGACTGAGTGGCCCCTGCAGCGAGGGGAGCGATGACAGGGCGTGAATGAAGACAGCCATCTTCATTTAGGGATAGCGCCTGCATTAATGGGATGCTGCTGAGGTCGTCTGCTGAGCACACATCAGAGATATCGCAGTCAGAGGCGACAGAGAGACGGGATGTCACCCTCTTCCCGAAACACATTGCTAACATGACCAGATTATATAAAAAAAAAAAATCTGTGCAGCATTAAAAGCAGTTCTTTCACCTAGATCCTAAAATGGCCCTGTGCAATTAGCATTCAGCTGTCTTTTTATTTTTAACAAGTCCAGTAGCAATAGGACTAACAATAATAGCTATTAAGAGTTGTGTTTGTGTCCACCTGATGATTTTAAACTAATGCATATGGTACACGGTGAATTTGAAAAGCTTTATTCCTGCCTGCTGTAGCAAAAAATAACATGGAGTGAACCAAAATAATAAAGTTAGGCCTCAAAAAAACAAAACAATGAGCTGAAAGATGCTATAAAGCTACACACAGATGCAGGTAACTGTAGATTAGGGGAATAATTCTCTGTGGGTTTGTCACTCCAAGATTTTCAGATCATCTTCATTTGATCTATTTTTGTTTATTTATTATTCTATTTTGTTACTTTATACTAAAGTCCTTGTATAAGTAATATGGCCATTATGTACTTATGTGATGGTCATTAACATTATCATGTGTTATTAAGACTATTTAAGTGATACTTATAGAATTATAAACTACTGTTAGATTATAAGATATTTATGTTGTTAACAATTTATAGATGATTAAGGATACTTTAAGAAGCCTTATGAGTTTCTTACTGTTATTCATCATATAACATATAGTGTGTAACAGCATTAAAAACGCATTTATTGAGTGTAACAAATGGACCTATTATATGGACCAGCTCTTAGTAGTAACAGTTTAAACAGACTTTTTACCTAGTGGCGAAAGGTAATCCAGTTAAACTCAATAAATGTGTTTGTAATGCTATTATGAACATTCATAAGAAACTCATAAGACTTTTATTAATGTCTTATGCATCTAACAATAACTATGTGAATAATTATATTAAATAATATCTGCAATATAATATTTGTAATAATATTTGAATAATAATGTTAAGCATCTTATGGGAACTTACAAGGACCGTATTACATACTGACTAATGATTATTGCAGTTACCTAAATGTAAAGTGTTTCCAAAATATGATTATAGCAGCTGTATTACGATGTAAATCACTGATGTGTGAATTTTATACTCTCAGTGGTTTGTTAGGAGCTGCATTTAATAGCCTTACTATATACTGTGTACTTTATATAGTATTTAGATGTATGTATTGTGATAATTTCACGACTCTGAGTTATAGTACTCAGAAATATTTGTCAGTATTTCAGTATTATTATTGCTGCCAAACTTGAGACCTCAAAATCAGATTTTAGGTCAAAAACTGACTGTGGTTTTATTCAGAACATTATTCGTTGAAATCACAGTGCATGAATAGATGTAATGTGATGGGTCTAAATGCAGCTCTGTATCCATGTAATTTGTTGGTTGCATTTGCTAGCCAGCCAGCCCATTATTTGGACTCATTTCAAATGCAAGGACAGTACAGACAGTGTTTCATAATTACATGACAGAACCTATAACCACCCCGCAGGGCTTGTAGAAAACAGTACAATAATGAGACAGTGCCGTGCTTACCGAGATCAAGATGAATGCTGGGAACAAAGGAGTTGAGAAAGAACATGAAGATCACCACACTCAGGACGGACACACACTTCACCAACAGAACCTTGTCAGTTATTCTATGCTGTGGAGGAGAAAAATATGTTCTTTCTGAATGGGGGGGAATAAGGCAGATTTCATCATGCATCTGACGGCATTTGTCTTAAGAGAAGTTTCAAAGATTAGACCAACTTCATTATTGAGATAACATCAATGCACCACGGTCACAGCGGGTGAGGAATATGTCTGAGAGGAAAGTCTACCTTCTTTTGCAGCTCTTGAATATTCTGCTCCCAGTTCTTATCCTCTTGAGAAATTTGCCTGTCAGACACCATATCATGTTAATCTCCTATTAATTTAATTTCTTCCAATGTTTATAAGCAGAAAAAAACATTATTATACATATGTCGTATAGACCAATAACTTTCTTTTAAGTTTTAAATATTAGTGTGGCAACCCCTGTTGACATCTCCTGTTTAGTTATTCCTTTGTTGGTCTTGTGTTTTCCCTCATTTATTCTAAAATAAAGCATAAAGTGGCTGTTAGAGCCAGGCTGTGACAATAAATAAAAGCTTGGTTTATGATAGGGTGCTTTGTATTATATATAAACTATATTGTTTTTTTTTACTTGTTGAATTTTATGTTTATTATGTGTATTCATTTAGTCTTCATTTTCTAGTGTTATAATATTATATGTACGGACTTTTGCTATAATATTTGTTTTGCTGAAACTACAAGGGGACAAATAAAGGAAACTATTCCTGGACTTAGCCCTCTTCTATGGTTTCCAACAATAAAAGAAAATGCTGATTGAAATTATCTCAAATTAACTCTTAATTAATTGTGCATAATTAAGCACACATAGTACACACAGCACATTAGACGTCTTTTAAAAGGTCATAAAATATTGATATAAGATAAATACACACAATGCACCAATAATAATGTGGTTTCCTTTTTGAAAAGGGCAACATATTAGTTATAGTCTTCTGTGTTTGTCTTTTAACCTTTGGAATGTTTTCATCATCTTGCGGAGCAGACTTTCCAGGTTGAGGACTTTTTGCATCAGGAGGCATTTCACAGCTGTCTCCTCTCGGCTGGCGGGGTTAATGCGCTGAGCTGTCTGCCTCCAGACCAGGATCTCATGCTTCAGTTCTAGAGAAAACAGAAGAAACGGATCAGGAGGGAAAAACACCTGTTTATGTGCATGTTTAACAGAGCTATATCATCCATTACAAAGGAAGGGCTCAATAGCTTCTTTACGGGGGGGGGGGGGGGGGGGGGGGTTCGTTCGCTCCTACAGCTGAGCCTGACTGAGAGGATATTAAGATATTTGGTAAATATGCTGTGAGCCCCTGTAGAGGTACTAATGCAACCAGACGATGGACACATGACCAGCTGTGGAGTAGCCGATGTTGGGGCGGAGATATGGCCGGAGGGTGCTGGACGCCTGCATAGATATCAGTATGAGCCATCCTTTCTCAGGAAGGTTGCTAGGTGACCTTAATAGGATCTAACTGACACAGAAAAAAACATTCCTGTAAGCAAATCCTCACAATTACCAGACGTGGCAGGAGCCTTGAGCTGATTTAGCCGCATGCTCTCCTAGGTGGTCTAGGTTGGCGAGGGAAGCGGAAACTCCATAGTCTTGGCCATCAGGCCCGCATTGAACAGTCACAGTGGTGATCGGCAACGACTTCCTTCAATCTGCCTGTGGCTCAGTGTGACGACGCAGCTCCAAACAGTCGATTTCCCTCACTTTCTAAATGGGAAGCAGTGCGGTAAACGATCGGGGAGCTCAGTGGCCTTGGTTTTAATGATCCCCTGCTGAGGATTCTCTCAGAGGGGTACGGTATTGTGGGTAAACAACAAAAAGAGTTTGCTGCGATTCTGAAAAAATTGGAAACAATTTTGCACAAATATCCCTGTTGTATTAGTTTCGCCATTATCTATATCCCTGGGGTCTCATATCGAAAGATTTATAGTTGCTCCAAATAGAATCTAGAATAAAGCACACACTTGCTATCCAAAATAAATGAAAGCTGCATTTTTTTATTCTTATTAAATGATCTCATTCTACCTCTGGACAATATTGCATGTCTCGATGGATAGCCAAATCATTTTCTCTTCCATTCTCCAATGGATAATTAAGGAAACATATAAAAGAACTACGTTGTGTCATATTAATTGAATTGTTTAGTTTGAAAACAACACTGCGGGTGTGAGGTCTGAACTGGAGAAAGAGTAAAACCAAGATGGTGGCTGTGCTACTCTCAGGTGGCTTTCTGGAAGAGTGAAGATGTTTTTCACTGCTAATTAGTCAAAGCCAAGAGCTGAACGTCCGAGTGAAGGTTTTTTTCTGAGATGAGCCATACGGTGTTTGGGTTTCTGGGTGACTCACCAGACTAAAAATGTATATGATGTTGAACTTAAGAGTCTAATGGCATTAACAACAGGTAATTCTACATACTTTTAATTGAACCTTTGTTCAAACATTTTAAACATCCCAATTCTTAAAAGTACTTGTAAACCTAGTTATAAATTTAGACTATTAATGTTTTATCAATTATATCATGACCACAGAAGGACCTTCCATTTTATTAACTAGCGCACCTTAATCCAGAAATGTTATAAATGAGATGTCAGGGTCATCTGAGAAGGAGAATGTGACCAGAATACTGTAGAAATGATCAGAGAGGTGGAAGCCTTCAATTTAGAGGGTGCTATATACATTATATGTGGGAGTTAGAGAGCTGAATCCCTAATACCCAGTTAATTAAGTTTCTATGAGGTCATTGCATCTTCTGAGAAGGTGAGAAACTGTAGCATGAGGGTGGTAGTGTGCACGGATGTTATTGAGGGGTTAATACACTTCATAATAATCAAAAACCTTCATTATTGAGTGTGCCGCATCCACAGTACTCAACACACACACATACGCACACACACATTTTTGTCAAAATTCGTTTTTAAAAAATCTCTTAACTCACCAACAATTTCAATGGATTCTTTGTTATAGAGTTTTTTGTTCCAGTAGAGCATCCGTAGGATGGGAAATGAGGTGAAAAGGACGAGTATTATTCCAAGGGACATGTAGCCGGTGAAACTGGCAAAATCAATCCCCTTTAAGACAGAGTAATAACATGTTAGACTGCAATGTCTTCTCCAAAATTCCCTCCATATATAACCATCAGTGATAAACGAATGTGTATGCAGTGATGATGTGTACACAAAATGAGACAAATCACGCAGTCTCCTGGGAAAACATCACAGTGAGAATAAGCAGAACTGTTCATTGTCTGAGACATAAACAACTCTAAAAAAAATGGATACAGGCACATTTGACCTCTAATCAGCATGTCATATCACAGTAATACAGTTATTCAAATACATTAAGATGTGAGTTCAGCCTGAGGAAATTAAATTTGATTATTGCACACAATGGGCTGGTGATAATTGCACCCTTAAGGTTTGTTTGGTTTTTGGTTGGTTATCGACATCTTACTTCCTGCATGAGTTAGAAATAGCAGCCCCCAGCCAGGATTGTTCTCAAAATTGAGAGCACATCATTTACACAGAACGCTATTATTTCAGATACATGATTACAAATGTGTCCTTGTATGACATCATCTATATAATGTGCCATGTTTAAATAAATAAAGCCTTTTAAGATGCACATTGTAATATCTGCCTTTGGGCTGTGGGTGATTCATACAGTCATTATGCATTATACATGCACAGTATGAAGACTGAAACTACACATATATAGAGAGAAAACTGGTTAATAGTGACCTCTACAGGATTTGCAATTTGAAGTTGCAACAGAAGGAAAGAGTAAGAGCAAGTTGCTACAATGAAACATGCTGCTGCATAAACCTGCATATAAGAACATTATAGAATCCAGAAAATAGACAGTTTAAATAAAGATACTCTCACACATGGCCTGAAAGAGCAGGTATCAAGTGTCAAATCAAGAAGGATGAGGCTCATGTCAGTATTCTTGATTTCAAATAACACCTCAGTAACCACCATGGGAGGTGTGCAATAAACCTTGAGGTCTCCCTTAAGTACAAAATGTGTTTTGCTTACTTTTAGTTCACTTGGATGTGTGCTTCACTGTGCAGAATGATATTTTGATTTCAGAGACACTAGAAGGCTATTTTTACCTGCTGAAAGTAGAACATTTCTCCATGCTGGCTGAAACTCAGTTTAACACGTGTGTATTTATGTTTTACAGATTCTCAGATGTTCTCAAAGATCACTAGGATTTTTACAAATGGGATTATTTCTAATCTTTTCCTCTTCTCTTTATAGGTGCAACAGGCATGGATGCCCGACTAGACTCACGATCAAACTAATGGCTGAGACCATTAAATATCAAATTAAATCGTAATATAGGCGGCTTTGATGTCTAATAGAAGATATCACTTTTCACTGATGACATTATCCTATATATATCTAATCCTCCATTTTACTAGTTCACCTGCATTTTACTAAAGCCAAAGATCAAATCCGGAAGCAAGTCCTGTTAGTTAAAATATTGTATTCGTAATATTTAAACTACATGATATTACTTATAATAATATCTAATAATATATATAGTATTTAAATCTGTTGAAAATGACAGAATGAGAGTTTGTTAATGAGATAAATGAGGTGGCATGAAATTACAGCGTGATGATGATATAGATGGAGAGAGTGGGAGATTGTTCATATTTGCTGTACTTCATTAAAAAGGTTTTTATGAAGAAATGCTGTTCTTTGGGAACTCACTCTAGTCAGTTTGTTGCAGAAGATAGTGAAAGATTTGAGGATGTGTATAGATTGGACGCTCACCACACTGGGCAGAGTCAATGTGTCAAAATATAAATAAATATCCTGCTTAGATTCCTATTTCAGTCACTTCCAAACCATGACACATCAACATTTTTTTTCTTCCCTGAACAAATTGATCTGTCAGTTTATTTGACATGCTGGGACTCTATGAGTCAGCATGGACAAATTAAGTCTCTGGGTGAAGGAGGGTTGAAGCTCCCTAATATTCAAATGTAATACTGCCAATGCTGATTTTTAACACAGATGTTTGATAATAATGGTCCAATTTGGTAGAAACTATTATATGTTGCTTGACATTGTGTTTTTAAAAGAATAAAATAAAATATTACCTGAAAAACAGATAATTATTTGTGACATAGAGCCAATTGTGGTCAAATAAGCAACTTACAAAAGTGTGAAGATGAAAGTTGAAACCTCCAGAGGACATAACAATAACGTTTTAGCGAAGTAGGAGACATCTTGTGTCAACAGTCAAACCTTTGAAGCATAAAATATTTGGTACTCATTCATAGCAGCTGTAATACACATTACTGTTTCAAGAGATATGACTCAACATTCATACCAAACCTTTCATCACTGTGGATGACGAAACAATGACAACTTCTCAAAATAAAAGTCCAACAATTGCAGAGCAGCATTGCTGTTTTAGTTTCAAACCTGATCACAACACATCTGAGTCCATGGGTTCATCCAACGCCAAAGAGAGAGAATATGGTCAAGTAAATAACTTGTTTCATAAAAATATTTTTTTTATAATGTAACATTTGCAGATGTTTTCTTATCTTTTGCTACTGGGAATGTTCAACCGTTCCAGTTTACACAAATCAGCTGAATGTAACTAGTTTACCTCCCAGTGTTAAACTCAGTAAATACTAATACTAATACATTTTCATAAGCTATTCATGAAATCTATTAAATGCAGTAGAGATTACATTAATGGTGTCCTTGATGACAAATTGAAGGCAAATTTGAAACCTTTTCCATATTTCAGTAAATTTTTATCAAATAAAAGTTATTTGCTTGACCATGTTCTGTTTTTTTCACACTGGACTAGCCCGTTGACTCAGATGTGTTGAGAACAGGTAAGCAGTTTGGAACAAAAACCGTAATGCTGCTTTGCAATTGTTGAACTTTTATTGTGTTGTTCTGTCTTCCACATTCATGAAAGGCCTGGCATGATTGTTGAGTAATATCTTCTGAAACAGTCAGTTTATGACAGCTGCTATGAATGTGTAAATAACTGACTCATCAAGTAAAGTGTTACCGATATTTTCATATTCATCAATTCTGCATTTTTCAATGAGGAAGATAAAGAAGATGTAATTATTATCATTTTTATCATATTACAAACATGTCCATATTTCAGAGCCAACGACTCTTCTGACTGGTTGCAGCAGATCCATTTGGCATGGAGAGTCAGTCACCAGAGTTTCAATGAAATTATACCAACAAGGAGGCAGAGGTTTTAAATGTGCCACGTTACTGTTCTCTGTAACAAATCAAATACAAGGACATTGATGAGGGACTGGAATCGCCTAAACACACACTTCACAGCTGTGCCATTCTTTTTTATCTCTCATTCTCCCGAAATCCCCTTGACACAAACAAGTCAGCCTGCAAACAAACAAACAAACAAACAAACAGCCTTGCACACACACACAAGCTTATCAGAGGCCATACATGGCTGAACTAGTTTGCTGCAATTTCCCCCCAGGGTTCTGACACCTGAGAAACACAGCCGAGGCAAACTGGACAGAGGGGAAGCCTGACTTGGTAGAATCTACTGTATACCGGGGGCGACCACATACTGCTTTACCCGCAAAGGCTAAAATGTCATGCACAGTGAACAGATGCCACATCAAGCAGCTGCGAAAATGTCATGTCTTCTAGTGATGTAGCATTATGCCTCCCCTGAGTCTAAGGAGAAAGAAGGTTATGAGTATTGTCCTTTCAGACACTGGCAGACGGCTCTGGATACTTTGGTTAAAAGATTATCACTAACATGATTTTCTGTCACAATATGTAAACTTGCCAAAACATCACTGGGTGATAGATCCCAGAAACACACTGACAGACTGTATGATTTTGTTAGGAGGTTCATCTACAAGCAAAACTATTATGTAATCTTATATCAGTTTACGGGTCCTCGACCTGAAAAAGTCTAACTAGACTAGATTGTCACAAATGTTTTAATCAAGCGTGATGTGTGTCATCCACCAACAGGCATCCAGTTACACGGTTTCACACATTATTGCATCAGGAGTGGCAAGCGTAAAGATTAATTCCAGAGAAAAGGGTCTACGGTGTGCCCAGGGATGCCACTCATGTAAGAACCACAATAACATAAGCTGCTGCTGAGGTTCAGGTGAAGATGTCACAGAAAGGGCAACAGGAAGAAGGTGTTACTCCACAGGTGTCAGACATGGATGAATGACACCTGTGTAGAGTAACACCTCCTCATAGGTGTCAGAAATGGATAAATGTGCTGGAGGAGAGCTGCTCTGTTGCTTATAATGGTTGTATGAACCTTTCTTCTACTCTGCATTACATAAATACAGCTGATAACAGTTCATTGCATCCGATGCTTGGCAGGAACCTTGAGTTTTTTTCTTTCTCTGTTTTGACATATTTAATTCTTGTGATATTTGATGGTAAGAGCATAAAAACACCATGTCCCTTCATCAAATGTACACCAACATAAATAAAATTCATAACACAATACTGTAAAAATATACAGACTGTGTTCTAAATGAATCCCACCAAAATTATCCCGCATCTTCTCAAGTTTCTAGAAAGACCTGGCTGCTTTGTGTCTGTCTCCTTAATATGAATGAGCATCTCTTCTGATTGGCTGACTTTTATGGCTGTGAAAAAGTGGAGTGGGCGATCGCTCTTTAGCTGTTACATCACAACTTCTCAAAAGTCCTAATGGCTTGTTTTAGGGCACAGTAGTTTCTGAATACAGGCTATGTGCATTTCTGTGTGAGTAGAACGTGTTGAAATACAAATTATATAATATTACATATTTATTATAAACAAAAAGAAACAATATTGGACCTTTAAGCGTGTCTGCTGTGCACACCTATAAAATACACAGGCAACCATCCCCATGTGCACTGCAAAACCAATATCTAACTATATCTATATAACCAATACCAGAGCCAACAACCTATAGCAATATGAATAAAAAGGCTACGTTCAATGAATGTTTGAGAAGAAAAACTGTGAATGTCTTACATTAAAATCTATGTGGACTGCTTGTCAACATCACATCACGAACCAATAGATTCAAACATAATACAATATGACAACAGCCTGAGATTTCTTCAGTAAATCGCCCGGTGAGTTCTCATTCTGCACAGAAAAGATAAATACAGCCTGCTGCTTTAATGTGTGTGTGGAAGAACTGTCAAATACAGAATTTGTTAAAGCTGCGCTGATGGATTTTTGACCACTAGAGGGCAGAAAGAACCACTGCGTTAAGTCTATAATCTTAGCTAGTTCTCATGACTGACATGTTAGCAAGGTTACACATGCCACATTCATGTAGCAACAAATGATTTTTGCCAACTTGCAATTGTAAATTGAGACCAGGGAACCATGAAATGAACAGCTACATTAAGAGCTACCTGGAGCTGCAGAGCTGCATGGGACTGGCACCTTTTCATGAGACAGGAATCATTTATTTGATTTAATGTTAATATTCAGCTTCAGAAATGGTGCATCACCTCAAATATGTCACTACAGAGTTGTTTGGAATAATAACTGTGCGCCTCATTTACCAATTTGCATTTACCACTGCAGTAATGCTCCCTTCATAATTACCCAAACACCTTCATAATATGAGGTGTTAAGAACAGTAGCCGCTCACATTGAATTGAGTAATGAGCAGTAAGCTGCTAGCAGTGCTGCATCTATTCATTTCGATGTAGGATATATGCAGGGTCAAACCTGAAGCTGTGGAGTGTTCCCAGTCAGTGGCAGTGGCTTTAAGATATATTTGATTACATTTGATTGTGCAAAATCCTCCAATGCCACGAGGGCCATGGTAAAACAAATCAATACACGCACAATTCCTCATGAGGAGAAGTCTCAATAATTCATCTCAGTGGCTGTCTGTTTGAGTATCCTTCAGCAACACACAAATTTAATTAAGCAGTCTCAGTTGCTACAAAGTCCAAGGAATGAATCTGCAAGGAATGAACATTGCTTCCTCTATTCAAGAGAACAATTGATTATTGACAGGAGAGTAATAAAGGGGTGATAAAGAGGTGACACTTGTGATAAATATTTCACCTGGAGCATATTTTGAATCATTTTTCCTCAATGACTTGACAGCTGTCCTGTCTGTATGCCTCAAACAGCAATTTCCCCTCCATATTCTTCACAAATAAGTCATGGGGAGCATTATGTTTGCTTTACTGGGCGTCTGGTTCATGTGTCTGATTACGCCTAGCGGATTTGTTATATTAGTGACAGTTCAGATGGAGAGCTCTGAAAGTGCCTACTTCTTTGCGCAGGTCCTGATTTGATACTATAATCACATTGGGTGGATCTCCGACAGCTGTGGCAGCCCCTCCAATGTTGGTGAAGATTACTTCTGCAATCAGGACATGTCTGGGGTCTAGATTAAGCACCTCACACAACCTGCAATATCAGATAGAGACAGAAAAGCCCTTTAGCCCCGATTAGATTGCAACAGGTGGTAGAAATAAACAGCAATAAAAAAGGATATTTGAACAGAGAAAAAAAGCACTGGTCCTTTAACACTAAGGTTATCGGCTTACAAATTAGGGCAGACTTTTGGATGTTTGCTGTGTGAATTGGGTTTCTAATGTAAGTCAAACATTGACTTACATTAGACAATCTGACCTACTGACAGCAAGAGTGATTTTGAGAGCTTAATAATGGTTCTTTTTGCAATTTCAGTTCAAAGGTAAGAAAAAGAGACTTTAAGGACAAGGGAGAGACAGAGGTGTCTAGCACACATGTAATTCATTACTAACACTACATCAAATTGTACCTTCTCTGTAGGTAGTAGGAGGTTTTGATCTCTAGATTGATGCAACTATTCTTTTTGTAGATGGATCTTCGAGAAAAATACATAAACTCATTTTGATAAAAGATGATTACTCAAACTTGCTGTACCTGATGATAAATCCTTGTAATTATATTAGTGATTAGAATTTACACATTTTTAATAGTCAAAGATTCTACAAGAGAGTAAACTACAGGCTATGAGCTGTGAGTATAATAGTACAATTGTTAAATATATAGAAGCAAAACAATGGCTTCATTACTGAACATGGAATAGTTTTAAACTACAATACACAGTAATAAAGTATTCTTTATTTATGGATGTGACCACTTTTAAGGCATATCCTATGACTTAATTAATCCTTGAGTCTTGACTTTCTGAATATTGTAATATTACACATTAACAGAATATCCAGTCACAGATGACAAAAGTGTTAATATATGTGTTTCTGTTTAAATGTCAGGTCCAAATACACTAAGCTAAGTGAATTGGAGATTTTAAAATTGCCCCATGCGTGAGCTCTATATCTCACCTCATGTGAGCTGAGATAGGCATATATATACTGTATGAGATATACAGTGGATGGACATTTTAAAGAGCTGTACCTTATGGTGACAGGTGTGAAAAGCATCATAGTGGTCACATTGTCCAGAAAAGCAGAGAGAATGGCAGCAATGAGACAGAGGATGATGATCATGGGCCACACTCTTCCTCTGGATAGTTGGTAAGCCTGCAGAGACAAGTACAGTAATATGATGGTGAGTTGATGTTAATAGATACTTGTCAAGTGATGTTTTCACTTCAAGCTTGAATGTAGCAGGATTTCAAATGTAAGGAAAGCGGGTTAATGTAGACTAATCCTTTAGTGGTGGGTGAGTTCCAACACATATGATATGTGTTTCAAGCTTTAAAAGCCTTGTAAAATATGATAAATTAACACTTGAAAGTAATGTAGATTTAAATGACAATAATATTTCTATAGGGAATAAGCCACTCAGATAGGATGGCCAATAACAATAGTGTCTTTTTGACAAACCAGAGTCATTTAAACCCACACACATTTAATCCTAAAAATACAGTTTGCTACTGCACCATGAGCTCAAAAAACTCAACATAGATTTACCTTAACAATCAATTAGTATTGTATATAACAATTAGTATTGAAGTAGAAGTTGATGGATTTTAAATAATAAGAACACCTGTTCTATGTCATGGCACAATGTGTCAGAGCTGCTAAGCTGTTCTCTGAGATGGTATTTTAATTTAGAGTGGCTGCCCTTGTCCAACTCCCACTTAAAATTCATGAGCCAGCATGATGCCTCTGTTATTGTTTCTGTAGTGTAAGTGCTACTGTACCTGAAAGGACAAAGGCATTCGCCCTCCTCCACTTTCTACAGAGGATATTCAAGATTATACCGTTGCATGCCCCTACACATCACAATACCAACATTTTGTAGAGTAGAAGTAGATCTATTAACTTTACAGTTGTGCGAGATGTGAACATACAGTACGTCTATAAAGTAAGAAATAGCGAAAGGAAAGTCTCTCAAATCATTTTGAGTCCATCTGCACTGAAACAATGTTTTTTTTTGTTCACATAAAACAGATTGAGCTTGTTTCAAATGACAGTGCTGACCTAGTTTTCTGAACTTTCCCACAAAACAAAACACATGTCACTCTTGTCAGCCAATTATAGTGCTGTACCTTTGAGTCGGGATGTAAAGATAGGTATCAAAACTTTTTAAGTCATACAAAGGTCTTTCATGTCTCTATAAAGTCAGAGAAGTCCAAATAAAAATCTACAGACCTGTCATGTATCAGTGCTCAAATAAAATAAACGCTAAACAACTGTCATATGTGAGACAACTCAATATTTTTATAGACTTGAAAATGTATATGATACCTATACATTGTATTATTATTACTGAAATTATATTTTGCCATATGATCTACAGTTTTATGAAAACTATTTGAAAAAAATATTAATATGTTCATTTCTTTGGTCTATTGATAAAAAACAAAATAGAAAAATCACCTAGTTAGACCTGTAGCAGCAATGCAGTCTGCCTTCTCACACACTCACACCTGAAGAGGCCTGGTCTTCCCTCCCTATTCAAACATCCTCTTTGTTGTAATTGGTCAGCCCCTCAAAACAATGGATTCACACAGCACAAGTCAGACTAGACTCTTCACAAACTCTACGTAAAGTTTATTTAAAAAAAGAAAAATCTTTCAAATTAAGACCGCACAATACAAATTCTGAGGTCTTGCAAATTTAATAGCGTTTATTAAGAAACATAATTTGATTTTTGGCATTTAGGGTTATATTATGTTATCACTGATCTACCAATCATCTTTGTCATAAAGAAAGAAGTTGATGTTGAATTCGGAATTTCTACTGCTCCACAGCGGAATTACATTTGAAGGGGGATTTTGAAAAAACTTTTGAGAAAGTTGCAATGTGCAACAAAACAAATAGAGCTTCATTCTCATTTTCATCATTGATATGCCTGCATATCATATTTTGGAAAACACTGAGACTTGCCAGAGTGCGTAGCCTAAAATCTCATATGAGGTTAAGGTTCCAGCTCAGCACTACAGAAGAGACCAGACCATAATAGAGACTTAAATATTTAAACACAAGCACTGAAAAAGTTATTTTTTCATCATAGTTAGTGCTGTAGCTCATCAATATTATCATTCAACCAAACTCACCTTCACAGCACAATAATCAAAGAAACCAGTCTCTGAAAAAATGGCCACCAGTACCATCTGTAAGAAACCACAGAAATCAAGATTGTGCTATCAGAGATGCTGATAATGCAATGAAATATTTCAATTGTATTACATTTTTTAGATTATATGATATTCCTTTTCACTGACACTTTATTATACAATATACAACAGCTATTTGTGTATGTGCAATAAACTGAAACCATCTTGCGGAACCTCATTAATTATAGACATTGAGCTGTTACAATAAGCAATGTGACACAGAAATATAACTCCTACATAAATTGTTCACTAGAAATGCTTTGTATATAGCATAATATGGTGTTCACATTTATATAGACACAGTTGTATATTGTGTTGTTTTGCATTTAGGTTTGGTTTGGGTATATTTTCGGAAACTCCTTTTGTTGTGTTTCACAGAATAAGATGACATTTTCAATGGCAGCTGTTGACAGTGGAAGCTGTCCAAAGGCATCGACCATCTGTTGTCATGCATCAATCCGGAATTTCAGTATCACTGATCTTCCAGAATCCCTGAATATCTTGTTATAAATGAATGTGATCTGCTCTAAAGCTAAAATATATCTGACAAAAAGAGTCCAATTAAAACTGAATATTTTATTCAAAGTATGTCCATTCTGATTTTAGGCTTCCTAGCAGCTTTGCAGACACACTTTTCAATTTTACACCAAACTGGAGATGTTTGTTTCCATGGAGACAAGATTTTAAATTGTCAATTCCACTTGCCATCACAGAAGCAGACATCCCTGCCAGTGGTTGAGGAGATGTGAAAAAAAAGACAAGGAATACTAAATAAAATCCTTATTATTGAGTTTCTTCTATGTATAAGCAGACAGACTAGACTGTCATAAATGAGATGTGCTGAGCAAATGAAGAGTCGCACCATGCCAAACAGAAGAGCCAGCGTCTCATAGTCGATCCACTCGACCACAGTAACCAGACTGGGTCGCTGCAGGAGAAACAGACACAACAATCAGATTTGACAGGAGTTTATTAACAGTGAACAGATCTGTGAAGAGATGTGACAAGTTAACAGTACAACAGTATGAAACTATCTGCAAAATTCATAACAGATTGGCAAATTATATTTTTACAACAGATTTTTACAGCTCACTAAAATATAAGAATGAATGAGACTTACATCACCAATGATAGCCAGAGCAGCTAATGCTGCAAAAGATCCCAGCATGGCGGCCAAACTGCGATGTACAATCTAAAAATGTAAACAAATGACAAGAAAAAATAATAAGCTCTTGCTTATAGACAGACATCCTCAGGGAGAGATTTGAGGCTGCTGTAATGGTTTCTGATGCATTTTATGAGGAAGCTACAGTTAGAATGTTGTTCCTGCAGACTGAATAGAAAAGCCCTGACCAGACGCAAACTGAGGCGACTCACCGGCTTCTTGGTTCTGGGTCTGGTCTAAACCTTTCGATTGTTCTAGGCCAACATGAGATTTTTAACAATGTTGATAACATTACAGCTTTGAGTCTGTTTGTTATTTACTATCTAAATGTAGATCTAAAACTAGATTTCAGTGCTCAAAGATCCTGTTTGGAGTTCCCTAGGGGTCGACTCTTGGACCACTTCCCTTTTCCACTTCTCTTTTTACCTACGCTCTCACAGAGATATAATTTAAAGAGATATTCTGATTTAAACAAATTATTCTCAAACCATGTCTCATCTATAGTGGCAATAAAAAAAGAAAATCTTGAAACATTTCTGTCACATATTACCGATAAATCCATGGTGCTGTTTAGTGTCGCTCTTCTCCACCAGGTTCCCTCCCCACACTCATGTATGATGCATCCCATTATTAAAAATTGAGGCCTGTGATAAGCATGGATGTGTTATCAGAATGCAGAGCTGCTCTTCTGACATTTATACCATCACAATGAATTTCAGGAAAGTAGGTCACTTCATGTATATTGGCAGATACTGAGGCTGCTCCTGATATAAACTCTTAAGTTTTAGGAATAAAAATGTTTTTTCCTCAAACCATTTTAAAATGTCCATATCATGCATTTTACTGTTTTATTTGGAGTTTTGACAGCCTCATTTTATGGCCAGATTTGTACCAGGCCCATGTTGGAAATAGTGGCCATATTGAACAATTTTAAAATAGGTAGACTTTAAAGGTTCTTAAGGTAAATTTTTAAAGTGAGGATAGACGGATATTTTATCTTTAACTATAGCTCCCCCATCAGACCAATCGGTATCATATTTCTTAGGCAACACTTGCACACACCTTCCAATCAAAGTGGAAAATCTCAGGCTTGTACCTTTTATTATCTCACAGGAATTGGTGCAAACATATCCGAAGAAGAAAAACAATAAACCAGACCAAAAACAATATGGGTTCAGCCCTTCTGACTCGAACCCCTAATTAAAATAATTGTGAAAGCAGCTGAAAAATTCTTGGCTATAAAAATCTATCCTGGGAACAAATCAACAAAAGGCACAGCGGAAACCTCTGGTTCTTGGAGAAAGGACCTAATGATCATTCTTCAATGGAAAACAAAGAGTTTAATAGCAAATGGTCAGAAGTATAAAGGATTTATTGAAGGACTCAGAAATAAACCAGAAATTATATGCATTCAAGAAACCCAGTTTAAGCCAGCATTAGATTTTGTAATTAAAGGTTATGATAGCATATGTAGAAAGAGAGTGAGGAGGAAGCTGCATAATATCTGTGAAGCAAGAAACGCTGTATTGGTGAGAGGAAAAAACTGGGAAATGATAGTAATTATGGTTTGGACAAAAGATGGTAATATAGTAATAGCTAATTTTTACAATTCTACAAAAAGCTTTTCTTAGAATTACCTGCTGTACCAGCTGTAAATCTGGAAGGAACAATTATTTGTCTTGGAGAGTTTAATGCTCAAAGTACATTATGGGATGGTAACAAAGATGGGCATGGAGAGGGGGGTGAAGAGCTAATGAAAAGTACGATTCATTCCATTGTCCAGAGATAAATTGATCTGGAGATTTTACAAATCATCTTAGTGACTTTTCTTTGTTTTGATCATTTTGTGCATGTAAAGGGCCCCAAGACAGTGACGAATTTCATGCAAAGATCCGTCGACCTCAAACATGACACCAATTGAACATCTGTAAAATTTGGATTTTGAATGCTCATTATTATGGTTTATAGCATTCTTTCTCAGTCCTGGAACTCAAACCATTTCATGAGACCCCAAAAAATGATATATTAAAAAAATAATAATAATAATTATATGTCTTGTGGTAAATATTTGTGGTATGTTAATTACAGTATATTGCCATTTCTAAAAGAAATACCTTCAATACATATAGAACTCCCCAACCTCTAGATGAGTCATAAGTCAAAATACAGACTTTCAGAAACGTGTCTTTGGCTGAGTACATCTGCTCAGATAAAGGAGAACAAAGCCCCCGTGTCTTCTGCCTGCATCTTTGTAAAAGTCAACGAAAGGGACTGTGAATTTTAGCCCGAGAACATTTCACTGAAGTGCCCATTAGAAAAAAATGGTGTCCAATTACAACACATTAAGAGATTACTTTGTTT
The DNA here is from genome assembly GCA_030544235.1 of Lepturacanthus savala. Classification (NCBI taxonomy): domain Eukaryota; kingdom Metazoa; phylum Chordata; class Actinopteri; order Scombriformes; family Trichiuridae; genus Lepturacanthus; species Lepturacanthus savala. Next base: position 10,912,599 of record CM060481.1, read on the forward strand.
GAACTTATCAAACTGAAAATCACAACATCCCAAATGTGAGAGAAAGCATATGCTCACTCATTAAAAGGCTTGTCTCAGGTTCTTATCAGACTAAAATCTAATGGAGGAAAAGAAATCTTGTCTGCAGAGGAGTGAGACATTCTGAAATGGAGACCTGACAGAGCTGAAGTCAGTTGACATCCTGAATAGCCAGTCCCAACACTTCCAATTACAGACTCTGCAAGCAGAGCTGTCAGTAATAGAGATGACACATGAGTGTGTGTGCCGAGCATAACTGTGCTGTCATTGCTAACACTGCTGTTGACTTCCACATCTCAGTATTGTCCCCGCCAGCGTGCAGCTTAGTGACACACCTTGTCGCGCTCAGGGAGATTAGCCTGCCTAATTAAAACCAAACACTGTCTGGACATGAATAAAAATTATAAGTGTAAGTCCAGGGAACACAAATCTCAAGTCTGTAAAATGAGAAGCTAGGACAACACATCAAAGTAAATATGTGGGAAATTAATGATTAATGATTATAACGATATATAACCGATTTTACACATTGGTTATATTTATATTTAAGGAAACTGATATGCTTGCAAACTTTGAAAACTATGTTATGCATCAAAATCATTTGTCATACACCGACTAATTGATTAAAGCTTAATATTTCATAATTCATTTGTATTCTGTGCTATGCTGCTCGGTCTGTGTAATGATGCTTTGTCGATATCATATCATGGGATGAAACACAGAAATGGTAAAGATTCATATGTTTTTGACATGCATGTAGTCAAACACTTTAAGGTAGTGGTGCAAACACATCACCAGGACCCTAAAACTGTCCATCAGAATAGTTATCATTCATGTAATTTACAAATTAGCTTTCCCTACTGCGACTGTGAAAAAAGCCTATTGTATTAAACATCAATTTGGATATACCCGTTGCTCTGCCATTTGACCATAATGAAAAAAGTCAGACACCAGTATTTACTCCCATATATCAATGATTGAATAAGTGAAATCAAGGATCCAATTGTTTATACAATTGCTATTATTTTCAGGTAAATCTGCTTCTTTTATCACTGTAAACTGCATACTGTGCTAGAAGGAAAATGTTAACAGGTGTAGCAACAGTAATTATTGGTGGAGGGGCTTAGAGAAAGGGTCGTTGTCTTGCCCGAACAGCCACGACAAAACAAAAGCATGAGGAAGCTGTCAATCACTTAATACACCCACGGTCACAAGGAGAGGTTTAATTACGCAAAGTGAAAATATGTGGGGATGCACCGTGGGCGTGCACAGCCTTTAATTTACCCTCACCGGTAGAGAAAATGTCTGCACAAATGAACACACAATCTGCCGGATACATACGTACATTGTACTGCATGGATATTGTCCTCAAATTCACCCAAAGAAGAGGGCGAGCATCACGTGGCCATTTACCTCAAAGATAATGAGAACATAGACCCCAGCCAGGATGATTCCAGCGATGGCCACCTGTGTCTCCACACTGACGTAGAGGGACTGGTGGGTCATGGATAACGGCACCACCTCATTGTCCTGCAGGAAGGCCTGGATCGTGATGACGATGGGATCACTGTGTGGGAATGGAAACAGCAAAAGAGTGAATGTTTTTCCTTCATTGGACATTAGCGGTCTCCGTTGTATTACTTACACCTGTCTTCCATTAGTACTGTCTCCCCATCCTGTACTGTACTGTGGATATCAATATATACAGCATCAAGTCATCATTTCCAAAAAAAATCTCCTTCACCCCTTTATGTTTCACGTCCATGTTTAAATCAATCTGTTCAAATCAATGCTTCACACAGTGTTACAAGTACCTGCTGAGCATCTCAAAAGTTCTGGTCAGGAGTATCTGGTCACTTCGTTCACCGTGTAGAGGAATGGTCCAATTGTGAATCACCTGTTCACAAACAACAGTTTAAAAGTGAGTTTCTAAAGCCAAGAAATAACAAATATGCAAAATGTCTCAGAACTAACTGCATCACCTGCTGAGTCCTCCTCCTCCGTTGTCCCGGCTGCTCGGTCTGCTCCACCTGGATCAGGATATACTCCTCAGTGATGAGGTCAAACATCCCTCCTGTGAAAGGCCCGCCCACCTGTAGCTTTAGCAAAGCGTTGTCCCGGAAATCTGTCAGATTCATTGCTGTGGGACGCCGGCCGTCAAGAAGAAAATCTGAACCGAGAAATGTATTTGTGGCGCGTCATAAAACGACTGAGACAGATTCACTAGTCGACTTTTGTTTCTTCATTTATTTTTTGATGCAGTATGAAAGGATACAGAAACTGTCTGTTGAAGAGACCGCCAACATTCTAACGGGGTTGTCTCGATCTGGATACATGCTGAAGAACAGCTGAAACCAGAACACATTCAGCAACATATTAATTGCTTGGTCCACACAGTTCAGGCCTCAGCTTTTCATATGAGCCACTGAGGAAAAAGAAGATAGAGGCTGATCTTTGATGTATCCAACAATAGCAATATTTCTCATAATATGCAATATTTCTCAGTATAATCTGCAGTCTATAGTTTTGCCCTGTTGGGAATTTGGCCCTCATTTCACTGCTGTACTCTACAATGTACTTGTGTGGTAATATAAAACTTTATGGAGAAGCAGCGTTCAGATACAAAATACAACATTATAACCATGTTGTTCATTTCTTTTTTTTCTTTTTTTTTCTTTTAATCAACAATGTTTAATCATGTATATTCTGAATAAATTGTTGTTTACCACTACATTCAGTAAACCCATCAAATCATGAGATAGCTGACTTGCTAAACCACAGGAATTAGTTGCAGAATTCAGAAAACAGTATGAGACGTTGTTAACAATGTTGGGGAAACTACTTTAAAACCAAATATCTAGCTATTTCACAACAAAAAATGCAACGTGACAAAACTACTTTCAAAAAGTAGTTCAGCTACATCCAAACTACCCCAGAGGAAAATATCAGAGTCTGAGATCTTCTATTTCCATGTAGGTGTGGTATTGACATAAAATAGCACAAAAACACAGGTGTGATTAAAGATAATAATTAAGGTTATTAAGGCCTTTTCAGTGAGATAACATTCACAATAGCAGCAACCTCTGCTTGACCTGACTGGAACCTTTATCAATATCATTGGTAACACCTGTGTTTATCTACTGTTTCATGTCAATATTGCGGTGGAATCAGAAAAGCTTCAAATTTCTCAGGACAGTAACTCTAATCATTTGATTCAGGATCACCTGGTCACAAACCACAGGTGAATGTCATTAACCCTGGCCAATTAGCTGTAGCATTTTGTCATATTTTATGACAAAAAAGGTGATGAGAATACTATTCTATGAATGTATAGTGTGTAATTAACTACTTAAACTACATAATATTTGAGAAAGCTACTGAGATTCAAATGTAGTTAAACTACCAGCCAACTGTCGCAAACTGTAGTTACACTAGTAATTGAACTAGATGCAGCCTAATTAACTATTTCCCACCACTGCATACTGAGCTAATGTGTTGTTCTTTCAGCATGCAAATACAGTGCACCATTTCTAGATCTAAAGTGTATATTAATGTACTTTAAGGGTGTTTGTAGGTGTAATGTTGAACTTCAGACAGACAGAGACAGGCTAGACTCCTTCATACAGTTGTCTCCTAGCTATAGAATTATATTTAATGGATACATATGAGAGTGGTATCAAAAAATAGGCTAATTTCCCAAAACATTGAAATATGCCTTCATAGTAATCACCATGTAATATAAATAAGAAATGAATAATAGAGGCAAATCTATAGTTAATTATAGGGTTTGTTTACAAGTCTCATTTTCTCTTGTTGTACCAATAGACTGGTCTACTTACACTGCAGAGCACTACTATAGTAAACATAGTGGCAATTTTGGAGGTTCTGAAGCAGCATCTGAGGGAAAAAAAAGATAAATTACATATAATGAAAAGAATAGAGCATCATAGTATTCTGTATACCAGTGGTTCCAAAGGGGTCACACAATAAATCAAGAGGGTCTCGAGATGATTACTGGTGTAGGAAATGTTAAAAAGTAAATCTTTCTTTTCTGTGTTAAATGTGGTTTTAATGTACTTCTTCGCACCATTCAAAGAAAATTTCTCATTGACGAGGAATTGCAAATGGACATGGCTTTAGTTTGAGAATCACACACAAAGGATAAAGAAAGAAAAGTGTGGGAACCACTGGTCTATATATAGAATATTCCAGTCAGTCGCATTTTCCACATTCAACACAAGACCTCATCTGACAGGGAAGAGGTGTTTCACCTCAGACTCCTGGTGAATCTGAAGCTGAGGTTGAGGTTGTCCAGGGGGTCATTCTTCTCTGATGAGCAGGAGCGAGACAGGGAGAGGCTGGTGACCTCGCTACCCAGTCGGTACCGCCTCTCCAGGTCCAGGGCGCTGTTGTCCCAGGGCTCCTCTCCAACGTAGCTGGGTTCATGTAGGGTCATGTAGGTTATACTGGAAAATAATCATCGCTATCAGGCTTGTGGCATGTATGTAAGCTCTTAAATGAAAAACAATGTTCCTAAAACTGAGCAGCAAATGCACGTCTATAAAAGTAAGTAAAAGGGATAAACCATAATTCACAATTTCATTACAAGTCTTGTACTGTCAATGGACTCAGTGTAAGAAAGGTTGTACAATCATGTTATAAGTTGAGACATTTCATTAAACAGCACTGCTGGCATGTCATCCTGATTCATGACTAACATGATCGCAAAATAGATAATCCACCTTTTTTATGGAAAAAAAACAGTCACTTGATACTTAGCATAAAATATAAATAAGTGCAACACTCCTTCAACAGAGATCAATTTATAACGGTGTAAGTTTTACATATACACACATGCTGATAATTGACCAATCTATGTCACTGAATGTAAGTATGCAATGAAATGTGTAAATGGGCTAAAATACTGTGAATTAATTATGACCCGTGTCATTTTTATGAAATGTTATTTCATTGTTAATTTCAGGGTTTTGTTAGTGGCATCCTCTTAGCCTACTAGTTCTTCACAGAGTGTTAAGCCATTCTAACAACTTGGCCTAGCTTGTGCAGATTTGTTAAACTAAATACAAGTAGCTTAGAGGTTATTCACTGTGTCTGTGTTGTGTTTACAGCCGCAACCTCTAGTTGGCTGATTTTGAATTAGCTTTTTTTGGTGTTTTTGTTGCTCTATTATTAGCTAAAAGAAGCTAACTAGCTAAACCAGTTGCAGATGTTTTACCTTGCTTGCTAAAGGTGAATAGAGACACCGATATGGTAATGAAAATGTAGCCTGCATTGTTAAATTTAAATGATAGAGGTTTATTATAATGAAATAATTAAACAGCAGGCTGGCTCTGTACAGGTTTTCTTCAGACAAATATTAAATGTCTAATCAGTGAACAGAGGGCATGGCTTAGAAGGATGACATCGAGGGTGTATGCTAGTTTGAGTTGTAGTCAGCCATGGTTGTAGTTCAGTAATGATGGTGGAGAAAGATGCCGGCGAAGCTGTAAGGTCTGTTGTGTAATAACCTTATTAAGCAGCATTGCCTAATATTCAGAAGTAAAAGCCAGAGCAAGAATAATCTTTGGTCCTTTTGTTCAGACAGATTTGGCGAGTTCTGACAAATGACATAAGTCATGATCAAATTGCGATTGGTTATGGCAGATCCAGTAGTAAGTTTTAAACTTCAACTTAAATGTAATGTGGCAGGAGAGTCTGGTAGGACCAGGCTAATAAAACATAAATATAACATCCTAATTTCCAATTTTTTGAAATGAAATATAATGAAATAACTGAAATTACCTTAATGAGTTGAGTCTGTATACGTCTGATTTAATTCTAATTGCTTTGTTTATATATTGTTCATATTTATTCATATGATTGTTTATCTTATGAGTTCTTGTTTATTTTTATAATATTAAATAGCTTGAGGGCTCCATACCAGATATATGCTCAAGGATTTACTCACCTGTCATCTTGAGAGAATCTGAGTAGAGGTGATCTCTCTGTAATGTTGGCTGAATTTGTTTTTCCTCTGAGGATATTAACCATGCTGAAACTGTGCCTGAAAAATAAAAAGGAATACACTGAATTTAAAAAAAAAAAGAAAAAAAAGATCTAAAGGATCTTACCTATGTTTCTCAAAAAAAAAAAAAAAAAAAAAAAAGCATGCACTTTGACCCCAATTGAGAAGCCCTTAGCTGCCAACAGCTGTCAGTCACTTGTTAAAGCTGTTTTCCAGGACCCTTTGTAACCCACGGGTGGCAGAAAGGTTGGTGAGCAGCTGGTGAATCGACACCTGAGGGGGTCGTCAAAGTTCTTTTGTCACCCTGCTGCTGCACTGTATGCCGGATACTCCTGGAGGCTGCCGCCCTCAGCAGCATCAGGACTCAACCAGCAATCACGTTGTGCCTGTGCACAGCGTGCACACACACACACAAACACACACACACATACTCTGTCTGTCTTCATCTCATAAAAAGCTGATGCTGGTGACTATAATTTTCTTAAAAGTGCAAAAAATGATAATTTACTTTACATAAAAATCTACACCAAATCACTGTTTCATCAAGCCCACTGTCATCTTAACAATTACTTACACAAAATAAGAAATATTACTATAGTGTATTATAGTTATGTAATAGCATAATGGAATGGAATTATGGAAATCCTTTTGAAAATCAAAGGTCCCATTCTTTGAAAGGTTTTTACTGCCTGTCCAAATGTCTGAGTGTCATTTGTTTCATTTATTTGAGTAATGTGATTTCATTATTGTATCTTTATTAGTAAATGACATTGACTGTAAGACAGTTTTGTGAAGAAACTTTTTAAAATATCGAGGAGATAATACAGTAATTTAAATGTCTTGCTCATGTTGTTACTGTCATTCTTGTCTGTGTTACCAAATTCATCCCAAATAGTAGATAGTTGCATGCTTTGACTCAATAGATGTGGCGAGGGTGTTGGATAAAAGTAGATTACATTAGGGAAGTCTGCCACATTAATCCTCTTCGGTACTCTTATACAACTATAAAGAGATTTACCGCATGTCTACAAAGGTTCCCCCCCTCGTCTTTCCCTGACCCAACTCTGACCCTACCCCCTAGATGGACTTGGCAAGGGGATTGTCTCCATTTACAGAGAAGGAAATTCAGCCAATACAGAGTTCTGTTTTATAACAGCTAAGTATCAGTCACTGTGATAATGACTATTAGAAAATAAGTCATACATTATATATTCTATTACAGTTAATTTTCCATTCCAGATTTTTTTTAAATCTATTTACTACTTTGTCTCCTGCAAAAAATAGTGACTAGTCATCTCCCAGAATCCTATGTTACCATGGTCCCTTGGTCTATGATATCAGGGTCCTATGTTCCCAGAGTCCAATGCTACTAGGGTCCAATGTCATCCATTTTATATAGCACATAATAGAACCTGAAAAGATATCCCTCAACTTTGGATTTGCTAAATATGACAGCTCTCAGTGTAATATAACCACACTTGAAGGAACTGATTAAAGATGGAGTCATGGAATCCCCAAAGGTCCCATCTTAAAACTTAATCAGGTGAAAACTACCCTAATATTCATGATTTTGTCTGCTGATTTTGATCTAATTGTCACACTACATGTCTGTCTGCTAACTGATATAAAGAAAACATGACATTATGACTTAAGGATCTAATTTAATCTAGGTTAGAGTTAGGGTCAGAGGGTCAGAGGATTAGAGGGTTAGAGGGTTAAAGGGTTAGCGAGGTGTTGAAAATCTCATCAAACCAAATCATCAAATCATCAAAAATAGGGTAAAATCTGACCCACGGAGAATATTAGATTTTAATAGTATGCTGTGCCACACAATACCACATTCTAGATATTATTGTGGCACAAACGCAAAGCGAACACAAGTTTTGAATCAAGTTTGAGTGACGTGATCGACAGAATTAGCCAGACTCTTGAATATTCTCTGAAACTGGAGCACCAGAGACCATCACAATCTAAATAATTACCATTGGTGTTTTTGTAATATAGTTTTTTTGTAAGCTTTGTTCCCATTAAGAAAAAACAAAAACCGGAGGATATTAATAACATTTTTTAAAAGGAAATAAGTTAAATTTGAGCCAAACACAATAGGAGAGTTAATATGTTAACAGAACATTGAACAGGGAACATAGGACCACCTCACCATTTTGGCCTGAGTTCAAATATGCTCAGTGCCAGACAGACAACCTGACCTCTACCAACACTGCAGCATTCTTTGTAGGTACGCTCTTCTCGGCCGGAAACAATACTCTCAGCATGTCAGAAGCAATCATGTTTAAATCTTAAACAGCAGAGCTTCCCCGCAGCTTTTACTAAGCAGGAACTAAAGCAGGTTTGGCTTTAGAGGAAACGTTATTGACTCAAAATGAGCTCATTTTTCCCTCTTTGTTAAATAAACTATTAATTATCCTCTTCGTGATTGTGCATTGGAATCAGGGGTTTATTTTTTTCAATGTAGGACCACAATGAAAGTTTTGTTGTGTGTTAATCACTTTCACAACTTGTATCTTTCCAGCTGGTTCCAGAGTTCTGAACCGTCAACTTTCTGGCACCAGGCCTGTACATGGATGCTTGTCTTCCATCGCAACAAACCAAACTTTTTTTTCATCTTCATCTCTTTACATTATTTATTTGTCGTCTATTTTACGAACCGGTCGATACGCTCTGTGTGTCTTGAATCTTCATCTATCAGTTCGCTCTGTCTCTTTGTCATATGCAACTTTGACTTTGTGCATGAAGCAAAAAATTCCCCACTTTAATCCCAATAACGTCACAGCCACAGGCTTGAGATTAGCACCCCTCTGAGTGACTGAGATACACACCCACAGCCACACACTCTTAAGTCTCTTTGTGTGTGAACATTCATACTTCACGAGACGACTGTAGTGTTTTTCACATATGCTCATACATCTCCTGGGAGACTTAACCTATACACGTGCAGTTACTGCACGTGTGCGTACAGTTCGAATGATGTTGTTATGCCTTTACTCCAAATAGCCCATTGAAAAGGGAAAGTCAATCTAATCATTATTTTTTGTAATTTTTTATCAGTTAACAGTTGTACAACTATGACATACATCTTTTTTTATTTTATCTGCCATGTCTTTTTCAGATAATGTTTGGAAAATAGGCATCTTTTGCTGTGGGGAGGTGTTTATTTGTGTTAAAACTGTGATCACTGTTTGCTTTCTTCATTCATTCTGAGGCTTGACCACTGCTGCTCTCTCTGTCTTTTCTCTCACCTGTTTCTTTTGTCTCTTTTAAAACAAGTTGGGAAGCATTTTAATTGTTCTCCCCTCATGACAGGGTTGTGGGGATGATCAGGTTTACGTGATTGGCCAACAGAGTGTGAGATCAGGTTACATTTTTCTCAGGTTCTTACCTTTTTTCTCCCACAGCCAAAACTGTCTATGCCCATTCACATGAATAGGAAAGCCACCCATTTCCCTCACAATGCCTGATCCTATCAGTTGAATCACTAACAATCATGATGCTATATCTATTTTTTGTTTTCATTTAGTACTCTGCTTTGAAGAAAATAGCATTTTAATGAGTGGCAATTATAGTTGCCACTTGCACAAAAATCCCCATGTACAAAATTATTATTTATTTTTTGGATTATTCTAGAGACTTGAACGATTAAATAGATACATACATGCCAACGACCTCTTTCTGGGAGGGATTGTCTTTGCTATGTTCTTGGGAGGAAGGGGAATAAAATTGGGGACATCATGTGACAGGAAGCACTTGGAAACCTAATTGTTTTGCTTAAAACTTTTGTCTATTGTTGTGCAGTATCACAGTGCATCCTGAGTTATTAAGCGAAAATAATTGACTCTTTTGCTGCTAAATGCTCCACTAACAGCTAGATTCTAACTTTGTTTTTTATAATTTGGAAGGCAATGCCTATGAGAGCTGAAAGAGTGGACCAAAACAGTTAAGTTACCAAAACAGATCAAATAATGATCTGAAAGACGCTAAAATGCTGTGTGGCTATTTAAGAAAGAGGTAGTTTCAGGAGGCTTACCCGTCCTCTTGTCGAACAGGGACAAAGCCCTCAGTATGGATGACGCACTGCCCTGAGGGCAGAACTGCAGATTGCTGCAGCTTCTGGGTTTCTCTCCTCTCCGAGATTCCCTGCAGCAGACGCAGCTCCCCAAAGTTTCCTGCAACAGCCTCCGGTGACCTCAGGCTGTTCCTGGCCTGATGGCCTTGTGCTGACGCCTGAGACATCTCAATCTCCAGGTTGCTTTTGTTTTCCAAATACATGGTGAGATCACTGGAGGGAATGAGGAATGAGCAGGGTTTTGTTAGAAATACATGAAATAGTTTGTTTAAAGTAAACACATCCAGCAGGTTGGGAATTCTGATAGATTTGTATTGTTTGCAGAAAAAAGTCATATAAATATGTTAAAGTTGCTGTCATTGGATTCCTAAAGCCTCCTAAATATATAAAAATTACTCAGATAGTAATAATATAATAATATTAAGCTTTATTTGCAATTAAGACATGTTATTTTGTGACTTAATACTGGAAGTCATGTGTGATTTGACATTGATTGGATTGATTTTTCTTGGTGGGAGAGTTGTCAAATCTAAACTTCTGAGTCTAACTCTTTATAACAAGGTGAGAGAACTTCACAGATTTAAGGTGTAGAAAAGGTCAGACAGGTCAGAGACAGCGGAGTTTCAAAGAAGGCTTAAACCCCCAGGGCCACACTTTTAGAGTAGAATATCCTTTTTTTCTCTGTGTTGTTTATTTTGTATTATGCCTCTGAGTGACTTGAAACCCGTGCAAGGCTGCTAGAAAAGCAATTAAAAGAAACGAAATGACTTAAGCCAGACACTATCAACAGAAGACTGGTATTATATTATTCAAGACATCTTTGGAATAGAGAGAGATAGATAGTTATTGATAAATTAAAAAAATGGTACAAAAGGAAAAAGTCTATTTCCCCAAAACATCATGTTTCATTGGTATATGGATGGACAAATGTTTGGCAAGATGAGAAAGTCAAAAATGTTTCAAAATACATTTGTAAGAAGCACTGATCAGGTTTCTCAAAATGTACATTGTGTGTTCATGTTGGTTTCTTGTTATTTAAAAGTCTATTTGTATATTTTTCATTTACAAAAATCACAATTCTGTTCGATTTTTTGACACAAAATGTCAAACGGTGTAACCAAAAAAGAACGATAAATTTTAAATATATAATCCACTTAGAATATAAAACGCCCTGCAACCCTAATGAGGAATAAGCAGGTATAGAAAATGAGATAAGATGAGAATATAAAACTTGCTAATAATGTCTTTTTAATTGATAAAAACCTTGTTATGAGAGTTAAACTACCTGATACCAAGTTTTTAGGGTTACATCAAACAACAGTTTTGTCACTGACACTTATCTTATTTTTCTCTCAAACGAAACACTCCATGTTCTTTGTTAATTTTTTTTTTTGTTATATAATTACACAAAAATATGAATCACTGTCAAGATCTAACAATGATGTATGTACAGACTGCTTTCATAATACTATGTCATTCCAAATAAAAAACTTTTTAAAAAGACAACAAATAAAGCAGAATTAAGCAGATTTAAGCCTTAACTATTACAAAGGTCAATGTGTTCCAAGCTAACATTTAAAAATAAATTCTAAAAAATGCCTAAAGTGACAATTACATGACAATCAGGAAGTATCTTACATTTGCATCCATTTGGAGTTTCCGGTCTCCTGATGAATGTAATTCCAATATTTACTCTTGTTTTTGATCTTCACCAACCTTTACAACATCTGGCTCTATAGTGACTAACAACTCAATTATACCCCTTAGCTAGTTGCTAACTTTGTTTCTCTGTGATTCGGTGCTAGGCAGGTTGCATAAGTTGGATTTTAGAATTAAGAGAGAATCAAAACAGTACAACTGATCATAAAAGCTTATTTAGTTAATTGGAATTACTAAAGTGTGAATCTTATCCATTTTACTTAATTAAATTTCTTTGTCTGCTTAAAAATGTGACTTTCATAAATTCAATAATTTCATATCAATCTAATGCAGTTATGTAACTAAGTATAACATCATACACGGCCAAACCATGAGATGATAGAAATCTTATGGTTTTTACTAACTTTCCTTCCCCTGGGTTAAAGGGAACAAGGAGCTCTATTGTCGAGGCTGGCCCATCCTTTAGTGCTGATTGCTTAAGGTTTAAGGTTAATATCCCAATGATAATCACACTTTCGACTGTGTGATATCTGTGCTCTGTGCCACTCTCAGGAATCACACAGTGAACTAAAATCTAAGCCCAAACCCTTTGATTCTGAGTGCCAAGCAGGGCGGCAATGGTCTTTGATATGACTCGACCAAGTATAACTCAAGCTAAATCAGCCACAGACCATAAAGATTATACAGTTTTGTTCAGTTGCAGTTCAATATAAGGCATATACTGTGCATGTGAGGTATAGTATTGGATTATAAAGATACTTTGTACTTTTCTTGTGCCTGAACATCTTAGAAGCACACAATTCCTGGCCTCCAGCACTACCATAAAGAATCTGGGAATCAACTCTGATCAAGATATGTACCTAACTGCCCGCATTAAACATGTTTCAATGACTGTGTTCTTTCACAAATAACTAGATTGATGCAGCTTATAGTTCCCTATCACACAACTAGAACACTGCACTCCCAGAATTCATCTTATTACAGGTTTCTAGAGTCTCTAAAAGAAGAATGGGAGGCAGAGCCTTCAACTATCAGGCTCCTGTCCTGTGGAACCATCTTCTTGTTTCAATCAAGGGGGCAGACACCCTCTCCACATTTAAGAGTAGGCTAATAACTTTCCTTTTTGATGAAGCTTACACTCAGGGCTTGCTCAGGCCAAACTAGAACCTGGTTCAGGCTCCTGGGGGCATCATGAGACACACTGAGCTTCTCTTTCTTCATGTCAATCTGCACACACTAAAGTTCCTGTTAAATTTCCTTCTTTCCTGGAGACCATGGTGGAGGCTAGCCATTCTCCTGGAACCAGGATCTGCCTGAGGTCTCCCGCCATTGGAGGTCATGTGGTACTCTGTTCTGGCGGCATCTGGAAGCTTCCCCTCATACTCTATAAATACTAAAAACTGGTAACTAAAATTACTATTCTGTTATCCTGTTTAATGGTGCAGTCTGTAAGTTCTGTTCTTTGCTATTTTTACCCTGTTTGAATGCTTGTATTTCTGTAGACACATCTATTGCAAAGCGGGATCTCTTAGATTTGTAATTTTGGGTTATACAAATCAAGCTGACACTTTTTGTCACACAGTGGTATAAATTCAATACCTTGTTGTGGCACAATAACAGAGGGAAGTCATGCATTGCAACAGCTGAGGGATTCATAGAACGCGGCACGTTTACATTCCTAAATAGCATAGCATGAGGTCAGCTGCAGCAGCCATATGGATCATGTCAACACAAAGACTGCATGAATTCAACAGGATTATTGCTCACATGCACAGCAACAGGAACTCACGTGTGATGGCTAAGCACTCAGCAATATCACATTTTTGAAGAGTAGGACCACAGTCCTGTCAAGAAACCCACAGGGTCAAGCAACTGATCCTTTGAACAATTTTTCAGCTTTAAGCTTCTCTCGTATAACAAAGAAAACATTTTTTGATAAGGCCTGTCTCCAGGACCAGTAGCAGATACATTCAGGATGGCATCACTTTTATTGTCATTATAAACCATTTACACATATTTCTCATTCACAGACACAATTGAATAACTATCCTCGAGTTATTGAACAATGCACATTTATTCTCAGATTCTAACTTTTTGCTGTCTCACATAATAGCCTTATCCAATGTTTGTGATGTGCCTCATCAGAGAAGAAAGATCCCTTTTTCCTGACATCCTGCCTGTGGCTTGTATGAGATGGGGAACACAAACTGCTTTCTATATTCCACCCTTCTTCATAGCAATTTACAATGCAATATAAATTTCTTGGGATGAGTCAGCAATACTGACACTAAATCCGACTCAAGTGCGGTTAACACCTTTCCTAAACACTACTGGAACAAAAGGATTATCCTGTGAACTATCGCACATCATGAAGGCTTTTTTATTTCCATTGAATTTTCAGTATTTGAAAATACATGAAAATATACTATAATATATAACCTAATATAAAGTACAGTATTCAGGACACAATGGATATATCCTTTAATATTTTAATGAATTCACATAACAGTGGAACAAAAAGGATTTTGACATAATGCTTAAACCTCTTAAAATCAAGCCCACTACTGTAATACTGTGGTGCAAATCCAATCCACACAAATGTCAGTGGCTAATTTTTAAGTTTAATTCTAAATTCAAACTTATTCAGTTAGTTTAGTTATTTTGGCCACAAAGCAGGAGAAACAGAAGTGAAAAGTGATCAAACTTACCTCAACAAATGTTCTTTTAGATGGTATGATGATGGTGATGATGGTGATGATGATTATGGTGATGATGACGGTGATGACGATGATGATTACAACAATGGGCAATGATGATGTAGCAGCGGTGATGATGATGATCAAGTTTCATTCGACAGCAAAATAACTACTGACAATCCTGGTGTTTCTTTGGATTCTGCTGGTTTGAGCCCAGGGGTGTGTTTGGAGAAGAGAGACAGGGCTGAGATGTTTCTTCGCCTGTCTTGTTCTCCCCAGCAAAACAGGGAGATGTTCCTGAGCAAGTCTGGTACCAGAAGAGCTGAAGGGCATTGGATGAGGAGGCGGCACAATTGTGCTCTCCACAAATAGCAGCTGAAGAAAAAAAAACTCCCCCCCCACACACACACACATACACACACCTCACCCCACCCCTACCCACTCACTGCACTCCAAATCCACTGTTGCAAAGAACATTTCAACAGTTTCTTGACCTTAATACAAGTTTTGGCTCTGAATTGAGATAGAATTTTACAATTTCACACACTTTATTATCATTTTTCAACAAACTGTAATGAATTCTTATACAGTGTTTGGGGCGGTAAATATTTAAAAGGTGTTGTCATGGGGCTCCTAAAGCCTTGTAAACATGACTCAGATAATATTGTGGTTAATAAAGGTCCCATATCATGTAAATAGTCACTAAGGTTTTAAATTGTCTGTAGTGTCCCAGTAATTTTAGTTGAATTGTACAACATATATTACATGAAATGGTTAAGTTAATTCTGTTTGTGTTTATTCAGAGTGATTGTTGTTGGTGGTGTTTAATCTGTGTCTATCCTGGTATTATGATGTCATGATTGATATGGGTTCTAAGATATTTCACAGTAAACATTCAATGCATGTAACTTAGCACCATGTAATTGACGTGCTAACCTGGCATACCTGAACATGTGTGATTTTCACTTACCGGAGCTTCTCTTTTGGTCTCCACATGAGAATCCAGATAATTGCTTTATTTTTCATTTCTGCATTTAAATATCTGATGTACTTTAAAGGTACAATAACTTCATGAAAACACTCTTAGCTGTTTTCCTTCTTTCTGCGAATTTACCTCTAAATCCCAGAGTCACTACCTACGTTAAGGGATAGTTTGGTATTTTTGACATGAATCTGTGTAGCATCCCTATCATCAGTGTCGTACACTCACATTGACTTACCTCCGACAGTGTCCTTTGAGCCGAGTACTGGTCCAGTTCTGGTCAAAACGAAAGTAGCCCGGCAGGTTTTCGGGGGACACTAAAATAAAACGTCTTTCTTCTCATACAGCATGTGTTCAAAAGAGTGGTATATTCATATCTCTGGGCACTGCCGCAAGACGACCAGAGCTATGTCCGTCACAGGAAAGCGATAAAATGCGTGAGGAGATTCAGGCACATCTCTGTTGCTACAGCCTGGGTAGTCACAAGTGCGCCACATTTTTTTGCAAAAAAAAAATCTGTCGTTGACCTGTTGTTCTCAACAAGGAAAGGAGAAGACATATCCCAGCTAAAACGTAATTTTCAGATGCCACAATTGCATTTACCATTTATTATTTCAAGGACAAGACTGTTGGGAAGATTTCATAGATGAGTACTGATGACCAGCAACAATGTCCAAAAGTAATCACTCAGTGCCCTGATCTATAAGAAGATGATGGATGGGTGGAGATAAAGTGGAGAAATGAAAGGCAGGAAAAAGCTTCCAGCCTTTTTCCCAGCAAAGGTTTTGATGATTGGTGGTAAGTTGTTAATTGTGTTGATTCTCAGTTAGCTCAATAGCATTGTTCTCAAAGTGGGGTCTAGACATTTAGCCTAGCTAAGGGGTGTTCACATTGGCAGTTGACCATGCGTTTTTTTGAAACATAAAAAGCCGACAGCATCCCCCTAAAACAGTACTGAGCATTTTTTTTAATCCTCAGCATGACAGTTTAGCACAAGTAGAATACATTGCAGAGGTTATAACTGAGGTTCTAGAAGCTAGCCCTTAGGATAGCAACGAACATTCCCTCTCTACATGTTCACTCACAAGAACTAGTTGTTTGGTTGGCACCTTTGACTTGGTCGCCATTTTTCTTTTTCTGTATGAAGACCTTAACTCAGATACAATACAGTGCTTCATGCAAGTTTAACTGTCTATTTCAAAAGAGGTTAGTCCATGGTAAAATAGATAGCAAGAAGCAACCAAGAGGAAGAGTAAGCCGAACAGCAAGTGGAAAGATGTGGAAGAAGAAGTTCCACCAAAAAAGGTAGGTACCTGGATAAATACCATGGTATGACACCAGATGATTGTAAGTGACAATTTTTTTATCATTTCTGGTGTGCATAAAATATAACTCGATAGTTATATGGTTTTTGTTTTGAGTTGCATATTTTTGAATGTAGGTATGATCCATCAGTGGTGCAGTAGATTCTGTAAATGCAATTAAATAATCATTAACATGGATGTTATTATATATGCCTGTTATAAATGTTCAAAACTCTTAAATTCTATTTTTGACAAAGGAGCAAGAAGTCAAAAAGCACTGGGAGAGGGGAGAACCTCACGGGCTTCTGGAACTTACAGTCCCTTGGGAAGACCGGATCGAGGCAGCTTACGAGAGGAAGAAGGTGAAATACCTAGAATTGGTGGAGGACTGCAGGATAAATGGGTGGAGGGCACGCTGCGAGCCAATCAAAGTTGGCTGCAGAGGATTCCCAGGACAAAGCCTGCACCGAACACTCTGGCTCCTTGGAATCAGGGGGGCTCAAGAGAGGAAAGCCACCAAAAATAAAACCAAAAACGGTGTAGTAAAATAACTATATATATATATATATATATATATATATATATATATATATATATATATATATATATATATATATATATATATATATATATATATATATAATATTATATATATATATATATATATATATATATATTATATTTATATATAAATATAATATAATATATATATATATATATATAACAAAAAAACTAGTAAAATAACCAGAGTTTATAAAAAGTAATAATAATTAATAATAATAATAAAGTAGAAACATGGACTTGAAGCATATAACTAGTACACTAGCAGTGTATAGATAAGTATACTTGTGATATACTTTGATAAACTAAAAATAGGGACTCGAAGTATATAACTAGTATAGTGGCAGTATAGAAATAAGTGCACTTCAAGTTATATACTTCAAGTATTCAAGAGGGATACACCAAGTACATTGATAGCATATAGATGAGTGTACGTGTTGTATACTTGAAAGTGTACTTTTGCAAACTTAAAATGAACTTAAAAGTATACTTTTATAAACTTAAAATGTTCCTATTTAGTCTGAAAGAGTATTACATTAGTATACTTTCTAGTACACTGAAAGTACATGGTCTGTAGTACACTTTCTATACTTATACTTACACTGAAGCATACTTAATAAAATGTACTTTAAGTTTACTACTTTTTGCTAAGGCTTTTTTGACGCTTGTTAGCATTTTTCTTTTGTTAGCAACTTTCAACACTCATTCCCTCAGTTAATCGTTACTTTAGCTTAGCAGCCAACTCAGCTAATGTAGCCTTAACAGTTCTTCTTTTTAGATTCTCTTTTTAGCCATTGGCCTACTCCTTTATTGATAACAGTGATACATATATTTGCTTTAGTGTTATTGAACACTACTTTGTATTAATTGATATATGGACGATGAATGTATTTTACTCTCCAACTATACTCATTAATTTTGGTGACAAAGCTATTGGTGACAAAAATTGTCCCATTCATCAAACAAAAAAAATGGAGAAATGCACACACACTGTATTTAGAAACCTTGCTGTTTTACAGTTTGCTAGTACTCTCTTGACTTCATGATGTCAAGCCGTAGCTTTCCCCACCCACCTGTAGCGGCTCCCACTTGGCCCATTTGCCCTCACTATCACACCCACTGTTTTCAGTCTAAAATGACTTTCATTGGGGTGAGCTGAAGTTAGCAATCTACAAGAGCAATTTTGAGGAAATGCTGCAAAATAGAAGGATGTCAAAAACATACATATACATCTTTATTTTTTAAAAATACCCTAAACGCATGAGTCAATACCATAGATTTAAGGCGTATAATAAGTCAGAAGGTTCAGAGACAGCACAGTTTTAGTGACCCTTTAAATCCCAAAGCTGCACTTTTAAAAAGCAATGTCCTTTTTTTTTCCTTGCGTTGCTTATTGACATATTGACTTATGACTTGTATGAAGAAAAAGAAAAGCTCAAATTTGAATATTCTATATCGGCATCAGGATTTTTCATGGCTGAATAGTTTTTTTATGATGATGAAATGATTTGCGGTCTTTGTGGCAGATGTGAGCAGATTAGGATTTTAACATCCTGCCATTCATGAGTAAAAACTAGTGAACCAGACTAACAGGACCAAAGTAATCAGAAGCTCCCACCACTAAAACCTCCCCTATGAAAATTATCTGACCGGTCCACTGAATCAAATCAGTGACAAAAATATATTTTCATTAACTCTCCTTCCCAAAGTGATCTTTATCGCCGAGCAATTACCAACTGTAATCTGCATCTGCTTTATTCATCAGGTGTAAAAAGGTCTGACAGGTCAGATACACAGATGTCACTTAAACCTCCCGGCTACTAAGTATTGGCTAAGAGAGCATTTAAAAATATCAAAACCTTCCCTTATAAAATGTATAAAACCAGTGACAAACATTTATATTTTCATCAGCTTTGCTTTCAAAAATGAACTCTGTAATTACTGTGAGTGGAATTCCAGTATCTGCCTTCTTCATTCTCAGAACTCTGTGAATACAATGTTTCCCATTGAGAGGACAGAGTCACCTGGTCTGGACGCACTGTTGCCTGTAACAGAAGAAGATGAAACCCTGCAGAGAGGATGTCCAGGGGGGAAACTGCACATGGGTCTTGTGGGTTAATGTGAGATATAGTAACAAAGAGCAGAGCAGTCACATGCACAACAAAGAGAGGAGAGTGAGCCAGCGGCTTTGAATGACGTTCGCTTCCTCACTATGGCTCTGTGAGACCTGGATGAATGAGGTACTCGCAGTCCACTGCTACTAATCTCATCCATAACAACAAAGTCATGTGACGTGGGATGACGCAGGATACAAGTCATCATCCACTGGAGGTTATTTTATAGTTTAAATTCCAGGGATACTGTGTATTTTTGGAGCAACAGGCCTTTAGAGCAGGGGGCTTTTATTGGATCTATTTGGGATGTTACATTTAAAGGTAAAATCAGTGAATTTTCTGATATTCTGTTTCCAGGATGTCATTCATTTCAGCTTTCTCACCTTTGCTAAAGGTCAAAAAGAACTAGGAATCGTCTGGCTGAAAATCTGTGAAAGAATACATGTGTCATTTAAATAAAGGAAGGGAATTTTAACTTATTAAACCATCTTAGATGTAAAAATCAAAGAAGGAACCTTTATGCATCTTATTTGGTATTTTTTTAGTATTTGGTATCATCTGAATATGATCTGTTGAAAAGTTTCTGGAATTTTACTCATTCCTTTACTGAATCAGTTTTGAACATAGAATTTGATTTAAATCCCTGTCCTTATTTATTATTATATTGGTCACCCAGACAATTTAGTGTTTTCCATGAAAAGTCACACTTTTCTTTACCACCATGAATTTTATTACACTAACCTTCTGAAAAATGAGCATAGCAACACATTGTACCATTAGAACACTGGAGTGATAGTTGCTGGAAATGGGCCTCTAGACACTTATGTAGATATTGCACCAAAACACAGACTTTGCAGCTAGAATAATCATTTACCACATCAGCAATGTATATTGTATTTCTGATTATCTAAACAGTGCTTTCATTTCAAAAATACCCCAAACTTTTGGTTGAGAGTATATATATATATATATATATATATATATATATATATATATATATATATATATATATATATATATATATATATATATATATATATATATATATATATATATATATATATATATTGGGGGTTTCAGAATAAGGCACCCTCCTTGTCAGGCTGGTGGGAATCAGATGTGGGCTCTGTTATAGAGCTTAATCTATGGCTCAGCAGACAGCTAACCAACCATTTTAGAGCAACAATGGGAAAAGCCCTGAGCCAGCACCACCAGTTCATCGGGGCTGTGGCACACGTGGCTCACAGCCAAACAAGTCATGGAGCAAATTCACTTACATTTTACTCACTGCCCCAAGGGGGACAGCTGCTACGAGGAAACCAGTCAAGGAGCTTGCAGAGGTTATGTGGGTTGGCTTCTCCTTCTATTGGTCCTGACTCCTGCCCGTCAGTTTTAACTGCTGCATAACTTCATCCATCAGAGACTCTTAACAAGAGTAATTGCACCATGAATCATTTGGGCAAAGCTTCAACCTTCCAGGTAAATGTCAATTCAGAATCACCAAGAACACTAGTCCTTCAGTAGCAGCACAAATCCCTTTTTTAACAATCCTCTGCATCAGGTTGCAGGTATGGTAAAGAAGAAAACAGGACGGGGGGGATTACTTTTCTCTAGATTTCCTCGGAAAAGAGACTGTTATGTTTTGGGGGAAACCTGATGGAATTTGGATGATAATCTGATCCCAAAAAATATTTCCAAGCTACCATTAAAAGACGGGTTAACCTTTGGATAGTGTGGGGACTGGTCCTGGGTTAATAGTTTAAGCTTCCCAGTACTGCAGACGTGCTGGTATTAATGTTTTTTAAAAGCTGCTCCGAGGTCTAAGGTCTTGCTCCCACCATACTTATCCTTTAGGAGGGAAAGGAGCTGCCTGGTTTAAAGGGTCATTTGAAGCACTGGGGCAGTGACCTATTTAGCCTTTTGGAGCCTACTGCATCTATTGGTCTAATGCAGAGGTGTCAAACTTCACTGTATTTCTTTCCCACTGAATCTCTGTGCTTATTTTCACAGCCTATGTGCTCTTGTTTTCATCTCACTTTGTCCTTACACCTTCTTCCTTGTTTTGGGATACATAACTTTGTTTTATGTTTCTCTCAAATCATGTTTCTCCATTTGTATCAGTCAGAAAAGGCGCTGAATCATTTCCTCATCAAAATTGCATAGTAAGATGATTTGCATTATGCAATAAGAGATGTAGACGTTGGCTCCATACAGACTCCAACAAAGATAGCTGAATTAGGCATTTTGATGTTATGTAATGAACATATGTAATGAACATATGGGGGCATTTTACGGGGTCCTTGGCTGCAGGCATAGTTTGTCACCCCTGCACTGGGGATAAGATTAATATGATGTAACTTAAGCTAGTGATGTGACCCATATGGCATGAAATGGTTCACAGGTCATTAACAGATGCTGCCATCTTTAAAGACTCCATGAAATTGAGTATAAAATATGATATCATGCCTGATAGACAGCAACAAAGTGACCATGATGTGATCATTCTGCACTGTCAGTTATCAGTGGAAGAGATTGATTTCTCTAATGTTCACAATAAAAACACAACCATGCCAATGAACAGTGGTGGAAAGTAACTAAATTTGATCAAGTACTGTACATAAATACAGTAGTTTTGAAGTACTGGTACTTTACCTGAGAATTTTCATGTGATGCTACTCTTTATGCTTCCACTCCACGTAAGAGAGAAATATTTTACTTTCTACACAGGGCAGTATATATTTATTTATTTATTTATCATATTGAGGGAAATAATAAACATGATGCATTATTTCCATCATTCATCTTGCTGGCTAAAATAAAATAAAGCTATATATCAGCAGATATGCATGTAGGCTAACTTTTGTGGTTCTACCACAACACAGCCGCTATGTAAACCGTTGACTGCAACCTAGCTGGCTGTTGGATTTTTTTTTGCTAGGCTACCTAAACTAAACATGGCACAGTAGCTGGCTGTATGCTCACTAAACGTCACAAACTGGACATTGGATTTTAGAGAAGTTGATAGTGATCATTTGTTACGGTGGGCGGGAACCCTCAATGCTGCAAATAAAAGAAACAGCGCTGCAAATAAAGAAGAATAATACGAAGAAGAGGTGAGAAGTAATTAGGGGGCAAATAATTGTTTCTCCAGTAGGTGGCGCTATATGACCATTATGGCCGGCAAGGATGATTGATGAAGAAGACTGGAGGTTCCGCGCATGTGCGGGTTGTTCTCCTCGTGACTGAGAGGGATTTATTGTTTTGCTAATCCAGATAAAAAGTGGAAACTCAGCATCTGTGTTAACACATATTTTGGAGGAATACGAAGAAGAATTATCAGTATGTATCATTCGTTCATTCCATATCCGTTTTAGAATCCCAAATCGGAAAACAGATAATGACTTCTTATTTCATTTCTCATTTTCAAATCAAACAAATCAGACATATTTTTTTGCTGTTTTGAGATTAAAAATGGAATATGAAAGAATGGAATTATCATGGGATTTTCATTCTATTCGATTTTGGTTTTATCATTTTCTATGTGTTGTGACCCGGAAGTTGTTGACTTTACTTACGTAAAGTTGTAAAGATGTTGACAGATTCGGACTTCCAGGATTAATAACTCTAATAAAACGTTGTCTAAACACCAACGATGGCTCTGTCCCTCAACCAGAACATGGACTACGAACTACAATGACAAAAAACAACAATTGTAAAAAATGTAAACCGTCCTCTTAGCTAGATGGATAACATTGAGTGCACAGGGGCTGCAAATTGCGTGTTTTGGAAATCATTTTGTTAAATTTTGGTATTCTCACATAAAAAACTACAGGTGCATCGCCAATAATAGTCCCCGGTAATTCACTTCCATTGTAGAGTTTTCCCCTCAAAAGGTGTTTAGCTAAGCTGACAACGAGGAAACTATTGTTTTCTCCACAGAGGCAGGACATCAGCGAAGCACGAGGCCACAAGCACAGGTCAAGGATGAGAGTTATGATACAGGAACGAACCCCATGTCTTTTAGATTGGAACGACTGTGCAAAGCAACATGAGATTTGGCAGGTCAGCTGGTCGGTGCAGCGTTTTGTTTTAAGTTATCCCGCCTGCACCTCCCTTTACCTTTCTCTCACGGTGTCTGATGAGAATCCGAATGATTGACTCTATTTTAGGAAATTTCTGAAAATTACGAATTGTGAAAAAAAAAATCATGTTTCTACATGTATTGCACAGTTTTAAGTTACTTTTCAGATGAAGATTTGGCACAATGGATAAAGGTTAAAAGGTTAAAGACCTTAGGATAGAAAACTGACCATTTGGACAGAGAAAAGGTTGGTAGTCTGGTGGGTTGGCTTGGCTTTTTGGGTAATAAACCATATATAAGAAGGTTTGGTTTGACTGGACAGGGAGAGAAGAGATGTCGAGTGGTGATTTTCATCAGCACATCAAGAAACAATAGTTCAACAGTTTCAACATATTTGTTTTTTTGGTGTCTTACAAACAGCAGTGTGTAATTGGGGTTACATTTCATATGTCCACCAAATAGAGATTTTTCCTTCTAAACTTCTCATATGGTTTCATTTCAATAAATGTTTAAATTATCCAATATTCCACCAAAAATCAAAGATTAGAAAACAAGTATATATTTGCAATTTAAAGTATAAAAAAAATCAACTCAATGTAGTTTATAGTGATTTCTACCTCGCTGTAGCTCCAGAAAGAACATACATATTCATGAACCTCTCTTCTGACTTTCACTTGGAAGACTTGGAAAAAAAGTGCTTATGTGCAGCACTCTATGACATCACAAAGTCAAGGAAGTCAATTTTCATGTAGGACATTACATTACTGTATTAGTACATACTAATACTAAATGGCACTAAACAATAACTGCAGCTGGGGATTATGTTATGTTTGCAAGTAGGTCAAATGGATAACTACCTTTCCATCCGCCACTGCTGTATTTCATGTTTATACTGACACAAAGAAAATGAACATGGAATGCTAAAACAAAACTTGAGAGTTGATCCCTTAAAATAACTGTCAATGTTTTTAAGTTGAATAAATATTATAGAGACAATGTGAAACCAGATCTTGAGGGACCTTAAACATGTCTGTACTGTATAACAGTCCTTTACAGAGACTGTTTTGGGTGGTGAAGTCTCATTTCCCATCGCACCACTCAAGAGTTAATCCCTTACTCCGTCTTTCCAGGAATCATTCACTGGCCCTTCTCCTGAACCACAATCATGCATACTTTGATCATGCAAGTTGTTCTGCACTCATGACTGATCCACTTAGTCCCATAGTAACCCATGCATGCCCAACATCTAAAACTGAGCTGGTGCATAAAAAGTATTTGGTGAAAAGGAACACAATTTCAATTTAAATAGTATTAAGTACAATAAGAGTAAGACAGAATTTATAACGTACTCCACATCAACAAAGTTAATAATTAAGTCTTCAAAATAGAAATGGTTATCTCAGACACTCTGTAGTTACAATACTGATTGTTGATAAACTGGGAAATAAAAAGGCAAAAAGAGGCCTTTAGAAAGTCACACACAGGGTCATCATGCTCTGTTGTCTACCTCCCTCATGCAGTCACATGCTGACCCAAAGAGCTTCCCCTCTTCCTCCGTCTGCTTGGCTAAAACCATCCCGAGCCGAGCAGCATCCCTCACACGCCCACCCCGCGTGACCCGAACGTGGCGACCTGAGACGCTCGTCTCCTGACATGTAGAACAGCCGAACACATGATGCTGCTAACTCCGCCCGATTCATACAGTAGTCTGTTCTGTTTCACTTACTTTTACATTTTGTCATTGGACACATTCCTTTTAAACATTTGCTTTTTAAGAAACAACTGGAAGTAGAAAAGTGTGTATATATATATATATATATATATATATATATATATATATATATATATATATATATATATATATATATATATATATATATATATATATATATATATATATATATATATATATAAACAAACCCAAAGCTTAATATGATGCAGCATCATGTAGACTGCAGGGTGGAAACAAACTAAACACTTTTTGGTTACTAAAGTACATGGAAAAAATGCATCCAATCACATTGCAGGATTGTGGACTGAATTATATAACACTATATAACTCACAGCCACAGATGTAGGAGGCTGTCTCCCCTGAACTGTGTCGAAAAGTACTGACTCTCACGAGCGTAATGTACTTTGTGAATATTACTGGAGGGAAAAAAAAAACACTAAGTCTACAAAGAATGCTAATGATTTTTAAGCCAAATCAAGCTTTCATGAAACAGAAGGTTTTTTTCCGTTGCCTTTGAACTACACGTGATTTTACAGGATGGAGAAGTGGACGCAGACAACACACGGGGGAGCTTACTACAGTCACATACACTATGAGGAATGTGTAGCAGGGTCTGCACGAGTGAGTAGTCTTAAGATCGACCCTCATGATGCCCCCCTCAAGCACCGCCGACAACACCACAGAGGTAATTACAGGAGATTTCTTTAATCCGGACCTGCAGCCTTACAGCAGTGTCCGACATCACTCCACAACACTCCGCCGCCATCCCGCTACAGTCTTTGTGCCATTTATTGAAAAAAGGGACTAGTAAAGAAAGAAAATCTGATTTACTTTCGGCTAAAGCACCACCTGGTTAATAGAGGGAAGGGAAACGAAATAAACCTCTGACCTAGTTTGAAAAAATTCAATACAATGGTTTCATGATGAGGAGCGCAGCCCTTTAACCCTTTACAAACGCATTTAAATAATAACCTTAATCCTGACTGTAATGTCTGAAAAAAGAAACGAGAAAAAGAATAGAAATCATTTTGAGAATATTATGACCACTGCTTGAATCAGTTTGTCTTGCATTAGTTGTTTTTTTAAGTACCTTTGCAATCCAGTTGTTCGTTTAGCTGGAAGAATAGATTTTGTTAAGACAACACAGTCATTCTAACAAAATGGCCCAGCGTCTGATTGTTTTTTCAGTTGAATTTATTAACAGAAATGTATTAACATATAATATGCAGGAATGAGACCTTCTGTGAATACATGGCACAATCATATTATATACATTCTTTAAGGAGACAGTGCACAAACATGGTGGGGGGGGTAAATACATGAATCTTAAAATGACCCTTCAGTGGGCTCAGACTAACGTGAGCCGAGTGAGAAACACTGACTTTTAAGTTAAAAATGTTTTGTTTTGTTTTTTTAATAATAAAGAAACATGGCTATTACCAACAAACAAAAAAGTAATACTAGTGTTTCGTCGCACATCAATTTCTATGTACAAACTAGGGACAGGTAATTCACACAAACCAGAGGGAGAGATCTACCACAGTGCTAGGCTGGAGCCTTTATTTTTTAAACTCTTTAACTGTAATAATATACATAATACCCATGTAACACAACAATCACATGTGCAGCTGATCACCCCACCTTTTTTAAAGAAACTAAATAAGAGCAAACCTGTGTTTGTTCCTCTCTTTAGCTTATAATGCTTTTAAAGCTCATTGCACATTTTTCCCCCACAGACGTTTGTGTCGTAGTAGAATGCCTGCATGAATGTGTGTATTAATAGGTGAGGTTAATGCAGTCTCTGTGTGGCAGCACCTGTACTATTCCTGGACTCATCCTGTAAAGGTCAGAGGTTAGTGTCCTGTTAAGTAGTCCTGGGTGGAGTCTGAAGCGAAGGAGTCGGCATCTTCGTTGTCGGAGTCCTCGCTGCTGTCATCAGCGGCGGGCTCCCCGGACAGAGCGATGCGAGCGTAGTCGTCCGTGTCGATGGACTTGCAGAAATGAATGGCGTATTTCAGTTTCTCCTCCAGCACCTGCTTACACGAGTATCTGGGCAACTTCAGCAGGAAGAAACACGTGTAGGACTCTGGCAGGAAGTGGTCAGGAGGGTTGTACTTATCCAGCACCTAGAGGCAGAGAAGATAAAGTTATGTCCGATAACTATAAATTCAAAGGAATAGTTTGACTTTGGATATGAAATACGTTCACATTCTCAAATCTGTATGATAAATAAAGCTACAGCCTAGCAGCTGATTGTCTTAGCTTAGCATAAAGACTGAAAACTGGGGGAAACCGGTAGCATGTTTCTAACCAAAGATAAAAATCCAACTACCAACACCTCTGTGATTGTATCTCCTTTCTCCTTTGTTAAATACCAACAAAATCTAAAGCCTAAGGGTGGAGAGTGGCACAGTAGGTAGAGAGGCTACAGTCCTCACCACAGGCAGGCTCGAAACCTGTGGGGGCGGCCCTTTCCTGTTGTCTCTACTATCAAGTAAATGCAAAAAAGTCCCCCCCAAAAAACGTAAAAACTAAAGCCTAAAAAATGACAAATTGCACTTTTACCAATGTAATGGCCTATATTTTTTCAGCCTTGTACTGGGACTTGTTGCCTGGCAACCTCACAGTAAGGACAAGCCTCTGAGAAATCACTGCTCTCAACTAGGAAGTATTCCAGCACACAACCATTCTTTAAAACCACGTGTGTGTAATGTGATAAAAAACATAAGTGTCTGTGTGACAGAACCAGACCAGCTGTTTCCAGTCTTAATCCTTAACTACACAGCTGCAGCTTCATATTTAGCCGACAGATGCAGGTGTGGTGTTAATCTTAGGGTTTCCCACAGCGCTTTGTAGTTGAGGTGGCCGCCCCTCCGAGGGGCAAAACAACGACAAAATAAAAAATTCTGCATCTCTGCATGCATAGAGGTGTAACCACACCCTAAGCCGTTAGCCAGTTTAGCTGCTACTTTATTCTTTAACGCTAACACAGGCTACTTTGCCAAAACTATTCCTTTAAATTACCTGCACAACAAAATCCCGCCCACGGAAGTCAGCAATGGTGCGTGGCAGGCGTGTGCGACCCCAAACGAATCTGAGGAAGAGAGACCTCTCCGTGTTGGAAAAGGACTCCATCACTTCCCAGAACCACTGGATGAGCGGTGCCGTTGGCTCCACCCCCTTATAGGTGGCTACTGACTTCAGCAGGTGGAGTGGGATGTCTGGGCTTCCACAGACCTGAGGAGCAGGAAAACATTTGCTGTAAAAAAAAAAAAAAAAAAGCTTGTACACAACGATCGGTGGTTTGATAAAGCTGCACACGCTCACCATAGTTTCTAGTTCATAACCGGTGAAAAGTGACAGCAAGGGAACAGGGACCACTCGAGCCATTCCCTCCCGCACAGCAGACACCTGCTCGTCAAATTCATGGAGCCTGGAATGGAAAAGAAACAATTTTATGGAATTGCTATGTACAGAGCTTTGGGTACTAAAATTGTGCTCAAGAAATTTGAGTCATTATTATTATAAACACAAAATGTGATTTTTGCTCATTCTGCAT
The DNA here is from genome assembly GCA_030544235.1 of Lepturacanthus savala. Lineage (NCBI taxonomy): Eukaryota > Metazoa > Chordata > Actinopteri > Scombriformes > Trichiuridae > Lepturacanthus > Lepturacanthus savala. The sequence continues at coordinate 10,941,411 of CM060481.1, forward strand.
GTTTTCTTACCTGTAGTTAATTGCCAGGCGGACGTATTCCGCGCGATTCTCCAGGGTGATGTGGGAGTACTTGGAGCTGAGCTGGATGTCCTGCCCACTGGCATTGGGGACCGTGAAGGGCAAAGTCATGGCCTCAAACTCCTCAGGTGTGGCCTCGTAGTCCCGGATGTACATCAAACCGGGAATAAAATCCTTATCAACCTGGGAGGAGTGGAGCAGATCATTGCTACATGAGAACAAACAGTTGTTTCACCTGGTCCTAATGTGTGTGGATGTACAGCATGTGAGTACACGCCAGCCCTCGAGCCCACAACACCGTTTCCCATGAAATACTCTTGTCTCCAGTCTTGTGCTGAATTCATTTCCCATCTAACCTTTTGAGTATCTCAAGGGCAAACTACTAAACAAAAGCGGCTCTGTGAGGAAAAGAGATGCTTTTTTCCGCTGCAGCATTCTACCAGAGATGGCTCTGGAGCTCATGATCAAAGCATGAGGACAGCAGTAGACTTACACTACCCTTAAAACAAAAGCTGGGGCTGTGGCTGACAAATTCTGCTAAAATTAATTTGGATGTTAACCTTTGAGAAACAGGTACATTGTGTGTTTATATGAAGGTTTCTTACTGTAGCATTCTGTACTGTGTGCTGTACAGTTAAGAACCTTTACAGTGAGCTGATGGTCTTACGATTTAATCTGAGAAAGAATGTATAAGAAGAACGTGTTCTTATTGCTGGTTATAATGCAGATCACAAGGATTAGATGTGTTGTACAATATGTTGTACAATTCTGATATGAAGAAAGGTGTTTCTTTTTGTAGCCGGTGGGGGGAGATGTTAACTTACACAAAGAAAATTACAAATCCTGTAATAACTCGTGAATGTGAGCTGTTAATTAGAAGGTGCATGTTTGTAATATTTTTATTTAAGACCCGCTGTTAGAAAGCAGCAGATGGAGACTTTGCTAAATTGTCATGATGAAGATGATGTAGTAAACCTTTAGCATTTATAAGCAATACAATGTCGTTGCATAGCTAGTCGACTGAAATACTCCGTGTATGGCAACCTTATACCTGCAATCTACAGTGCATCCGGAAAGTATTCACAGCGCTTCACTTTTTCCACATTTTGTTATGTTACAGCCTTATTCCAAAATTCATTTTTTTCCTCAAAATTCTACACACAACACCCCATAATGACAACATGAAAAAAAATGTTTCTGACATTTTTGCAAATGTATTAAAAATAAAAAACTAAAAAATCACTCATCAAATCATCAATCTATGTACTTAATTATTCACAGCCATGAAGCTCAAAATTGAGCTCAGGTGCATCCTGTTCACACTGATCATCCTTGGGATGTTTCAGTTGACTGGACATGATTTAGAAAGGCACACACCTGTCTCTATAAGGTCCCACAGTTGACAGTGCATGTCAGAGCACAAACCAGGCATGAAGTCAAAGGAATTGTCTGTAGACTTTTGCACATTTCTGCTGCTTTGAAGGTCCCAATGAGCACAGAGGCCTCCATCATCCATAAATGAAAGAAGTTCAGAACCACCAGGACTCTTCCTAGAGCTGGCCGGCCATCTAAACTGAGCGATCGGGGGAGAAGGGCCTTAGTCAAGGAGGTGACTAAGAACCTGATGGTCACTCTGTCAGAGCTCCAGCGTTCCTCTGTGGAGAGAGGAGAACCTTCCAGAAGGACAACCATCTCTGCAGCAATCCACCAATCAGGCCTGTATGGTAGAGTGGCCAGACAGAAGCCACTCCTTAGTAAAAGGAACATGGCTCCACCTGGATTATGCCAAAAGGCACCTGAAGGACTCTCAGACCATGAGTAACAAAATTCTCTGGTCTGATGAGAGCTCTTGACCTCAGACTGGGGTGACGGTACATCTTTCAGCAGGACAATGACTAAGCACACAGCCAAGATATCAAAGGAGGGGCTTCAGGGCAACTCTGTGAATGTCCTTGAGTGGCCCAGCCAGAGCCCAGACTAGAATCTGATTGAACATCTCATGGGATGGTCTGAAAATGGCTGTGCACCAATGCTTCCCATCCAACTTGATGGAGCTTGAGAGGTGCTGCAAAGAGGAATGGGCAAAACTGCCCAAAGATAGGTGTACCAAGCTTGTGGCATCTTATTCAGAAAGACTTGAGGCTGTAATTGCTGCCAAAGGTGCATCAACAAAGTATTGAGCAAAGGCTGTGAATACTTATGTACATGTGGTATTCTATATTATATAGAATTTGAGGAAAAAAATCAATTGAATCCATTTTGGAATAAGGCTGTAACATAACAAAATGTGGGAAAAGTGAAGCGCTGTGAATACTTTCTGGATGCACTGTACATCTGATAAACAATATTAAAAGCACACCAATGTTGTAAGCAATTAGGATTATCAATTTAGTTGTCAACATCTGTGATTCCTCCTGTGAGCACCCATAGGTGGGTGCTGGTATATAAATAGATAAATAATGACTATACAGTTGCAATAATATAAAATATTTGGATCAGGTTTGCTGCATCTCAGGATCAACTCAAAATCTGACCATCACAAGTTAGTTGTACACTTATAATAATGTAAATATAATGACCAATAAAGAACCAAAAATCATCTCAATGTAGTCACACATCTCCTGTCAAGCTTCACTCTGCCGCTCTAGAAAGAACAGGTCGTTTTTCTTCAGTTGTTTTGTGACTGTGTAGTTAAGACATCACAACTTCAGAGAAGTCACGATGGCTTGTTTTCTAAGACAGTTTTTAAGACAGTTTCTGAATGTGGGCTGCATCCATTTCTCTGCACATTGAGAGTGTTGAAAACATGGGACAGGGATATACATGGGATAGAACACCTAACTATCCCTATAATCAAACTGCATAAAAATAAATGGAAAAAAGTGAGATTAGAGAGAAAGTTGCTATGAGCGAACCGGGTTGCACACATACCTCACTGAGGTCAGCGATGGTCAGGTTCATGCCTGCTAGCTGTTTCCATACTGGCTCTGCCAGATTCAGGCTAAGCGGGCTTCCGGTGCGGATTGCAATACCCAAGAGAACTCCTGCAGACACAGCCAGGCAGAACTTGTCATGCAAACATCAAAACATAAACAATCACTGTATAGTGCAACATCTGAAATATCTATATTAAATGAAGCATGCTCAACAGTTGGGGCCAGGTGTTTTATCAGCAAAATAGCACAAAAAGCATTTGCACATTTTAAAACAAACATGCAGGTTTTCGATTTTGGTTTTATCTAGGATTAACAACCCAGAAGTCTCGAGATTAACTGGATTATACCAAGGAAGCGGAACATGCTCATGTGAAGAGGCGACTTGGCTGCGGGGTTGAGCAGGAAACAATCCCGGTTGGCGCCTGACTCGTCACGGCCATTGGGGGTGACGATGAGCAGCGGAGTCAGGGCGTTCTGCAGCTCCTCGCACATTTCAGCGATGGACTCGCTGTAGCCACCGCCGCAGTCGTCCACAGACTCCCCTGTGGACAAATTAAAAAGCAGTGTGTCCAGGGTGCAGGAAAAGCAAACAGGGCTTTTTCCTCCTCATAATTAAAAGGTTACTTAAAAATAGATGTAAATACATTTGGGCAGGCATCAAGTTCCCCCCCACAACATCACCATGTGGCCATGGACACCTACCCACAAATTTGACCTTCCAGACACGATGAGGGAGCAGCAGGCTGTCGGGGCTAAATGAACTCATTTTGGCACACATCTGACCGAATACAGACTTGGTTCCATCGGGACCCGCCAGGCCCCCTTTGCTACGGGAACGCTTCACCTACAAGGCGGGAAAAAAATTGCGGGTCAATTTATTTCTGTTCTGTGCTTAATAACTTCCCCCCAGAAAACACTGATGGGAGCGAATTCCCCGACATGACAGCTGTCTGCACCACAGTTACAAATGGAGCTACACACCACAGGGAGGGGTGTGTGGGATTGTAGAGAGGCTTGAACCACGACTACAAGTTCAAAATCTGGGCGTCTGGAACAGCCTCACGGTGAAAGTGAGGAGGGAGAGATCAGAGGACTTGTGAAGTGATTGTGAAATTGATAATTAGCATTGTGGACATTGTTGCTGCACCTGTATCCTGTTCAGCTCCACTACAGGTCCGTGCTGTCTGTCCCTCACCATGGTGGCTTGAACCACCTTCCTGAAAGCTGCTTCCTGTTCGCACACAAACAATAACAAAAAGTCAGATGAAAAAATTGCTGAGTACAATTTACATTATATTTTGGTTCTATACTATTCTCACCTTGCCCTGGGAGATGAGGATTCCCCTGAGCGTATCAAAGCCCACAGAGGGCCCGTGGCCTGTCTGGCCCAGCCGACCCTCCAGATCAAACATGGGTATACAGGGGCAGAAGAGCTCGGAGATGTGGTGCAGCAGCAGTAGCCTGTTCCTCAGAGCCATGATGGGGATCTCCTGCAGGTGATTGTACTCCATCGGTACCTGTAAAACACAGCACAGTCAGATTCTCTGCTTGAGAACGCACCTGTAGCTCTGTGAGTGAAGAGCTTTACTGCCATCTACTGGAAGCTATGACCAGTTTCTACTTTTTTCACCTCAAAATGAGTTCAGAAATGTACAAAAAACCTCCTTGTGAAGCAGGGGGTGGGGGCTGGGGGTGTGAATGTTGTACCTGTGCAGGAAGCTTCCCAGCGTTGGTGGGTTTGCTCGTGGACCAGGCGAGTGTGTGAGCGGATCCGCAGGCCACTCTGTTGATTTTCTTGCCCTGCAGTGCAGCCACCAGCCGTGGCCTCTGGATGGCATTGGTGGTCCCGTCTCCAAGTTGGCCCTCGTCGTTATCACCCCATGTGTACACTTCTCCTGAGCCAAACACAACAGCAAAGCTTTCTGTGAAGCTGAACAACACAATTTAGCTGAACTTCTGGGACTCATTCCTGGTGAATTGACAGATATGGGGAAAAAAAGGCAATTAACAAGATTAACCATGCATTCACTGTGCCTTCCTACCATCCTCTGTGCAGCAGACGCAGTGCAGTGACCCTGTGGCGATGGCGATGACCTTTTTCCCTTGTAGCCCCTGGACCTGTCTGGGTCGTCGAACATGGTCATCAGAGCCGTGGCCCAGCCGATGGTAGTCTCCTTTCCCCCTTTGAAAGACACAAACACACATCTGAGTCTATGGCTCATTTCTAATGTGATAGAAGAGGCTGTGACAAATCCAGTACTCTGTACATACCATGTGTAGACTGCTCCGGACTTCGTGAGAGCTACAGAAAACTGAGAGCCACACTCTACTTTGACCACACCGAGGCCGGTAAGAGAGTCAATCTGAGTAGGAGAAATCAATTCATCAGTTAAGTAGGCATTTTAAATAGAATCAAATGTATAAGGTGAAATAAGGAGAAAAAATATTTGTGTTCATTATGATTTATTTTAATATGCTGCATTGTCTGTGTTGAGTCTTCATTCCACATTCATTTGAGAGACATACATCAGATTTTTTTTTTTAGATTTTTGGGAGAATAAAAAAAGCTACTGAAGATTGTGGCAAAAATACAGGAATCACACTATTCACTATTTGAAATTCTTCATAACTAAATATACCAGGCCCAAAATTTTAAAAGTATGACTCCATTCAAAAATGTTATTTTTCCTTTTTTACGTTTTACTGATGTGAATCAGAATGATTTACAGCATGTGCAAATCTGGTGTTCAAATCTACAGGAGGGTGAAATTTTCTTATTCGTGACATCAGTTAGAAACCCTATATCAGACACACGTTATTCAAGACAGAGTATTTATATATCTTTTAACATGTCTGGACATGTCAGCAATGCTCAGACATATTCTGAAAGTATCATAATAGGCCTAATATAAGATAATTATAAGACAGTTGGAAATGTTTCCCTGAGATACTACAGTATCAGTCCAAAGAGAAGTTCTCATTCTTGGAGATTATTTTCTTTTGTAAAAGTGAAACAGGCACTGAGAAACAGTCAGAATTATTTTCTCTTCTTTTTTGTATTTTTGAGATCCTCATGATTCAGCAACCCCAATCTGTCACTTGTGAACACATTAAACCGGTTTCCAAACTCCTTACAAGAATCATCAGAAACTCAGATAAGTTTGAAGTTAACTGGACTTCCTGAAAACTTTTAGGCTGACTAACTCTAAAAAACTGTCTATTAATAGACATGAAGAAACTTGACAGCCTAGCAACAGGCTTTTGAGTCAAGTGTTACACAGACAGTGTCACCATTCAAAAAGAATATCTAATGTTGAGAATATCAAACAGTCAATCTTATATGTGCCACTACAGTAACAGTTGTGGCTATTGAGCTTGGTATTTTAATCATGTTACCCGATGCTTTGCTTGTAGTTTTCTTGTTTTAGTTTTTCATTCCCAAATATAAAACAACAAGACTACAACATGATGCATCTGCTGACCTTGATAGTGTTCTGCCTTACCTTCATAGGGATTTTGCAGCCATCACTGCCTCCCCTGCCCAATTTGCCATAGTCCCCGTCTCCCCAGGACCACACCATGTCATCATCTGTTAGACACAGCGTTTGGGCATCCCCGCTGCCACAGGCTACATCAATGACCCTATGACCCTGGAGCGCATCCACCTGGATAAACCGTACAGACACAAAACATTAGCTTCACCTCACTGTGGTTGTCTGGGAGAGCTTTTCAGAGGAAGGCAAGGCAAGCAGTTTTGATTCCTGTCCAAACATGACACATACACGTCTTTAAAACGTAGCCATTTCTCAAGTCTGCCACGTGCACTAACAAACTTGGAGTACAATATATACACAGAGAGCACAGAAGATGCATTCGCTGACCAGTTTGGGTTTGAGTTGGTCCTCGCTGTCTCCATGGCCCAGTCGGCCATAGCGACCCTTTCCCCAGGTGAACAGCTCGCCACTGGCGGCAATACAGGCGCTGTGGGCTCCTCCAGCCGCAATATCCACCACTTCCACTCCCCTCAGGGACTCTATTACACGAGGACGGTCACAGGGGCTACAGGCAAAAGGGAGTTACAATTACTATAGAGAACAATAAACTGTTCTGCCTGTTCCCAGAAGACAGTTTAATTTGCATTGATACACTTTATTATTATCTATCTTATTTAAAGAGCCAGAGCTCTGATAATGTTTTATGTATTATTTATATAGTTATATTTGTTGAGTATTCAAAGGGAGCCAGAGATTCAGGACTCCAGTGTCTCCTATACTGGAATTATTGTGCACATGACAAATGAAGGAAATTGAACCCTTTACTAGGCCTTAATCCTTCATTCATATAATGATGTGGATCTGTATCGGTAATTTGTGTTTTATGAACTGAAAAATTAAGGTGCAAATTTCTATGATAGATGCAGCCCTGACCTTCTGTTCCCGTGGCCAAGTTTCCCATCTTCAGCCTCTCCCCATGAGTAGACCTCTCCCTCGGAGGACAGTGCCAGGCAGTGCTTTCCACCGGAGTTCACAGCCACTTTCCTGATGAAGACGTGTTGGATGGACTCCAGCAGGGTGGGGGTGGATACGGACTCTGTGCCTCCGATACCCAACCTGCCCCCAGCTCCATATCCTGTCGCGTATAGCTGAGCATCGAGATCAGATATATTAGAATAGCATTTTCCTGGCATCTTGATCATTAGTCGACAGCTTATGTTACATAGTGCCTGATAATAAGGAGACAGAGTGGAATCACCTTTCCATCAGCAGTGACTGCAAACAGAGTCTGCTCCCCTCCAATAAGCTGCACTGGGCGCAGTGTGGCAAGGGCTTCGGTGGGAGTGGGCACTTTGACCTTTGCCCCCTCGATGCCCCCTAGCTGCCCTCTGTGATTGTGGCCCCAGCCGTAGATGGTGCCACTTCCCCCGGCAGAGAGGGTCCAGTCATCTGGCCGCCGGTTCATCCACTGCACTAGCTGCTCGTCGTGCTCACGCTTGAATAAGTCATGGCTCTCGTGGAGACCGTTCATGCTCTCGTGATCAGCCATAAGCTCGCGGATTTTCTTTGTGACCTTCAAAGGGACACGGAGTAATGAAGGGAAATGGATTATGGATAATTCTCAGTGTGTTCAAGGAAAGTGAACGTGAGGGCAAGACGGCACAGACTTGCACATTCACCTCATCCAGGAAGGGTCTTGGTAGTGAAGTCCTTTTGTCTAGAGCCACAGCCACTCTGGAGGCGGTGCAGTACCGGCGGAACCATGCCCACTTGTGGGTTTCGGCGCAGCAGGGTAGGGTATCGAGCTCGAGGTCACATGCAAGAGCAACCAAGACCTGAAGAAAACACAAATTAGCTTCTGACAGAAAATTGCATTTAATAATCTGTGGCTATCTACCACAGAACTGTGAAAATACCTTAAAAAATGGACTATGAAGCAGCTGTTTCCCTCCTCTGACGATGGGGTCCTCATACTCATACTGCCTCTGCAGAGCCTCTGGTAACCCCTTCACTAGAGCAGCCAGTGCGCTGCCTGTGAAACTCTGAAATAAAACAGAGGGCATGAAAATGTAGGTTTCAGTTTACCAATAAATGACTTGGCTGTGCATTGAATATCATTGTTAGTATAATAGAAAGATGCAGTACTCTAGGGAATGATGTACAAGGTAAAGGAAAGTAGACAAAATAGCCAGTAAACATATTATGGATCATAAAAGTCTAAAAAAGCTTTAGTGAAGAGAGACATGACTAGAATAAATAATTCTAGTATCACAACAGAACTTCATCAAATTGATAATTTGACAGAGACGATTTTGTCAAATAGTGTTTTAGGCAACATATATCTCAATTGAGTCGTGTGCCAAGTGTCTCCCATCTGTGCCAGACTGTTCTTACCATAGAGCGAGCCTCGCCTTCACTGTCTCCCAGCAGCCTGTTTATGTTGATGGACTGACCATATTCTGTGGTCAGAAGTTTTCTTAGTCTCTGCAGAGCCCACATTCTGTGTCCAGCAGCTGTACAAACATGATTAAATCAGCATGAGGCACAATCGAGATTACATTCTAATTAAGATGGTGAATTAAGTATGATGGCAAAGCCTCATCATGGTTAAATGAGATGATCATACCTAATGCACTTAGCTGGGCGCAAGCAGCAAGGGACGCAGCCAGACGAGGCACGATGCCCCTGTTGGACGCAAAGTTGAGCCTGAAGTCCAGCAGGCATGTGACCAGGTCCATTGAGGGACAGGACAAGATACAGCGATCAGACAGCAAGTCTTTGGGGCCTGAGGGAAGACACAAATGGATCAATGTCACAAGCCTAAATAGTATTTGTCAGAAACATGCAAAATACATTTTAGACAACATTACAATACACAGGGGCTTCACTTTTTCTAACAATCAATGCCATTTAACAATCTAGAGACAAGGCTGGTGTCAGCAGTGTGTAGGATGCTACACACTGTGGACGTGGCTCACCAGCAGCAGGCATGATGGGGTAGACAGTGAAGCGCCAGCCCCAGCCATTGACTGATCCATCACTTGTAAATTTCCATTTGAGCTCATCTCCTGGAATCCTTAATTCACTGGACCAGTCAGACCACTCCCGACCTGAAACACACAATTCAACACATGCCATTACATTATTTTTTAATCCCCTGGCTACATATGGTAACTGATTGCAATTTACGTTTCCTCATCATCACCTGATCTCACAGAGACGATCCTTATGGCTCCGTCCATGATTGTAAGCGGGTCATGACGCCTTTCCGTTGAACACTGTCGGTCAAATTCTATCCTCAGACCTTCAGCACCTACAAAAAAAAAAAGAATTAATAGCTAAAGCCAAAACACACTGGAAAGGATCCCACCCAGTTTCTCAAAGAGTTTTGTGCTTCTTTTTACCTGGGATTTTTACAGTTCCACTGGTGGAGGTGTCGTCTGTATATGGATGGCTGCTCTCTACAACAACTGGCTGTGAGGACAGGCGGCCACTCTGTGAGTCGGTGGCGACGTCCTCCAGCTCAGTGACACACAATTCCAGCAGCATGTCAGCAACCTGCATACCACAAACAGAGATCTTCAGTCAGGGAATCTTTATTCAGACCTTCTCTTGGGATTTTTAATGTTCATAAAATAGCAGGCCTACATACACATGGGAGTCTAATAGAGAACACAGTAACTTACCTGTGGATAAGCAGTTCCCATGCCAGACAACACAGCAGACAGCACCTCCTTTCCCTTCTCCCCCGAGCGACATGATACTGCCAACTTGAGCAGATCCACCATTACTCGCGTGTCATCGGGCACAAGCAGACTGGTGAATTCGTCCAGGTACTGAGGCTCTGGACCAACGACTTTGCTCTGGCTCTCAGAGTCCTTGCAGATAAAATAAAAAAAAGTGAATTATATGGCTGAGACAGGGCTTCATCACTAATGTTGGAGATAAAGTCTTCACAAAACATTTTTATTTGTGTGTTTATCACTGAACAAACTAACCTCTTTGGTTTTAGTCATGGTCTCTGCTATAATGCTGGCTGCTCCGGGGTCATCAGTGACAGGGATGAAAGGACGTGAAGGCCCACCAGAGGCAGATGGAGTCACAGCTGATGACGGGGTGACGGCATCTTCTGATGAGGGAACCTGCTCATGTATATAAATGAAAACACATGTAAAAGCAAAAAAAAAAAAAATCACACAATTACATTTTGTTGTGAAATGCCCGTTTATATAAACTAAAATCTGTATGACAGAGCCAAATATATTTTTTGTATCCTCTAGTTCTAGAATCTTATTTTATATTTTATGAGGAATTATAACTTAATAATACATTTATATAGCAGAATTCATTCTTTTACACACATTTCCATGGTATTTAAATTATCATATATGTAACATTGGGAAATCCCACTGCCTGTGGGATTGAGAAGAATCTATACAAAATGATGTCCCTGATGTTGAGAACACAAACAATATCTACCACATTTAAGTGTCCCTGATTTCCTGTGAGCTCAGTCTGCTGATAGTGTATTACACTCTAAATGAAAATGTGATAAACTGTGGTATAAAACTTGTAGTTATATGATCCAAGCCCTGTGAGTTTCTGGTGTTGCCAAGCTGGACATGGATATTGTTTGCTGATGGTTGCAGCTCCACATCTGGCATCCACGGTTTTCCAGTGAATCAGCACAAAATGTATTTGAGGCAGCACTTTCATGACAAAAACGTCAAACAGCAGGAGAACCACACCCCCAAAAAAAGCCATCAATATACATTGTGTTCCTGACCTCCCCCTTCTTGTCCTGCCAGGGATTAGGGCTGACACGTTCTTCAGTTTCAGGCGGGACAGGAGGACCCTCTTCATCGCTCACGCTGGATGAGGATGAGGAGTCTGATGGGGGGACAGGTGAGGTGGCAGGACACTCTGCTGGCAGAATCATGCTGGCTGGCATCAGAGCACCAACCACTGCATCCCTGAACAACACAACACATGTCCTGTCAATAGTAATACCGACAATGACAAACTCCAGCGCCACTCAGCAGATAAGGGGACATACTTTAATCTTGTCCTGTTTAGAATTCCTGCCTTGTTTCTCTTTCTAACTGACCAATCTTATTCCAGTCTTTACTGGATGAATTTTCAGTTCAGAGACTAAATAAAAGAAAGATGAAGATTCCAAATTAGCTACAATGTCTAATGCATTCAAACACATTTTCAAGGGTATTGTTTTGATGCCTTTCTCTTTTTTACTCATGACGATAGCTTTGCATGTATTAAACATCATTTTTTTTTCATTTAAGGGCTGGATGGGCACAATAGCTTCTTACACACTGATCCAATTCTCCAAAAAACAGATTTTTCAAAACATTTATTTATATAATATTTACTCTAGGTGATCTTTGCCTGTCCCCCAGGATGGATTTCTGGATAACATACCTTGCATGCATGATTTGGAGTGCTGACAACACATGAGACAGAGCTTGTTGTTTGGCCATGTTGCCGTCCAGACTGAGGAGAATCTTGGCCAGTGAGGGTCGATTAGGCTTCACACTGCTCTGCCCGCTCATCTTGTTGCTGACGGCTGATGAGTCACTGTCTGACTGGACCCCTGTAGTCCACCAAAATAATGAGAGACAATGTCAGTGACGTAAAGAGCCCCCCAAATCAGCCCCAGCCATCATCATCAGCTAATTGCAGAGTGCTGTGCCAGCAGATTGAGACCTGTAATTCTAGTCTATGTTTAGATGTGCCAATGTCTGCCATCTACAGGCAAGGGAAGTCTTTTGCTTGTGTAGAATAGGTTGGACAGGGACTGAACAGCTTTCTCCTGATGGACAATCTGCAGTACGGTTTAGTACTTTGCAAATAGTAAAAAAATATATTAACCCCTATTAACAGGTTTGACAAGAGTGTGGGTAGGATGTGTTAACATGGAGAGGGAGGTCTACCTAAATAGGATGCACCGAGGGAGTCCCTGGCAGTCTGGAAAAGGACCGGCTCATGAACTGAGGGTGTAGTCACATCCACAGTTGTCCAGGCCACGCTGTGGGAAGAGCCGCAGGCCACTCGAGTGATTTTCTGTCCCTCCAAGCCTTGCACCAGGGTGGGTTTCCTGTTAACCGTGGTGGTGCCATTCCCTTGTTGCCCATGGTCATTGTCACCCCATGCAAACACCTGACAGAGGAAACACAACTTGGATTAGAGTTCAGTAACTCATGTCAGAATGAAATTATAAATGTGATTGGTTGATCATTTTATATTTCACAACAGCCCAAAGAAATCTTTAAATGACTGCTGAACCATGTAGGAACCAGCGAGTTAGGGACTAAATAAATGATGCTGCTCCAGGCTCTCAATCTTAACAAGCTCTTTAAAATGGTCAAATATTGAGTAGCTGTCTCCCATCAAGGTAAGTGACGTCTTAACGTTATTACATTTGTTCTGAGGAAGGGTATTTCACAAGGTGATATAAGCGGCGTAAAAGCAAAGGTCAAAGGTGCCTATAGAAGTAGAGCGAGAGTCCATAAATCAACTCTCATGACGGGAGGAGAAATTCACACATCTGGACCAGTGCCATAGCAGTAAAAGAGCCTGAGTGCCTGAACGATGTGCTCTGGTTTATAACTATATGATGGTGGAGGTCAGTACGAACCTGTCCTGTCTCCGTGACGGCTAAACAGTGTAGTGCTCCAACAGCAACATGGACGATCTTTTTGCCTCTCAGTCCCTCCACCATCTGGGGCTTTCGCACGTGGACATCGGTGCCATGGCCCAGCCGGAAATAATCACCTTTGCCCCTGTATAGAAATACAAACCATTCATAGTCACACTGTAGCTGATGGCAGATAATGAACGACTGCGTAATAGTTCATCTGTCTTACCAGGTCCACACTACTCCAGATTTAGTAAGAGCCAATGAGAACTGAGCTCCACATTCAATTTGGCAAACACCCTGCCCGTTGAGTCTCTCTATGTTTTGAGGGATGTTGCAGCCCTCGCTGCCTCCACGACCTAGCTTCCCAAAATCGCCATCACCCCAGGAGAACACCAACCCTAGAAAAGCAAAGAAAAAAAAACATGACCAATAGGAAAATAAATATAGCAATCAATGCCAAAACAAAACATCAGAAAACTTTAAATGAGGATTACACACTAAGATGCATCACTAAGATGCCACAATGCCCTGTGCCTAAGGCCTCAGACACATGCAATTCCCCTCTAAAATTATAAAGCCTTTCTAGATGTTTTTGAACCTGCATTGTTGAACTCCTTTGCTTGTTCAAAGACTTTCGGAGTCCTATTAATAGATTATTCTAGTCATATTTAACGTCCGAGTACAAATAACTGCCCTCACTAGCGAGGGAAAAAAAGGCCCCCCCACTATGTTGATAAAAACAAATACTTTTTACTTTTACTTTTCTGATATCTACATCACTGCATAATTCATAAATGTTCAGACAAGATTAATGTTGAGTCATTTATATACAAGTCAAAGATATTTCTGTATTTATTCTGAAACTAACTTGATGAAAAATACTTGTATGATAAACTTATATTTTAGAAATTCTGGATTTTATAACTTAGAAAACAGAACAGGTTCATTGGTCTGGAGATAAATATTCATCCATTCTCTCTTTTCATTTTCCATACTTCCTGAGCTGAAAATTACTTAAATTAAATTCCATACTATCTAGGAACCCTGCTTTAAATACATTAACAGAAATACCTTCATCAGTGAGTGCTAGAGTTTGAGCGTCCCTGCTCCCACAAGCCACTTGGATAACACGGTGCCCCAGAAGCACCTTTACCTGGAAGACATGATGAGCAGCAGCAATCAGGGGTGAAGGGAACAGAGAAAGGTTCATGGTGTTAATATTTTTCTTCCTTGCTAAATGATATTAGGTGGGCCTTGCACATACCAGTTTAGGCCTCAGCTGAGTGGTGTTGTCCCCATGTCCAAGGCGGCCGTATTCCCCCAAACCCCAGCTGTACAGCTCCCCGCTGGAGGTGATGGCTGCACTGTGAGAGCTGCCGCAGGCAATGTCTCGGATCCGTTTGGTCTTTAGTGCTTCAATCAAACGAGGCTTGTCACAGTTCCTAAGATCCAAAAGTCAGACTTTGCTTTAATCATGCATCAAAAAGTGTTGACCACAACACTGCAGCTATGGAGATGTTAAAGAATGAGTTAGGTATTTAAATTCTGGACAGTAATGACTGATATTAAAATTGTATCTAGACAATTTTAGCAATATATAAACTGAGAAAAGGCACAGTGACATTATAACTATACATTTCCTCTGTCTTTGTATGAGAACATACATTCTGCTGAAGTGGCCCAGTTTGCCGTCATCACCCTCTCCCCAGGAGAAGACTTTTCCATCCACAGTCAGAGCCATGGCGTGACGCCCTCCAGAATGCACCGCAACCTTCTTCACCACGTAGTTACTGAGAGCAGTGATCTGGCGGGGGATGGGGATGGTCCCACTGGACAGGCCCAGGCCTAACCTGCCGTTCGTAGCCTCTCCACAAGCATAAATCTTCCCCTCGACTGTCACTGTAACAGTGATGTGTTGGTTACATACAACGTACTCTATATGCTTGATAATATAGCTACATACACTCCAAAACCATTTTTCACCCACCTGCAAAGAGACTTTTGGAACCTCCAGCCACTTGTACCACATTGAGTGCGGACAGTGTTTCAGAGAAGGAAGGCACTTTGATCTGTGAAGAGAACAATCAAAAGTAATTGGAGAAGGCAGCGGCAACTTTTTATTCTCTACACTAATGATTATAGGAATGTTTGACCCATCCTCAAATTTGCTTATGATACAGGAACAAACTGTTACCTAATCACAACATGTCTGTGTGGCAGATTGGATAGATTTGGGGTCACTGGTGCAAAGTACATTTGCACAAGTACTGTACTCAAGTACGCTTGAATATTTCCCTTTTCTACTACATTTAGAAAAAAATATTGTACTTTCAATTGTTTATAGTTTAAATTATCTAAAGCCAAACCAAATGAAATTCATAAATGTAACAAGTATAATACTTATAGAATAGAATCTAGATATAGTATGAGATATCATTTTGAAAGGGTCTTTCTTTTGCATGATGAAAATGTACTTATTAAAGTACATTTTAATACTTTCATACATTCATACTTGGGTAAAAGAAAATTGAAAGGACTTAAAAAGTCCATTACTACAGTGGTATTTGAGATGTTAATTAATATTTCTCAATTTCTTTTCAAGAGAAAATATATTTGTCAGAGGAATATTTTATTTGTATTTTAAAACTAAACATTGTAAATATAACAAGTGGCGTCTAAATATGAAAATAACTTTCCATGTAAAGAAACCTTTTTTATGAAACTCATAGTCACAAGCATTGAACCGTTATTATTTTGTAATTTTGTAGTAAAGACCTTAGAACCCTTTAGTCCACCCAGCTGGTCCTTGTCATTCAGCCCCCAGACAAACACTTTGGTCCTAATGGTGGCTGCAGACTCTAATCCTGATGACTTCTTCCGAGCAAGACTGAAATAGGGAAAAAAAAAAATGCAGAGTGACGTCACACATACGAATTTACATTTTTCATTTGATTGTTTTTAAAATTAAGGAAAAATACAGCTGTGTCTGACTTAACATAGCTGTATAATTAGCTCTTTATTTACAGCACACAAATCAAAGAAAATTAATAAATCAAAAACACTATTTAAGCTATAATATACTGAATGCTTAATGTTCCTGTTATCTTTCAGCAAGAAAATAAGAAATGCAGCTGAGCACATATACTTAGAACGCTGTGAGCAGCAGACACCCTCAGTATGTTCAGAACAAACAAAAATTTAGAAATAAGGATGAGTAGCAGACACCTTGCTAAACACGGAGAAAACATAATTTACCACATTCTCCACATTCTCCAGTGGAGAACACTGGCTATTTAGCACTGAAAAATGAATATCTTGGTTTCTTACCTCCCAGTGGCAGTTTTGTCATCATCCTCTTCTTCATTGTCAGATGCCAGGAAAGGGACTGTTGCCAGATCTTCATCCTCGGCTCTGATACGTCCCACGATGCCAAGTCCGTGAATCTTGCAGTCTATACCAGAGCTGCGGCACTGCTTGATTGCAATCTCAATGTATCTGTGATACTGGGAGGGGGATATGCATTCAGGTAAATAAAACACATATTAAGAATAAGAAGAAATTGGTGTCTATTATGAAGTCTTAAGCCAACCAACCTCAGTGCAGTCACTAAGGAGGAGGACCGTGGTGTCTGTGGGGTTGATGTTAATAGTCTTCAGCTCAATTAAGTTGTTCAAAGAGCTTCCACCTGTATATTCAGTAAAAATCATTACTTCTGATGATTAAAATTTCTTGTTCAGAATATGAGAATGTCGAGAAAAAACACATGAATCGAACTCACCTGACACAACCACTAGTGAGGGCATGTAGCTGCTGTCTGCTGGGTCCACGATCATCTTCAGCCTGTGCACAAGAACATCTGGGAAGAGTTCAAGCCGAATCCAGTGCTGCAGAGAAAAGATGATGAATGATGCTTAAATAAAGCAAAACTAGAATAAATTGACTGTCATTCAGGATATTTAGGTATGTGATCCAATTTCTCACCTTCCCCTGAGAGCCAGAGGACTGCCAACACTGATCACTGCAGTCAATGAGGCGTGAGGCCTGGTTAACGGACGATGAGACATTGAGGCTTTTGACAGCACGAGACCAATCGTCAATCAGCATCCCGCGCTGGCTGCTGTGATGCTTCTTCAGCTGCTTTCCCGAGCGACCGCAGAATGCCGGAGACTGGCCTAATTGTAGGGAAGATGAACAACGGGTTCAGACACACGCACGCACACAAACACACAGAGAAACACCATGGCTACTTTCTGAGTGAACGTCCGGCTTACCGGGCTCGTTGATTCTGCCGAAAGAATGCCTGGTGTTGTGTTTGCGGGTTTTGAAGCAGTTTTCGCAGAAGTCAAAATCGTCACAATTCCTGCACTTGAACCTCGGGCCATTTATAGGGAACATCTGACAACCATCGCACCTAAAGAGACACAGAGTTGGCACATGAACTGTATGTTAATATTTATACAGGATTATCCCTCCTCCCCATTCCCCCTGGCTTGCACTATTCTGTGTCTAACCTGTCCCGAGCATTTATGTCATCATGTCCTAATATGACGCAGGCATGGCCTTGTGCTGCCTTTTTTTAAAAGTCTCACCGAGTCCAGTCAAGAAGGTTGAAAAGTGAAGATAAATCTACTTTTTATCCTGACCCTCCACACAGTCACTTCACGCTCTAACATTATACACAGTAAAATATATTTTCATTCAATGCGCAATACACACAGAGAGAAGTGGGGCTGTCCATTGACCAATCCAATTAACTATTAGCTCACACATGATTCACAACAGACCTAACTGTTTATGGTTGAAAACTGGGACAGCATCTGTTAATAGCAATCAGTCGTTTTATGCCACTGCCTGTGCAACTGTGCTGAGTAAATGTACGGTGCAGCATGCCTCCTACAGATGTTACAAACTAAGAAAACTGTGCTTCTGTGCAGTGTTGGAGCCATTACACCAGTCTGACGGACTGGACCTTGGGGAGCAAATCTGCCTGACCACAGTATGGATTCCCTAGCGTGAGAGCACCCTAGCTTTAACACATGCATACCTCACTCCAGGGTGGATACTGGGCACCAGTTCCATCTCAGACAACAAGCCAGTCCAGTGGGATTGCTGAGGGAAGTCTACTATCACATCTTTTCCATTGGCACTGAAAGCTAAAAGCAACAGTTCAGCTCCATTAGTACAGAAAACTGAGAAATTGTTGTAGCATCTTTATTTGTTCAACAGAATAATAACTGGAGAGTTGGAGAATCAAATTAAAGCTATAGAAACAGACTTACCTTTCACAACGCCAACACTCCTGTGAGTGACAGAGCCCCATTTGTACTTTGGTGTTGTGACTGTGGGTTTCACCCTCACTTTGTCACCAATCTTTATATGGGAAGGAGAACTTTGTGGTGGAAATCCTGGGAAAGAAAATAACCAAAAAAACATGCTTGTTACATTTCATTACCATTTCCAGCATCTCTATCATGCCAGTTACAAGCAGCTTACCAAGTAGCTCGATGTGGATGTAGCGGACCCAGTATGTTCCACCTTTTTGCTGCCAGTCACACTGCACATTTAAGTCATGAAGCCCATCTCTGTCCAGCTTAATCACTTTCCCGACATCTCCATCATACACTTCCTCATACGTTCTGCAGCACTTCACCATCATCCCCACCTGCGAGGAGTTGGAATAGAAAGGTCCATGATTTGTTTCACACTTCTCTAAGGCAGCTTTAGTCGATCTTTAAAACCTCTCACCTGAATGTTCTCTCTCACATGCACAGCGTAATCATCATTGCTTTGGAAATCTGATCTTTTCTTAAATGTCTGGCTTTCAGTCACCACTGCACCTGGAGGCTAAAGAACAATATAGATGAAGTTATTAATCATGTCATAACAATACTTATTTTTATTTATTTTTTTTATTACCGAGTGGGTTACACCAGGAAATAAAATGTGAAAGTAATGTACCACAGGGAATGTCGGTTCAGCCTCCTCGAGCTCCTCCAGGACCTCCTCATCGGAATACTCATCTGACACAGTGTCTGCGTCTGACAGCTCAGTGACATGAACGTCTGGATGGTCCAGCAGCCAGCCCACCAAAGCCTCGACACCTGATGTATATGCTTAATTACTCTCCAAAAAGGATCTCGCAAAAAAGGTAGAACTTCCATAGACACATTGCTGCAGTGATAAGTACAGGACTTAACTAGAGAAAGAGTGATTTATGTTTTAACATGTTTTCAAGTTCTTGTCCTACCTGGGACCCCAGACGCGCTGCCTGTAGTTCCAGACAGCGACTTCAAGGCAAACTCAATATTTTTCCGGGGGAATCCCATATCCATTAGCTGGAGGACTATGGGTAACGGAGGCACAGGGGAGGTCTTCTGCTTCTTCTGTTTGGGTGGTCTGACGTGCTGTATTGTGACGGGCGTGGTGGCCTCACTGGAGCTGCTCTCTTCAAACAGTGGAGAGGACGGGTGGGCCGATTCCACCGCGAGGTACTGACACACTGCCAGAGCTGCTGCCTACATACACAACGAAACACAGACAACGCTGAGATTAAAATTAACCCAGCAGCTCTAATGTGTGCAACACAACTCCTAACACTGAAATAACGCTTAAAATCTTTCTAAAATCTGTCCCCTCACCTCCATCTCCTGTCTGTCAAAAATGGCTTTGATGGGGGAGGGCTGGGTGGCGGCAGACAGCAGCTGTTGCAGGAGGATCAGTGGAGGCAGGGGACCCTCAGGAGACAGGTCTCCCACGTCAGGAGAGGACACCACGACATCCTCTGCAAACAAAAGAGATGCAAGATAAACGAAAGACACATTCCATCTAACTCTATGAAATATTATTTGCCAGGAACAGCAGTTGGTTAGCAGTTACTACACTGATTGTATAAACTTTAATCAGCAGCACGGTTTGACATCCACCCACATTTAATCTCAGGGAAACCACCAAACCACACAAGGTAGCAGTGTAGTTAATTAGACACTGAGAAGTTAGTCCTCCAACAGAGTAGCTATGATGCTGCATCAAAAGAATTTGTATTTATTGCGCAAACACAGAACAGTGTGACCCAATGTCCACTCAGTCCAAGAAAAACAGAAACCGCTTTGACATAGGCAACATTCATAGGAAACATTTTTTTTCCATTTCATCATTTCATAGTTTCTCTCATACCACACTTAGCTGAAACACTATTTACATTTTCTGTGGAATGAAAGTTAATCTACAAATTACATAGAAGCACAGGACTTAGGTTTAGTCCACCATTAAATATAGACATTAACTATAGAGCATTTAAAACTGAAACTCTACTGGACTCAAAAGCAATAATTTTCTACAAAGACTCTCCTGACCAACTTCTTGTTCTTCTTTCCAACAGTGACAGACAGCACCCTTTCAGTGAGTGACATCTTACCACTGGGGTTGGGCCCGATGTCCGCGACTGCTGGCTGGGAGAGGATCTGCCGGAGTTTGTCCTGATGAGAGAGCAGGGCCCGCGCTGCCTTTAAAATGTACAGCCTCAGCTGCTGGCACCGCAACAAATGGATGTCCACCTGTTCAGCTGGAAACACATTAGCTTTGATTAAATGAATTGGTCTAGACCTTCAAAATCAAAGCATCGTCTGCAGGTTAAAACCATTTCTTATGCTCATTGTTTTTAAAGTAGAAATGAGACAAGCTAATTTATTTGCTTATTTCCAGGAATCTTGAGTATGAATTTGTCTAAATACAGTAGAGAATATTTTCCTTTTAATATATTTATGAGTCACATATCAGTCCATCAAGTCTACAGCACATGCGTTGTGCAACTCAGCAGTTTCTGTACCTGTAAGTCCTCGACTGAGGGACTTCTTCATGCGCTGTTTCTCCAGTTTGCTTCCAGCCAGGCTGACCAGCTGAGCCCAAACTGCCAACATGGGCTCAGTGAAAGGTAGGTTCTGCACACTGAAGGATATAGCTGGCAGCTGAAGAAAATGACAAAAAAGATGACCAGTGTTATTGTCGAATGAATTTCAAGTGAAAGTAGGGCCAATGTATAAGTTGTATGTAGACAAAACATTGTGTAAATTTTATGTTCAGTGCAAAAAGTAGAACATTGGCAGAAAATGTGTTTTTTTTGTTTTTACATCAAAGAATTCTGATAATAGAAGAAAACTTCAGTGTAAACATCTCTAATTTAAATGATCATGCCAGTCTTTATTAGTTCAAGAAAATATATGAAGAAAAAAGAAAATCAGGCAATATGAAATTTAAATTATTGAATTGATTTTTTTTACGGTGGAAACTGTTAAATGACGGATAAACCTTCTAGGTATTTAATTGCTTATTTTTAACAAAGGAGCTGCTTTTCATCCATGGAATGAAAGAAAATGCAGTATAATTGTGATCGATTACCAAGTTGTTTCCAGGATGAGAAATAAATAAAAATGAAATGAAACATCCGAACCCTTTCATACCGGTTTGAGATGGCTGAGCAAGCAAACCCTACAGGTCCTCAACTCATGAAACTGGACTGTGATGCGTCCTTTTGGGGTGATGCGAGTGACCGTTCCCTCCCCGTACTCCTCGTGAACGACCTGTCCTCCCAGTCTGAGGCGTCCATCAATCCCTCCAATCACTGCCAGCACTGCCATCAGACTGCCCACTCTGGGACCCTCAGAGTCCGGAAAATACTCCTCCAGGAAACACTGAAATCAGCAGAGAAGGCTTTTGTAATCTTCGAGAGAAAAGAAGTCTTTTTTATAAATTAAATCAGAATGACAGCACTAACACTAAACTCAATGACTAGATGCATAATACTGCCAGCATTCTTACAGCTTCAGACTGGCAGCTTGCCATGACGTCTCCAATGGAGCTCAGCTGAGTGTTGATGTATTCGTTTATCAGGCTGTTCCACTGGCCGAGAGAGTGCAGAGTACGCAGGACAGCAACAATCTCCTCAGCCAGAGTGCTGCTGTGAGTGGCCGTAAGAGATGCTTGAGGGCGGGACTTCCTCCTTCGTAGTGAACCCTCTGCAAGAGTAAAGTGGCAAATTTAAAAATGCATGCCGCAGAGAAAACAACAGATTTTCATTTAAGGCTCGAGTGTGATTCATAAGTGCACCTCTGAGAAGTGGCAGGTCTGAGGAGCAGGTGCTTAGTAGGCTTCCCAAAAAGCTAAACAACTTCTCCACCAGGAACTTCATGTCCTGAGAGCGCTCCAACTTGTCCCATGAAGGCAGGACTGCCTGCAGGAGACGTAGAGCCAGGATCTGGACAAAAACAAGGCAGTGTTACATCGTTATATCCAGAGATCATTCTCATTTCTACAACACTATAAATAAATGAACAGAGATTTAACCTAGTCCTAGCAATAAAATAATAACTGTAACCCACCTGTCTCTGCAGAGTGATAGCATTGAAGGACTGGTGCCCTTCAACAATTCGGATGAGCAGGCTGATCCATGCGGAGGTGCTGAGGGTGCTGCACATTTGGGGCATGAGAGCGATGCTGCGTATGAAGCCCAGTGTGCACCAGCTCCTGTGTTGCTCCCGTGACACCAGCCTGTAGGAGTGGCAGCCTGACGAAAAAAAAGGTTGAATCAAATACTTAAAGCATTGTGTTTCATAAAAGAAAAAAAAAAGATAAAATGTCAGTTTGGTTACCTGACTTGTCGTTGGCACCACTTTCCACAAGCATCCGCAGCAGCCCGCACAGAGTCCGTGTAGCGTCTGTTTGCACCACCTCTGCATATATCCCAGACGACAGAGACAATGTCTTCAGCAGATTGACGGTGCTGGTTAGCATCATGGCTGTCGGGTGGCTGCTCTTCTCCATCAGCTCCCCTTCTGGAACAGAGAAGACATTGGTTAGCGTTATTGCTCGAGCCTCACGTTTTGCATGTAGCTGTGGAGATTTAAAGCCGTGCTGTGAACTGACCCGTGTCATCTTCTGTGTCCGAGTCCTCGGCGGGGGGTTGAGTGGCTGGTGGTGGCTCTGCCAGTTTCAGGTCATACTTGCCCTCTTTGCCCATCCTGTAGGAGTTGGTGCTGCTTGTATCCCACTGGACCCTGATCCAGCCATCCTCACCCAGCTCTCCGATAACCCTGCCGAGACCTGGTGCTGGACCATCCTGCACAAAATGTGTCACATACTAAACATTAGTATTTTTTACACTAAAAAAACAATAACCCATCCAGTGCCAGAATGACGGTAAAAAAGTTTCAGGTACCTGATCTCCCCATTTCCAGTCAACTCCCCTCATGACCCTGGTACCAATCTTCATCATGGCAGCCAGTTCAGGGCCGGAGGCGGGCAGGGGAGTTGGGGCAGCTTCTTTTCTGGACTCCTCTAGTACTGTGGCTGAGCCTCCATGTGCACATAAACTCAGGTCCTCCTCACTGCTGTCAGTGCTCGGCCCTGGGTAACAAGAGACACTTTTAATACATTCTGTCCGTAAATGCGAACAGGTGCTCACACTGTTTCTGCTCTGGCTATCTGCTGAGCTTTTACACGACACTCACCTACAAGCCTGAGGATGCTCTGTGTGAGGGCCAGGATGCCAGAATTGAGCAACAGACTGAGGCTGTTAGCTCCATGTTTGAGGGACAGCATATGTATCATGGCCAGGAGGAAGCGGGCTTGTGGAATGGTGCCGAGGCTTGGTCCCGCTGGGTTCTCATTGGTGATGGTTTGTAAGGGAACAGGCTGTACACCTGGTTATGAGACAAACGAGGTAGTACTAGTCTTGTATACACACACACAGACACCACAATAGTAGATTTTATCCTCCGTCACTTACCGAGCTCTTTGAAGCGGGCGCTGGCCTCAAGCAGGATGTTGCGAACGTTCTGGATGGCCCAGGAATACAACTTGCCAAAGGTGACCTCCAAAAGCATGCGGTTGAAGGGGGGGATCAGATCTACGTCCTTCAGGCAGTCAGACAGGGGTTCTCTGAAAAAGGATACTTGAAACATAACTACAAATACCACCATCAAAAACTAATACACATAGAATTAATTTTAACATTGTTAGATTATTTTCTCTCACAGAAATGGACTGAATCCTTTTTATTTTTAATGAAACGCCCAAAATCTTGACTTACCCAATGTTGGTCCCTTCTGGTATGACCCTCTGCCAGCCACAGAGCATAGCATACTGCACAGATGGCAGCAGGAAGCTTTTGGAGGCCAATTTGAGCATGGTGTCGATGCCCTCCAGCCTCACCTCAGCCCTCTCCAGCTAAAACGAAACAGAGTTCAAACGGGTCACGCATTTCCACACTTTTCTGAAGTTGAGACTGGCTTGTACCCATGAAAAAAAAATTGCATACTTATTTATTTTGATATATTACACAGACATAATCACCTGTTTAAGAAGACACTTCCTCATCTTCTCTACATCCAGGGGCTCCTCTTTCAGCGCAAACTCCACTATAGTGGCCATAAGGCTGGACTGAGAAAAGACACCCTGAACGCTGTGTTTCAGCCACCGGTACTTGTGGACACTGGCCACAGTGTTTAGAAGTGGGTGCCACTTGTCCTGCTGTAAAAGGAAATGAATAATACAGGAATATTAACCTTCATGAACTGTACTTAAAAAAAAAAACTCTAGGCATGCTCTGTTTGTTATGAAAAAAAAATCTAAATTCGTGCAGTTGGGGCAATTATCTAGTATCCAGAGGGAGCTGTAGGTTTGTTTAAAAAAACAGACTAATAGACAGCTGGGGCCTGAACATTTTTTACGAATATTGTCTACTTTAATTGATTGGATTAATCTTTTTTACATTTATATCTTTTCCATATCTTGAAATGTTTAAAAAATAAATAAATAAATGAAACTCAAAAACCTTGGATGTCTTGTTCATGGGTGATTTCCTGTCAGCAGGTGTGGGGCTGATGTGAACATTAATTTCTTCTTCATTGGTCCCTTCATTCTCCAGCTTTGGCTCTTCTATTTCAACAGACTCTGACTTCTTAGGCACTAAAGACATAAACAAATATGATCCATACGTTTGAATTCATAAATAGTGAGCACAAAAACAACACCCTATTACTGTGGTTCATAGGAAGAGGAACAGCCCACCTCTTTTTTTCCTGCGGTCCCTGATGAGTTTTTGGGTGATCCTCCTCCAGCGTGGCTGAGAGCTCAGCAGCTTTAGTTTGGACACTATGGACAGGTCATTGCTCACTGCTGGACGCAGCTCATTAAACAGAAAGCGCAGACGCTCAATGACGGGAGCGCACACCTCTTTGTAAGAGCGTCCTTGTTCTTGATGGGTCTAAAATGAGCAGGACAAAGAAAATGAGTCATTTAACTTAATTTCCCCATCCTATAACAAATTACCTTCTCAACATGTCATTGTCAGAATTTATAGCTGTGGTTACATCTAAAAAAGACGAAAAAAAGAAAATGTGAATCAAAAACCAGTCACTGCGGCAATCTACAGGAGAGAAATGGAGAGAGGTGTTATGGGAATTGGTTTCAATTGGACAAGTTGGAATTGTTCTTTCATGTCAGCTAGTAATGACCATGTTTCATGATGTCCAGGAAGAGGTGGACAAGGGAAACAGGTGTTCAGACATCTGCTCTGTTTGTCTCATCACATTATTTAGATCTTTCTATCTCACAGTTGGTGCATTTACTCTAAAAACACCTCAAGCAACCATAAAAAAAAAAAAAAACTAAAAAACTGAGGATGCTTTTTCCCCATCAAGTTTTTCTCTTTCCATCAACCTTTTGCAACACAATGTTGAGGTAAAACGGCTAATTTCTATTTATTATAGTACACAAGTTAAAATCCTACCTTGATTAAAGAACACTTTGCCTGGTAAACCATGCGGCACACGTCAATCACGGATTTAGGGAGGGACCTCTGTTTCCCTTGGTCCACACCCAAGGCACATTGACTGACAAGTGAGAGAGCAATGTGACCTGTGACAGGAAGAGATGTTAAACTTAATTGCTATACAAGTGCAGGCATTTTCAGATGTGACAATTTTCTTTTGTTAAATGTATAAGCTCTGGAGTGTCACATTGTGCATTTACAAAATGAAAACAATTTAATTGAATCTTAGCCTAACTGACGAATAATTAAATACACATTTCAAAGCCCATGCGAGCCTACATTAGCTCTCATGTCCTCCTCAAAGAGCCTGTATGAGGCCAGTTGCTAGGTTACCGAGGTCTTGATGTTTCAGCAGGCAGCAGAGCAGCAGGCGGCCGACTTCCTCCACGGGGTGTTCCAGGGGGAAGGTGATTGGTGTAATCAGATGGTACTGCTTACAGCAACGCTCTATTTGGCATAGGAAGTCCTATAGTGTCAAACAAAAATAAAACGTGACATTTAGTTTTGCGCCCACTGTGTGGTTACCCTCCTCCTTCCCATGTTCATACCTTCACAGTGTGGTCCTGAGTGTTGTTGTCAGCAATGGCCTGCAGGAAAGGCTGTGCATGGTCGCTGAGGGTTATTCTTCGGGAGTAAAGTTTGGCCTTATCTGGAGTGGTTGTACCCAGAGAGCTGCAGTGATCTTCATCCTTCTCTTCATTGTAGTTATAGTGGATCTGACTGGTTTGCAATCCCCCGGAAAATATAGAGGACTGGAGCCACTCTGTGCAAAGAGATTAAAATTTTGTATTAAAGAGTCTGGGAAAGAACACCTAGAATATTAAAAAGTCACGGTATATTAAAAAGTCATTGAACCCACTGGCACATTCAATCTCCATGGGGGAGAGGGGGGTGCTCTTGGCCAAGTACGAGGCGTGGAGACCCAGCAGCAGCCCCAGGTTCCTCTCTGTGTCAATGAGCGGTGAGGACAGACTGCTGAGGTCTGGAGTGGTGACCGTCTCCTGGTTAGGCTGTGAATGATAAAACATTAACATATCAAAAATGTTATAACCAATTACAAAGCATGTCATTTAATTTAGAAAAACTTTAGCCTCATTGCATAATTACCCAAGTCATATTTTAAGGGCTAGGGATTTTCATTTTCAAAAATGTCTAATACATGACTTAGGCAGATAGTTATTTTGGAATATAACAAGCATTCTGAGGGCTGATGTCATAGGCAATAATCCTTGATGAATCAGTGTGTTAAGAGAGTAGATTCAAGCAGATCTCTCAGTTTGGCCAAAATGTGACTTAGGTAATTATGCTATGAACCTAACGAAATGTTATTTGGATTGTTGATACCTCCATGTACTGGCCGACACAGAAGGCCTGCATAGATTCCCTGGTGTCCTCAAACTGCAGGGCAGCTTCCAAAGCAACCACAGGGTCCTCTCCTGCAAACTGAGCTGTAAAAAAATATTGAATTGAGTCTTAATATTACTTATAGGTCCCATATACACTTATTTCTGTTTTGGCAGAAAAATAAAACATATAATAAATAAAATATGGGACGTTTAAAGACACATTTATTCTGAATAATACGTCCAATATCATTCCTTACCCAGTATGCTGTTTCCCGTTAGTGACTGGGACTGAGCCTGAAAGTCCTTGATGTCATAGACCTTTCCATCAATGACTGTCCAGAAACCGCCATCTTTATTGTGATTCTCTAGGTCGGCCTTGCGGATCAGGGACACCTCTTCATTGTTCTTGGAACTTTGCCCTGTGAAGAAGGTTCCTGCCACAGCAGAAAGGGAGCTACTTACATTCTAAAGCATCTTGATCTGCAAATTTAGGATCTTAAAAATAATAAATCCCCTTCGGTGATATTTTAAGACAACTGGTGTTATACCCATGATGCCCGGCCAGGCCAGGTCTTCATTGTCGTCCCTCTCATGCCCTGGAGCCAGATGATTAAATCGGTCCAGATGTTCCAGCAGTCCAGCCAGGAGAGGGATAGAACCCGTCTCCTGCATCAGACCTGCATCAATGGTGAGCAGGAGGACGATAGACACCACCAACTCGGGCAGAAGCACACCTACAGGAAAAAAAAGGTTGCAAGTCATCCACAATGCATGTAACACATAAACACACACTACAAATGTTTTTGACAAAGAATTACCAGTTAGATCTCCTTCAATAACACGAGATACTTCAGCAAAGTGGCGGCAACCGGTAGAAGCAATACTTGTTGCGACTGGGAGGATGTCTCCAATGTGAGTGCACAGCAAGGCGATGTACTTTTTCAACAGGGAACCAACACCCAGAAGCTCAGGATCTAAAAAGAACAACAGGCAGCACTGGCTATTTAGAACTAACTTTGAAGTTGGTTAATTCTACTTACAATCTGAAACTAGAAAAGCACCTCAAGCATAATGTGACTCTCACCCAAAATTTTGTTCTATACTATGCAAGTGCAAGATATTACCACCAGGTGGCCCCAAATGATGGCACCTATTTGACAGTCCATTTACTGCAATGTTACCAAACAACAAAAAATTCAAAGCGATCCTGGATCATTACCAAAATGTAATCTTTTTTTTTTTTTTTTTTTTTTTTTTTTAAACAGTACCACTCCCAACATTCACTGAAAATTTGACAAGAAAAACAGTCAAAACTTTTTGAGTTATTCTGCTAATAAACAAACGCTGGCGAAGACATAACCTCCTTAGGAG
The DNA here is from genome assembly GCA_030544235.1 of Lepturacanthus savala. Taxonomy (NCBI): domain Eukaryota; kingdom Metazoa; phylum Chordata; class Actinopteri; order Scombriformes; family Trichiuridae; genus Lepturacanthus; species Lepturacanthus savala. The sequence continues at coordinate 10,970,057 of CM060481.1, forward strand.
AAGTAATAAACAACTTACTGTATCCGTTGACATTCTCTGTGCCATTAACACCGAGGTAGAGCTTGCTAACCAGCAGCCTCTGGAAGCGCAGCAGCAGGTCAAGAGACGCTGAGCGTTCTTTGCTCACATGCTCTGCCTCTAAATAGTTGGAGATACGCCGAGCAACATCCTTCAGCCGTGCAATAGTTTGGGACGCGATATTCCTGCAGAAATCAACAAGGTGAACATTCAGAGAAGTCAGCAAGGGGTTACTCTGTACAGTGGGGTAAATATAACATACTCCAGGCAAAGTACAGGTACCTCAAAAGCTGCTGTACAAGTTGCACCAGAGGCAGTATTTGTTTCCCTGCTGACTCGTAGATGCCTGTGTTGATGAGGTCTTTGTCCAACATGGTGCGACAACGGTGCATGGTGGAGGCGTTGGCTTCTTGCTCGTCTATCTCCTTTTCTTTCTGAGCCTCCTTCTTGGCCTCAATATCCTGTCATGAGAAATAAAAAATACAAAGTGTGACCCCCTTAGAGCTGCTAATTGATTAATTACAAACAATTCCATGAATCAACGACCATTTTGATCAATTAATCAATTTGAATTTTTCATTTTTAAGAAGAAAATGTGACTGATAATCTTTGGGTTATGGATAGGTTGTCTGGCTTAAAAAAAGGGGGGAAAAAAGACATTTCAGCTTTGGGAAATATTTACACCATTTTATGAACCAAACAATTAAGCAATTAATAGTTTTAATAATTGATAGATTAATCATCTATCAGAATAATCGTTAGTTGGAGCCATATCCAAGTAAGCAGGTTTATGTCATAAGTTTAGGAATGATGATACCCTTAATGTCTATTATTCTATACTAGTAACCATAATAGTATAATAATAATAATAATAATAATAATAATAATAATAATAATAATAATAATAATAATAATAATAATAATAATAATAATGCCTTAAAATTGTCAAGGATAAATCAAATTCAATCTATCATAAAGTTTATCTAAAGTTTCTGGGAAGATGTGTGAGAAAATAAAACTAAACTAAAACCACATCTAAAGTAATTTAAGACCCAACAGGACCAACTATAAACTCTCAAGCAGGATCTTTTTCTACATTTTGTAACAAGTAGACAAGGCAGTTTAAAATACATTATGTAGAAAAGGAGAGTAAAGTGGTGACGCTTGTGTTAAACACTGACCTGTATCTCAGCAGTAATGGCTGCATTCAGTGCAGATTCCAAACCTCCATCAGCCATTAAGCTGCTAACTAAAAGGTCGATCATAAAGCGACGTCCAGGGCTCACACTCATTTCATTTCCAGATGCTGGGAGAAAAACATTTTTTTAAACATATTATCTTTGGTCTACAACAATCATACAATGTTTATAGATCTAATTTAATGGACTATAAAGCGACCATTACTGCATTTGAATCAATGTGAGCAGAGGTGGACCCACCGGCATTAGGCAGAAGTGAGGATAACGCCCTCGCCCTTTCCTCAGCAGTGGGCAGCAGCACTGACCAGCCACTTTGGAGCACAGCCTGAGCAGCTGCTTGGACAGTATTGAGCACCCCAGCGTTGCTCGCTAGTATGACCACAGTTTGTTTGAGGTTGTTAAGCAGGACGCTGCCAAGCCCCAGTCCCAGCTCCTCTGGATCCACCTGATTACTAATGGCTGCATGGAGCTGAAGACATGTTCAGTGGAGATGAAATTACAATTAACTATAAGAAAAGGTGTGGAGATTCCAAACCGTTTTGCTGAGAAAATCTAGAGGTGCCACATGCACAAAGAAGCACCACATGTGCAAAAAATAAAAACACCCATTGACAGATTGCTGCCTACCTGGAGCCTGAGCAGGTTAAGTGTGGCGACTACCATACACTCCTTCTCCTGTGGCGGGGGCCAGTCTGAGCTGCCGTCCATGCCGTCGCTAACCTGCCGCAAGAGCAGGTCCAGCTGCTCAAAGGTAGCAGGACATACGTCCACAACGAAAGGCACACGCTGCCCAACAGACCACTCTGAACATGAAGACCAGGCAAAGCTCTGAAAAACAAACAAAATGTGTTAAATACATTTTCCATCATTATTAAGAATTAAAAAAGACAGTTTTGTGTATTAACCTGTCCTGGACCACAGGAGATCCCCGCTATGTGTTTGGAGTTGAAGCCTGGGAGTGCTTTAGGCTGCTTCTTGTTAGAAAAGAGCGTATCAAAGTGCTGTAGTTTATCGTTGCTGCCCCAACTGTGCACCTCTCCATCATCAGTGAGAGCCAGGCAGTGTGTAGATCCCACGGCCACATCCACAACTTTCTTCCCTGATTGCAAATATAACAGAAAAGGGTTTAGTTTTTGTATTCTAAAAGCTTCTGAGGATATATTTCCACATAGCCAACTCACCCTGTAGACTGTCGAGCAACTTTGGGTAGCGGACATGCTCGTCGGTGCCATGACCTAGGCGTTGATTGTCCCCCTTTCCCCACGTGTACACTTGGCCATCTTTAGTAACAGCCACAGAAAATTGGCTGCCGCAGCACACCTTCACTATATCCAGGTCCTGCAGTTTCTCTACCAGTTTGGGTGTCTTGCAGCCGTCGCTGCCTCCACGGCCCAGTTTTCCATAGTCACCGTCCCCCCAGGACCACACCTGACCTGTAGCAACACAGAGGAAGTGAATAAAAATGCTGAAGGCTGGAAAGGCCACAGTACAAGCCAAAAAAGCACTCTTGTTCTTACCGTTCTCCGTCACCGCAAGAGTCTGCGCGTCGCCACTCCCACATGCCACATCCATCACTTTTACTCCTTTCAGTGCCGTCACCAGCATGGGTGTGGTCTGGTCCTCACTAGAGCCTAGAAACAGTCAGAAGAAGGTTTTATTTTCACTCATAAACAAGACAAAATAAGAGATGCGACTGTCTGGCAGCTTTGAAGCAGATAGATCTTACCGTGGCCCAAGCGACCATAGTTCCCTCTGCCCCATGTATAGAGCTCGCCGTCAGCTGTAATAGCAGCGCTGTACGTGCTGCCACAAGCAATGTGCACCACATGCTTTCCTGTCTGTTTCCCATTGAAAGCTGCAATTGTTTTAGGCTCTTCTAGATATCTGAAATAAAAAATAAAAATTATTAACAAGATGCCTTTAAGAAACTTTTCTGATCATGGTGAAATATAAAAAATATCTGCTTAAAATGGAATCAGTGGCCAATGAAGATCTGTGATGCATTACCATAAAACATTAATAGAAGTGTACTTGAATTGGAAATATTTCAGATCAATTCAACTAAATTTTCAGAAATGTGAGTTTTTGTCCTAAATGCACTAATTGCAAAATCCTTCCAATTTGAAAGGAATAGAATTTATAGATAACTTCCTATTTTAGATCATGTGAAAACACCCAACTTGGGGAAACTGAATATCAGCTCAAGTGCCGTTACTTACGTGGTGTCTCCATGTCCGAGGCGGCCCCCATCACCGCAGCCCCACGAGGAAACTTCCCCGTTGGATGACAAGGCCAAGTAGTGCTGCCCGTCTGGATGAGCTGCAAGCTTCATAATCTTTCTAGAGCTAAGACTGTGGATTAGCATGGGAGCCTGCAAGGAAACCATTCATTTCAGCACGACAGGAACTCCCTTTCTCTTTTTTGTTTATTAGATAAATAATGAACTAAAAAAATGTTGAAAAAGCTGTATGACAGAACTCACCAGGGTGGTGCTCTTGTAGTTTTGGGTGTAAACAGCGCCAGTGCTGGACAGGATGAGAAAACCCTTCTCTGAACAGACTATTTGTGCGACACCAAGGCTGGACAGAGCTTTACACTGAATGGGTCCGCTGACATTAGCATAAAGCTTCCAGCCCAACAGGCCCCAGGCAATCACTTCCTGCAGGGTTCCCTTAGACAAAAAGAGACGGAGGTGTTGACTTGAATTTCGTGTCCTGGTTTTTCCTAACGGAGGAATCATTTGCATGGCCAAGCAGCATGAGAGTCAGAAGACTAAATATTCTGACTTGAACAACATTTAAAGGATGGGTACGCATGATACGCATTTTCGACTGACAAAATGAGTTTTCACCTTGTGTGAAGTTGGCGAGTTGCAATGTGGAGGGCTGCAGGGAGAGGCCAGGCGGTCCAGATGAGCCATGATCACCACAGCTGTTTGCCGAAGATCAATAGCCAGGTCGTTATCTTGAGGCAAGGTCAGGTAGCGCAGGAAGCTCTCGTTGGGACTCAGAGGAGCTGCAAGAATCTAGAAATCAATGCAATCAACCACAAAGTACTTGGGAATTAGCTTCTTCTAGATTCTTAATCGGGAGTAGGAGAACAGCAGTATTGTAAGACTGGCATTTCTAAGCAACACAAGAGGCAACAGACTTTCAATGGTTAACATACAATTTGAAAGGACTTTTGATTAACAACCTTCAAATGATATTAAAGTTAAAATGTTAAAATTTCTCATATGTTCCTATTTGCTAAATGTCTAACTGAATCACTGCTAATTGTGCAAAGGGCAATTTTCACCTCTGCTTCCTCTTCGGGGATGGGCTCTTCCTTGCTGCTGTGTATATTTTGAAAGCGTTGTAAAAGGGGCAGCAGAGGAGCGCTGGTGCCCTGCGTAGATCGCTCATTGTCCATCTCTCGGGTGCCGTTTTCCCAAAGGCGCAGCAGCAGCAGAACAGCAGACAGCAGCTGACTGTAGAGGTGTACAAAGGTAGAGTGAGTAGTGGGGTAAAAGGCACATTTCAAATGTAATAGTAATATCAGCTTGAGCAGGTTTAAAGGGCCCCCTTGGTACCTGAGTGTGCCCCTCTGCACAGCCAACTCCAGCAGGATGGCCAGAGCCAGGTGCTGGTCCTGAAGAGGAATATTGCCTTTGGTGCTGGCACTTCCATGCACGTCACTGGGTGCAAAGGAGACAAGGATTAGGGATTTTCCATGATTCTCCATGTAGTGTATTAAGTTAACAGGTGCTCAGTAAGCAGCATACCTGAGGAATTTGGTGGCCCTCTCAACAACCTCCAGCCACACCGATGACACGGTTCCCTCATCAAACAGCGTGGCCTCTGGCAGAGCCCGCAGGGCGTCCAGAGACTCCTGCAGGAGCTCGCTGCAAAGATCTGCGTCATCTCCTATTCAAGAGCAAAACAGCCTTGTTTTAGGAAAGGTACACACACAGTACACAACATGTAAGCAATAACACAACGCATTCACAACAGGGGATTCTGTCTCCTGCTTTTTTCCCCAACACAATCATGTAGCAATAAACACAGACTTCCTTAATAATGCCACCAACAATAAAAAAAAACTGGATTAGAGAACTATTTTTACATCACTTATTGATTCTGGCATGCCTGTTGAATATGAGCCCAGAGTGACAATATAATTGGACAATAACCATCAATCCATGAGCTTTGCTTTTAACCGATCAGACTGAATGCTCGTGGACCCTGCACGACCTGTAACAATAAGGACTTCTACAATAACTGCAATTCATACATTTGTTCATTCAGCAGGTGGCGAGTGAAAGAACAAACTGTTTCACTTCTGTTGTTCTTGCAGTGTATTCCAGGAACACAGCTAGAATAAGGATGAGAGGCTTAACTGTGTGTGTGTGTGTGTGTGTGTGTGTGTGTGTGTGTGTGTGTGTGTGTGTGTGTGTGTACTGCTCATGTTACAAGACAGGCTACAGAGGAGGCTGGCTCTTTGTTCCCACCCAGTCCCTGTGGACAGGCAGCTCACTCCCGTTACGTTCCAATGCTCTCAAGTCATTGAACACAACAGAAACAGCATCTTTACTTGCAAAAGTGAACAAAAAGCAGTTCTAAATAATACAGTACTGGATTGCAATGTATTCACTCTACAATATTTTTTTATATTTTTCAGAACAATACCACAAACTACAGTCTTAAATGACCAAAGCTGTAACTCATCTCTCTGAATATCAATAAAAACTGTTTACAACATTCTTAAATTTAGGATTCACTGTGGTGCGATTAGCATGTTGCATTGATTTGGATGACAAAGTTATCTCAATGAACCCAGAATTTAATAAATACACTATGGAGAATCATATTTGGAATGCATTTACAAGGAAAATTTGAGGTCAGCCAATGCACATTAAATATATAGTATAATAATAGTTAAGTATACCAATCCTTAATTTAAAGTATAATCACTTTTAACATTTTGCTCTGATTGGAGCACCCAAGTATCAAAAGAAGGACACAGCTCTCCAAGGTGTTTAAACAGAGCCACAGGCTGCAAACAAACCAAACTCTCCCATCACCATTGGCAAAGCAGTCCCAACACTTGAGCCACAAATTCTTGGCTAACCACAGCCAACCCTTAAAACACCATTTTCAGCTGCTGCCATCAGAAAAAGGTATAGATATCCCCGTTCAAAGAAAAGCCTTGATAGAAAACGTTTGTCCCTGTTGCTATAAAACATCTTTATCAGTAAAGACAAATACTTTCAGATGCCAGTTCTCTAACTCAGCAGACAGCACTTTATTACTTAGCTTTGACTCTGTCCTCACCATCAGGTACTCGGTGCTCCTTTTTAAAGCAGCTTCGATTGTGTTTTTATGCAATTGTGTTTTTGGCTGGAAAACAGTTTGGCCTATACATCAGCTTTGTCACAGACTTTGGGAGAGTAGTTTGGTCGACTACTTTCCATTCATTGGCCCAGATGTTAGTCAGTGTTTTCAATTGGCTAACAAGAATGAAATGATTATAAATTTGAGAAATAATAGCAACTGTATTGGCAATCACATATCACCCAAAGATAGTAAAATCAAACCAATATGATATCCGGTTCCAGACCTTCATATGTGAGGATTTGAAGCTTTTCTGTGTCCTATATCATTGTAAATTAAATGTCTTTGGGATTTTTCTTTTGGTTCTACAAAACTAGATTAAAGAAAATGTCACTTTGGTCAATGGGAATATTTTCAATGAAATTTATTAAACTAACGATTAAATGATTCCACCAAAGATTATTGTGAATCTGGAAAGCACATTCTCTTATGTTACAGCCTTTTTCTAACCTTATTTCTTATGCATTTTTTTTATTAATTCATGTATGATTTTTATTTTTTCCTCAAAATTCTACACACAATGTCCTATAACAAGAACGCAAAAATGTTTGCTTGTAATTTTTTTTTAATTTCTTGAAAATAAAAAACAGAAATATGGATGAACTGTAGCTAGTAAATGGAAACCCAGTTGGATGTTATTTTAAAAAGGTAAGAGGAGGCAGGAGGGTTGGTTCCAAATTCATCTGTCTATAGCGGGGACTTCTGTATTTCAGTGGTGCGGATCAAATGTCAGCCTCAGCACTGTCCAAATGGTCATCCCTAACGTTGATGTTAGAGATGTCTGATCCCAAAGTAGGAGGAATTCTACCATCAAGTCTCCATGGTCATATCCTGCGGTCTTTCATTTGGCAGACACCACAGGCTAAAAACATAGCATTGCGAAAGGCGTTGGGTTGTTTACTTTGTTACTTTACTCACAACATGGTGCAACACATCCATCAACAGCTGTTATGCACAGCTCCATTACAATGACAGCAGCAATCATCACCACAGCTATGGGACAAAATGTCTTTACTGTTCTTATTCCTGGATTTTTCTTACCTGACCTCCATGCTCGGCGCAGGAAAGCAAAAGCAAACGAGAGAGCTGCCCTGGAGCCGACTCGGGCCAGACCTTCAACGCCTTTACTGGCTGGACGAGGACTGAAATAGGACCAAACACACAGGGAATCAGTAAAAACCTCTTGCCATCTCTTGACATTCAAAAGGAAATATATTTATTGCCGGGAGTGGGAAATCATTGCCACTGGTTTGTCAAGTCTGTCCTGTGTTTTTCATTGCAACAAACAAAAAAAGTTCTGGGTTCTGTGTGTTTGCTGCAGGTTGATTGTCATGAAGTTTGTCAATTATCACCATTCCTGCAGGATTCCATTATACACATACTGCGGGTGGATTAAAATGTATTAGGGGTCAAACACAGAATATTGACTTTGAAAAAAAATTCTACAGCAAAGGCTACCATGCATTCCTTGTAAGAAACTGAAGAAAATTCTGATACATACTGAAGCAGAAAAAAACCCACCCAAGAACAGTATACAAATACAAGTTTAGAACATAAATATAAAGTAGACACTGAAGACGTGCAACATAGGTTATGCACACAAGATATGTGTTTGAATATGCTACAGAGGCCTACATAAGGAAAGCTGTGCGCATGCATACATCAAGCTTTAAACTTTAGGGTTTATCTCAAACATGAATAATCAGTCTCCTTGTGCTTTACATACCATGAAGTAAATGTAAAGTATTTTGGATTTTATAAATGAACTTGTTCAATATAGATTTATAAAATATCTTGTTCTGTATCTTAAGTAAAACTCAGTGACCTTTCTATATGTCTATTCTGCATAGGCTGTTGAGGGATTAAAAAAGGAAAAAGGAAGAAACATGCACGTTCCCCACAGCAGCTCAGCTGGGTCCAACAGATTTGAACTCTGGGCCTTCTTTCTCTCTCGCTTTGCTATTCTTACCTTTTATTGTCGGCAGCAGGCAGCGGCGGGCTGGGGGGTGTCTTCCAGCGGACCTTGTACTTTTCCTCCATCATGCTGTGGCTGAGAGAGATGAGGTAGCGCTCCAGGATGACCAGACGCTGGCGCAGACGCTGGGCAGACAGAGTGCTTTTGGCCATCTGTGCTGCAAGCTTCTGCTGGTCATCAACCAGGACCATGAGACAGTCCTTCAACTCAATCTCATCTGCAAGACAGAAGGAATGTGCAAAGAAAAATATTAATATCGTTAACATCATGGTAGTCTATTGCTGTCACTAAATATTAGGTATTAAGTACTAAACATTATTTTATGTACAAATTAAATAAGTAAAAGTAAATGCATTTATAAATCGAACACTCAAATCATTCTCTTTTTTTTGACCAGACACACAAAATATATTGTACATGTATTATTATGCATTTTTTATTAATTTATTTGTTTTCATTTATTATATGTTTCAGTAAAAAAAAAAAGAATTCTGTAATTCAAGACCAATTTCTGGTAAAGTCATTTTAAAATAAATTTTGAAAAGTATGTGAAAGAAAAAGGAAAAAGCTGCAGGAAAAACATTTTTTATGAAATATTTCATACTACCAATGATAACTCACATTTTGATTTGACAATTTTAAAATTGTCAAAATACAAATAAGGGACAAAGAAAAAATCTCAAACACAAAAATCTTTTCATATCCTGCAATGACACTGCTGCTTTTTAATAATTTAAGTTGCAATCTGCAATCTCTCAAATACTCTTACATTTTTAATAACCCTCAGGGTTCTGTAGATTTCTGCTTCCTCAATATAAATAAATCAGCAATAAAATATGTGCATATTTATCTCAATTTAATACATTTTATCATACCGATGACATGTCATTGTTACATCATAGTGCTTCAATACAGTAAGAGAGGTGTGTTTCAAGAAAGGGTCATATGACTCTTCAACATTACTTGACTGTTTTTATATGTGAAGAAAAGAAAAAACATACAGTATTTCCACCCCCACTGGCCCCATTACTAAAAATCCTTTGTTTTGATTTGAATCAAGAAAAGGTTTTAGTGTATTACTATACAGCAGCGCTGTAGGGAAGACAAGATGGGCCAAAATAGCAGGTTTGAAATCCATTTAAGCTTTATATAAGCCAGACTGGCCTGAGGTTGTATTAGCCACAAAACAGTCAGCTGTGCATGGCTGTCAGGACAGATACATATCCCAGTCAGACAAAGTCTCCTATTTATTATACATTCTCACTACCCTTGGCTAGAGATGTACTTGTAAACTATCACATTCATGAGAGTTTGGAAGATCCTTCATAAAAAAGATCTAACATGGAGAAGTCGGGTAAAGAGAGGGGAAGAAAAAAAATATATCCACTGCAAGGAAGAAGAGTAAATCTGTCATGTAGTCCCCCACAACGACCTTTGAAAACAATAGGTTGAGCGCTGAACTGCTGACATCAGCATGTTCCAGATTTCGGACCACTCAATGGAAAAGCAGGAAGTCCACCGTTTTAACTTGAAGCAGCAACGACAGACAACTCATCCACATAGAAACCCAGTGTGATTTATTGGATCGGTCAATAAAAATAAACAGTGAGAAGCAGCCAATTAGCTACTAGTAGCCTACATTTGCTAGGCATGTTCCCCCAAGCCCCTGCCTAAAGCTTATCTCCCACCACCATACCGTCCCACCCAGTAGTAAACACAGCTTGACCAACATTATCACGCCTACCAAGATTACACTTCGCTGGGGTAAAAATAACCACTCGGTTCTGGAGACTGCAAGTTGTCATTTCAGAGTTTCCACAACTCACGTGCCAGCGGGACATGCACACAGCAGCAGGGCCTGACAGACGAGAAATTGATAAACAGAGAGGCTCGCCATGTGTCGAAATGGTCGGTATCACTGTCTCTCGTCGACATTTAAGTGTTGTAAATCAGCCTGCTGTCCGCACAGTATTAATTCACATACTTAGAAACTGAAGGTTTTGTAATAACAAGAGCCACAGCAGGAGAAGACAGCAGCATCATAGTAATGGATCACAACAGGATATATACGGCAGTACGACACATCACAACCTAGTCCGGGTCGTGGTCTCACCTGGCTGACGCCCCCAGTCCCAGGTCTCGATGATGGAGTGATGTACTGATGTTGACGTCTCCTCTTCCTCCTTCTTCTCTTTATCATTCGGTTCATCTTTCTTTTGAGTTCCAAAGCAATCAGTGCAATCTTCTAGAAGAGTCAAAAGACAGTGATTTTAACCTTCAGCAAGGTGAAAATACCGGCCGGGCCACGGCTCGGGTGTCATCCGTTGGTAATACGCAGAATCATAGCATGTTAACCTAATAAAAAAGGCAGCTACGTGTTAATCCGTCAATAACAGAGAGGGTGTGTGGTATGTCCGAATGCAGTAACCTAACAGCTACATACCTGGGTGGGCTGATTCTTCGCCATTGAATGTGATCTCCTCATCTTTGACCATTTCATTCCACATCTCGCTCAGTCCTTCTGGAGAGAACGCCCGCTGCCAGGATGAAATTCAAAGTCATACTCCCATCTTTGTGCGTTTGCTTTGTGAGTTTCACAAAAGTGTGTCGGGCAGGTCATTACAAGGGATTTATAATTGCAGCTAAAAATTCAAGGTGACCAGATCCTCAGCTTGTTTTTGTGTTACAGTATCAGCTCAAAATGTCTCCTCACACTGGCGTATTTTTAAAAAATATCTTCAATGTCTGCCATTGTGCCTGTGTATCAGTCCCCTTTAAATTCTTCATCATTTGCTGAAAGAAATTAGCTGTGTGGTCTTCAGAACACAGCTGACGAAACACACACTGACAAAACTAATATCAAGAGTAAGTGAAAAATTAAAAGATTAAAATAGCTGCATCATCTCCTAGTTTCCAACTGAATCAAGGAATCTGTTCAGTTGGGTCACTGGCCTCCTAGTAAGCACACCACTGATGCAGAGCTTCACTTTACTAAGAAATGCAAACAGATGGACGGCTAACTCTTGCTTTCCAGGGATCAAATGTCTCGAATGTCAAAAACATGATGGCTCACAGAGGATACTGACACAGACACACAACACTAAAGCTGCCTTAAGCACTGTAGAGAGCTTGAACGATGAGAAAACCTGACACCCCTTCCCCAATTTTAGTTCTAGTTTGGTCGTCCACACCAATTTTCAAGTTCAGGGTGAGTCCAGACAGGCTGTAATTCAGGAAGGACAAGCAGGCAGCTCCTTGCACTGCCTATTTTATAAGTCAGTTTCTTGTATAACCACCTTTTCTAAATCCATCATATATTAATAACAAGCTTTATAATTACTACCAACACAAGGTTGTTTTCACAAAATAGATCTTTTTAAAAGCAAAAAAAAAATTTTCCTTCAACATACTGTGTTATTATATGGTTACACCTCTTTTCAGAAGCACACATAGAAAACAATAATCAGCAAAAGGCTTGATACAGCTTGCAGGCCAGTGGTTCCAGATATTTCTGAAGAGATCTGATGTGTCGTGTTATAACAACAACCGTAGCTTCTATAGTTGACTCTGACCATGTCACGATAGCAGAATGCTGGATGTTTATGCTGACTAGTTCTGCAATCGTGAAATATGTGACTCATTTTGGAAAAGAAGCGAAGAATCTAAGCAACATTCTCCATCAGAGATAATTAACATTTAGAGGTTTCATAGTAGTCATAGTGACTGAGTCCACACGATATTTTGCTGTCCTCTTGATCTGGAAAATTATACATTTTCATGGGATTCTCTTTACTCGGATACACATACCTGTAAATCTATCTTCAGCCATTTGTCATGAAATCTCAGCTGAGCATCGAGGGTAAAAGACGGAGAAGGCATCTTCCCCTCTCCACTCCTGGCTGCTGGCGCAGCCAACCTGCAAGAGGACAGAGGTAAACAGCTGTGTTACTAATATATGTCACCGCTAGATAAGAATCATAGTAACAAACAAATTACATATATAAATAAGATAACATTAGCATGTTTCCAGCTTGCTTTGAATTCCCACAAAAGTCAACATTTAAATCTTTCACAATGGACACTCCTACTAAACTCCTGCTAAAATGAGCTCAAACTAGTGAACTGGTTGCATTATACGAACTGATATTAAAAACCACACGTAAACAAAAGGGAACCCCACCATTAAAGTCCTAAACATAGAAGTAGAACCACTCCCAAATTCAATAATGGGTGTTTGATACAAAAGCTGACATGACATAGCTTTTGTATCAAATGTGAAATGCTGATTTTTCATAATGAATGATTCAGTTGTGAAGTTACGGAAATTACTCTGTCCTTAGCCGAGTAACGATATCCATTTCATTCAAATGTGCGAGAAGACACTTGGTCAAAAAAATCACTAATATAACCTACAGGTTGTACCTTGCGTTAGCTTAATATATCGTCACAAATGTGAGGCTCTGTCTTAGGGCCAGAGATAACGTTATAACGCTTTAGCTTTAACTGTGTCGTTAGCAAGGGCAGAGTCTTCGTTCACTTTGATCACGGTATTAACCAGCTTCTCGTTTATAAACTACACACCACTCCAGCAGCTAATAACACACTGACACAGCATCAGCACCCTCACAAACCAGAGCCTATTGCAAGGTAATGTTCACGTTAGCTTGGCGGCTAGGCTAACTAGCTTGCTAACGCAGAACCAGCTCCCATCACTCGGGCAGCGATGAACAAGCTTCTGTGACACTGAGCCGAAAAAGATGTGGCGTTTCCGACACTTTTAACAACATAACGGGCAACGTGAGTATTTTGACGGCATATTTCTACCGTTGAATTACCTGCGGTCTCTTCTTCTGCTATTCTCGTCCCCTCAGCTGCTTTGCTGCATTAACAGGACGTGCATAATGTTGCTTGATTGACAAGTCCAGGACTAGGGCACGAGGCATGGAAACAAATTACGTAGTCGTAACTGTGAGAGCCGGTGCGCTTCAAATGTTCACCGCAGGTCGCGGAGGCGGGGTCTCAGCGCGGGACCGGCGCGTGGACAGGCTCTGCGTCGCCCGCTCGCATTAGTGGGCGTATTAAACGAGCGCTCCGTCTGTTTCCAAGGCGGGACATAGGAGGGGCGGGGTTGGCCTGGATGGAGGCCAACTGTCTGTTAGGGGGCGGTTCGTCTCAAGGAAAAGGGGGGGCGGGATGTATTTATTTGACAGGTAGGGCCTGTCCTAGCACATTCGGTGCCCAAGGCCAACTTCACCTCCCAACCTAGCAACAATTACTTTGAAGTTATCAAGGCACATCAAGAAACAGCCTTTTCTTTGCTCTGAATATGTAGATGCAGACAATAGGGCAGGGGTAGGCAACCCCAGCAGGTGTTTGTTCCAACCAAGTAGTGATGGAAATTTTGTCTCTTTTTAGTGAGCCGGATCATTTGGCTCAACTCACTAAGGCTCCTAAACAGCTCTCCATTTGACCACTTATACCTATTGTAATTCAGCCAAATTTAGAGCTGAACCAGATTTTTGACTTGTGGTGTGTATTGAAACATGAAATCCCCTGGTTAAAAACACTAAAACCACTGATTCTAAATTAAAATAAAACACAAATACCTGCAACCAGGTTTGCCTACCACTGCATAATCCAATATGATGAGTTCTATCTGTTTGTTATGTATTATACATATTATTACTGTATGAGTTGGGAGTTGGGAGGGTTACTTTTAAAATGTAATCCACTACAGATCGCTGAGAACATGCCCTAAAATGTAATTTGTAATCTGTTCCAATAGGTTACTCGTTAAGTAATATATTCTAAATATTTTGGAATACTGTTGGAATACTTTCAGTTGGTCTTGCTGAGCCCATTTGTCTGGGTCACTCTGTGTGTAGTTAACACTTGATTTGGGAATTTATTCTTAATTAGTCTTCAGAGAAAAAGCTATGCAAGTTGCCAAAAGTTGCCTAGTATACTCAAAATCATGAAAAATGAATCAGTTTTCTCTGATTTGAAATGAGTCCGTTGAAGGTGCTGAAAGCACAAACAACTGAACATTACTTTGTATTTACATTGTTTTTGGATCTATTATTAGAAATTCCAAAATGCGTGGACTCCTGAGGCTTCATATTCTTAAGGTTTTAGTATAAGATGGTCAATCAGAATGTCAGAGGCAGCATTACTCGCTGCAAATGGGAACGTGATATTGCATTTATACTGTTTTAATGCCATTACTGGATCGATTAAAATGATTCCAAACCAGTTGTACTCAAAAGGCACCGTTATCTTAACAGACATTTCAACTCCAAACCCTTCTCTTAATCCCTTTAAGTAATCTATTTAAAAAAAAATAGCATCTGCATTCAAAATACCATCAATGTAAACTGTAACATGATAAATTATTTCACAGAAGCAGAAACAGTAACAATAGTTTTCAATTAGTATTACTGCTTCTGTGTAATAATTTATCATGTGCCGTTCATGTTCAATAATCTACTATATCTTCTATCTATACTATATACTTTAATATATCTTGTATTGTAGTGTATTATAGTGCATCTATCTTATATCATATTTATTTTTATATAGGCCATGTGCAATCTCTTTCTTTTTCTTGCATGTCACTTGCTGTTGCAAATGCAATGTCCCCACTGTGGGACAAATAAAGGTCTATCTTATCTTATCTTAACTGTAGTGGAATACAGTTACTAATACTTAGTATATTAAATTCATAACTCAGCTAACTTGCATTCGGTTTCTCTCCAACCCTGGTTATTATGGCACATAATGACTCAGTGTTTATCCCATTGATGTTTTATGTGGTAATTTTATAAGTTACATAAGTTATGGTTCAGAGAGAGACTATACCATATGAGCTCTGCAAATCTGCTGAAAAATATCTAAGTCGGTTCTTGGCTAAATGGTGTCCTGCTCAAGGAGACTCCTGCAGCAAGCGGGATGCATGATGCTAGATGTAAGAGTGAAAGTTTAGCTCAGTTCAGACTGTATCCTTACTTTAGCTCAAGGGGATATTTTTGCTTCATCAGTCAGGAGGAAGACTGTAGGCAGCATTCCAGGATGATTAATAGCACAGTGACCACAGTGGGTGTTTTAATATGGCACCAATGAGTCAGACAGTGAAATCTAGAGCTCCATTTCAATGGTAAACATTAATATATAACGTGTTTGCTGTGGCCTTTCTACTTCACTTGGAGTGTAAAAAAACAGCGCTGCTGCTGGGTGCTCCATGAAATGCGCATGCGCACTGCCCCACTTCCCAGTTCCCAATCTTAACATCGGACTCGCCGGTCATTCTGCACTTTAGCCTAGTTTAACCGGCCAGAGATGGCGTTAAACTCCGAGGCCAGCGCCGTCTCTTTTCCTGTTGCTGGAATAGCGATAGCGGTGATATCCAGTTTCATCAACGGCTCGACGTTTGTGCTCCAAAAGAAGGGAATATTACGCTCCCGCGACAGAGGTACCCGGAAACTTCTACCGAAACCGCAGATAAGTAGAGCAGCACGGCATGTTGTTAAAGACACGGGAGGATAGGAAGGAGAAGCTTATATATTCTATGAGGAAGTTAACTAAATGCTATAACCCTCCCTGTGTTTACTGAAGGCGGGTCGTACCTCGCAGACCTGGTTTGGTGGAGCGGGACGCTGAGCAGTGAGTACAGCGCCACCTACCGACCACACCTGCATATTACACCCACTACACAAATCACAGAGTTTTGGGCTTTGCCCCTCCTTACGTTCATCTTTAACACACATTGAACGCATAATTAATAGATCAAATGTAATGGATGCACCTGTTTATATGTTTAAGTGATTATTGGTCAAATTGGGAATTTCCTGGCGTACAATGCGGCCCCTGCTGTGATTGTTACACCTCTAGGAGCTCTTGGAGTGTTATTTGGGTAAGACATTAAACATTTATAAATTTAAAATAATGAATATATCTTTTTTTTCCCTGTTCTTTTTTGTTTAAGATGAATAAATGATGGAATTTATCAGCATTTTAGCAAACTTGGTAGACATTGCTGAGTGTAAGAATGCAGGTTCATTTGAATATCTAATCTGGCCATGTTGAGCATTAAAACTTTGTATGCATTGATTTGGGCCTTTTTTGCATCAATTTATGGTGATCATGTATTTATTTACGTAAAGGACAAAATTCAGGCAACAATGTGATGTGATATTTCTTTCAAACATCTATTTTCCTGTAGATTATGTTTTCTCTTTTAATAAGTTCCTTGTTGAGTCAATATAGGCATGAATTTAAGTCCTCATCTTTAATGTTTTTTTATATAGGGGAAGCCAATATAAAATCATTTTTACTTTTTTTATACACCACGACATTCAAATTTGTTATGCATTATGTTAACATAATTCATTGCAGGAGTAAGAAAGGCTCCTGCTGGTGAGATTTTAAAAAAAAGAAGCCACAAAGCACTTCACTCCCCCCTCCAAAAAAAGAAGCAGCAAATTTGACCTATCAAAGGAGATAAAAATATCTGTATGTGAGCACAAACACACCGGAGAAGATAAAAGCTGCCATTGAAGTGCTTTAACCTCATTGTGTCACTTTATCATTTTACATCAGTGAAATGCAGAACCGTGCAGGGAAGATATCAAACTCTTCTAGCCCTATAAATACTTTCAGGGTTCTATGAATTGTCTTGGGTGTCTTGATAAAAAGAGGCTTTTTTTGCAATGCAGGGCTGTGCTGGCCTCTTTGATCTTGGAGGAGCATTTAAATGTCCTGGGGAAACTGGGCTGCGTATTATGTTGCTGCGGCTCTGTTGTGCTCATCATTCACGCCCCAAAAGCAGCGGCTGTAACATCAAGGCTGGAGCTAGAAGAGAGGCTTTTGGACCCAGGTAACCAGTGTGTTTTTGCCTTTAGTTCACTCTAGTCACTGATAAACGTGTCCAGAATTATTAACCCATTTAAGCCTAAGAGCCGCTAAGTCTTTCACTGTCATTTTATACTTAACCTGTTATTTTCAAAGATTTTATGCATATAATTGTATCAGTAGAGTCACTAACAATCAATCACATTTTGTACTATTTTCTTTGCAGAAAATAGCATTTTAATGACTTTTATAGTTGCTGCTTGCACAAATCTGCCCATGAACAAAAACCTATTTATCACATATACAAAATTCTTTTTTTTGGGGGGGGGGGGCATTTTAGAGGCTTGAATGATTAAATAGATACATACATATCAGGATTGTAAATCATAATAGTCTAAATAAAAGGACTTCTTTCTGGGAAGGTTTTGTCTCCATGTTCTCAGGAGGAAGAGGCAGGAACTTAATGACGTCATGTGGCAGGAAGCACTTGGAAACTTAAATTATTTGCTTAAAACCTTTTGTCCTGGTGGTCTACCATCATGTCAGAAAAAGCTGTATTTTGACTTTTTATATTAAGTCTAAAATGACAGACATAGACTTAAAGGTTTATATGCTTTAATGGCTTAAAGATGAAGTTCACATCTTTTCTGAACTTTTACTTTTTGAATATAAAAGATAGACGGGTGTTATAAATGAAGCTAACTAAAAGTGTCTGTTCTCATCCTGTAGTGTTTGTGAGTTACGCCCTCTTGGTGGTCCTGATACTGTTTGTGCTAATTGCGTGGATGGCTCCAGCTCACGGCAAATCCAACATCATGGTGTACGTCGCCATATGTTCCCTCCTGGGAAGCTTCACCGTTCCAAGCAGCAAAGGACTTGGCCTGGCCGCACAGGACGTCTTCGCCGGAGAGCCGCAGAGCAGCCGAGCCCTGGCTCTGTTCCTGGGCATGCTGGGAACGCTGGCTGTCAGCGTCCTGATACAGTTCTACTTCATCAACAAGGCCCTGGAGTCCTTCAGCTCCAACATGTTTGAAGCCGTGTACTACGTCACGTTCACGTCCACCGTGATCCTGGCGTCAGCGCTTCTCTTCAAAGAATGGACAGCGCTGACTTTAACCGACGGCCTCGGTATGCTCTGCGCTCTGACCACAGTGTGTGTCGGAGTCGTTTTACTCCGCATTTCCCAGGAGGCCTCACTTACTTGGAAGCAGGAGGAGCCGCGGAAAAAGACGGATTGACATGCCTTTTTCGCAATTATAGGACTTTTTTTTTTTTGCCATACTGCATTTCTTTTTATAACACAGAGCCTATACTTGAACGACCAAAGTGTTATTTAAACAATGTGTTTGTATAACTGGTTACACTCAACATTTACTTGAATTGTAGTTTCTAATGGAACAGTTCTCAGTTACTGTGTAACCCACAAATAATATCTAAGGATAAAAGCATCATAATATAGTTGGTGTTCAACATTCCTTTTATAATTATATTTATACTCATTAATTACAGTTGTCATCTTAATGAGGCTGCTGCTTCACTTACAGTTTTTAATCCATAGGCTGTATTTGTTTTTACTCATTTCAAATAGACCATTTTCCTCTCAAAGCTTTAATAAGCATTTGAATGGTCTCCCTTTCTCCCACTGCTAGACCGTCTCAGTGTAGAATGTCGGGTGAATACTTTAACGTATTCAGTGGGCTTCTTAATTATTCAGTGTAATTTCAGTAGCAGCCACTTTGTTGTCTCGAAGATGAGTGTCAACAATGTCTTGTAAAGCTGATATAACCAAAAAACAGCTGTTTGAATGTGGCTACGCTGTATATGTGTGTAATTAAAAAGGTAACTGGGTTATTTATTTCCATTATAAAAGTGTTGGCACTATTTTTGTAAATGTGTCTATGTTTCCCTCAACTGTTTTGTCCAACTAAAGGTGTTTGATACTTTACCGACTGTTGAAATAAGTGTTTATTTTCAAATAATAAAACTAAATTATAGCAGTTGCATGTCAGTGTCTCTCTGTCATATGTTTTGTCTTTACGTTTTTCTCGTGAATGAATGAAGATAATGATTTCCTAGAGATCTTTAATACAGTTTTAGGTTTCTAGGGTAGGAAATGGACCTTGATACCTTTTTCCACTATTATCTCTACATCAGAAATATGGATAAAGGCTCCAACTATTTTTTTTCCTTTAATTAATCTTTGATTTGATTTTGAAAATTTGATTTTGATTCTGAAAAATGTCCATTATATTTTCCCAGAGACCAAAGCAGCATCTTAAAATGTCTTAAATGTACCCAAATATATCCTATATACCACCATAGATTATAAAGAAAAGCAGAAAAACATCACATTGGAAAAGCTGAAATCAGAGAATGTTTGACCTTTTTCCCTTTAAAAATAGATTATCATAAAAATTGTATCTCATTCAACTAATCGATTAATTCAATTCTATCTCAGATTTTGTCATTCACAAGATGACAGTTTATTTACTATGAATTGGAATCTGTATTCCAAATAGCACAGTGCCTGTTTGAAATGAGCCACTTGCTTGCAGCGTTGTTGGGGGACATGCCTGTTAGGAACATGACCCGTTCAGTATATGCGGCGTTAGCATGTGTCACGTGCATGTTCGGAACATGTACCACTTTGAAGCCAGAGGAATGATCAGCCTCTGGATGTGCTGCTTGCAGCATTCTTGAGAAACCGCTCATCTGATTGACTTCACACTCGACACGGCACTCGCTTGACTCCTCAGCAATACACACCACAAGTGTAAAATTAATTGGATAAACACTTCTTGTGATATGCAGAGGACAGTCATACATATATAGTGTACATGCATACAGACAAACAGGCCATTATTTATAGTTAGATGCTGCTGCTACATAACCGCCTATTGGCCAAATATCACCAAACATGTGTGCATGTTCACCAAATGTGGTCGCAATAGCACAAAGTGTTCAATATGACATTTTTTTGTAATATAAGCTCTGCTCACAGCATTTGAACAACTTTTGAGAGCCAGTTAAAAAAAGCAAAACTGGAATCTTTCCAACTTTCCCTTTGTGATTTTTTTATTTATTCTTAGTCACTTACAGAGGCGTATACTGATTTTTTAAAGCTTGTGAGCAAATAGAAAAAAGGGCAACATACATTATATATGAATTGTATATAATTAAAACTTAACTTAGTCTAACTGGACTCCTCAAGGTAGTTTGTAATGAGGATCGACGTTAATGGATGGACGATAAAGAACACACTGAGTCAAGAAGGAAATCCTGTCAGTGCCAGATAATCCAAACTGGTTCTGCAGTTTTGGCTCAAAATATATGGAGCAAAAAAGGGTCCAAAATAAAAGTAATTGCAGTAGTAATGTTTCAAAGCATTTCTTGGTCCCAGTGGAATCTGGAGTATGTGTTTTCACCAACCAACAGGGAACTTAAGTGCACATTTTAACATTTAAAATGGCATTTTAGGGTGTGTTTTTTAAGGTATGAAGGGTGCGACTGCCCCCCTCACCTGTGCACGTCTATGGTCACTTACATGAACATGACAATTAGTAAAAGTCTCATTTCAATCTTAGTTTTAGTCAAGATTTAGTCAGTGGACCTCAGTTTTAATGTTAGCCAATAATTGGACCATAATGTTCTCGGTTTCATGATAATGAATTTGGGGAAAGACTGTTTACTCAGCTGAGAATTTATTGTTGACCTACCATACTTTGATACAAAACAAATGCCACCAGTTAAAGTGAAAAACAATCATATTTCCTCACAGTGTTAATTTTGAGAAATATTGTAAATTTAATCATAGATACTTACATGCAAATTATATTCAGTTCAAGTCATATTTTAGTATTTTCCTTTTGTTTTAGTCAGAATTTAGTCAATGGGACTCAGTTTTAGTATTTGTTTTAGTCAGTTACAGTTTAGTCATGGAATAATTAACATTATATTGGACACTTATATCTATTATTATTATTATTGGTAGTTTTATTATTGTGTATTTATTTTGCATGTATAGTACTTAAATAACTCCAATATAAGAAATTGTATGATAAAGTGCCAGAGTCTCCTTTGCACCGAGCTGCAGTGTATAATAATGTGCGTGGTGAACATGCTGGACTTCAGCCTGCGGAGGGCACACAGCTCCCCGGTCACATCTCCGGTGATAAACGGAAGAAGAGGCTCGCAGTGCGGCAGTCGTCCGGCGGAGTCGGTGCGGGTCGGATGCGGGGAGCAGCGTTAGTGATGGTTAGCCTCGGAGCAAGGAAGCAGCCGAGCTACTAGCCGACCTCCAGCTGCTACCACAGCCTTCTCGGACAGGTATTTAACTCTCATTCGGACTCTTCTCGACAACAGGACGCTACTCTGACGCTAGCAGCAGCTAGCCGTGGCGCTAATAAGGAAGCTAATGCGGCTAACCAGCGGACACGGCTAGCAATTACACACTCACAAAGTTATTAAAATGTCACGTAGTGTCGCCGCAGCCACTGTTCCTGTCTGAGTTTAACCCCAGCATGTTATAGGCAGGTAGTTATTAAACTGTAACCCTGTTGGAGGGCGAGTTTGGCTCCAGGCTAGCTCGTTAGCCACACCTAGCGTGTCCAGGATATCATTAACCTTAGCGGCGAGTCACTTCCTGGATTCCTGGATTCTTGGCTGCCAGTGTCGGGGCATGTGAGTATTTACATAGCAGGTGTTGAGTTTTACAAGCTGGAGGCTTCTTCAGCCGCTCCCCAGTGTTTTTCTATGGGACCAGCCGGTAGAGAAAGTCGCTGTTACTGATGGATCCGTTCAACTCATCAGATCAGGGCTCTGCAGCCTGTGCTATCGCCTGTGGAAACGGTAAAATGTTGTTGTTAAAGTGTGGTTAAAAAGTAGAGTACTCCAGTAGTTGTACTTTTGTTGAGTTTTTGCCAGTTAATGCTACTCTGTCTTCTTCCACTCCAGTACATTTCATATTCGTTTCAGATTAGTTATTTTTTTCATATTGATATTTTACATAATATCATATTTTTCAATATTCTGTTGTTTACATTATCTGCTCTTTTCTCTTCTAAACTAATTGTTATGCACTTTTGTATTATTATAAAAACGTATAACACTAAACATGTATTATATGCAGTATATACCCAATGTGCCATATATAAAATCGGATCTACATCGATGAACTAAAAACAATTAAATGTGCTTACATATGTTTGGGATAAAATAATGTACTGTAATAATATAACGCAGTCTGTATAACAAGTATGTTTTATTAATTTAAATAGATTTTGCTGATAATCTATACTTTTTCTTAAGTAAGGTTTTGAATTCGGGACCTTTACTTGTAAAGTTATGGATTCACTGTTGTGTTCTCAGGTGTCTGGACTGGCCACAGCTGCATTCTTGGTGAACATCTGCACTGTTTGCTCGTAAATGTGACAGATCACCAGATAAACACATCCAGCCTCACTATGGGTCAGGACAGGGGGAAGTATGATTTCTACATCGGTCTGGGATTGGCCATCAGCTCCAGCATCTTCATCGGAGGCAGCTTTATCCTCAAGAAAAAAGGACTTCTGAGGTTGGCGAGGAAGGGGTCGATGCGGGCAGGTAATAAACCTTCACGAGCGTCATGCATCTTTGTTTCTAAACTGCCACCAAGGAACAAATTGTCCAACTTTCTTAGCTGAGTTGCGGCACTCCCTGCTGTTCTCGTCTGATCAAGTCAAACCAGTGGAGACTATCTATTAACACGCCCAAATTACAACATCTTAACATTTCAGGCATGACCTGTTTTGTGTGGGTGTGGGGGGGGGTGTGCTTTAAAAAACCTTTCTACGTTTTTGTCGCATCATAACAACAAACCTAAATGTATTTTGATTTTATGTTATAGTCAAATATGAAGTAGCGTGAAGTGGAAGGAAAATGATTAATAAAATAAAAATCTAAAAAGTATGGGGTGCATTAGGGCTGCAACTGACAGCTATTTTGATAATCACTGAATCTGTTGATTATTGAAACAATTGACCGATTAGTTGTTTGGTTCATAAAACATTTATCGCTTTTTCCCAGAGTCAAAAATGCAACCTAAAATTACTTATTTTTCCAAACCAACAGTCCACAACCCAAAGATCAAAGGTTTACTATTATAGAAGACTAAAGAAACCAGAAAATAATCACATTTGAGAATCTGGAACCAGAGAATTTGGACATTTTCTTGCCTTAAATCAAGTATCAAAATAGTTGGCAATTACTGTAATAGTTAGCAACTAATTGATTAATCGACTAATATTCACTACAATTTTACACTACTATTATATAATATTTATGACTAGTTTTCAGCTCTTTTACTCTGTTAACCCTATTTAAAATCCAGTGCAACCAATTGCTTTCAGAAGTCACCTAATGAGTGAATATAATCTACCTGTGTATACTTCAGTCTCAGTATAAATAGATGTTAGGGCATCGGAGGTTTGTTAGGGAAGGTTAGTGAAGAAGCAGCATCATGAAGATGGCATACACACACGTTCAACACATCTGATGGAGCACTGTTCAATCCATCATTTATAAATGGAAAGCTTATAACTGCAAACATAGCAAGACATGAGCATAAACTGACAGGCTGGGCAGGGACAGTATTCATCAGAGAAGCAGCCACATTTGACATATATGGAAGAGTGGCAGGAAGAAAGCCACTAGAAGAAAGAACTAAGAAATCCTGCTTGCAGTTTTCTATCAGCTGATAGTAGTTGCTCCAGTCACATGAGATCAGAATGGAACTTTTTGGCCTACATGCAAAACACTGTGTGGCATAAACCTAACACTGGACATGAACCTGAACACACCATCCCCAGCGTGACACATGGTGGTGGCAGCATCCTGCTGTGGCTTTTCTCCAGCAGGGACAGGGCAGCTGGTCGGATTTGACGGGAAGATGGATGGAGCTAAATACAGAGCGATCCTGAAAGAAAACCTGTTAAAGGCTGCAAAAGACTTGAGACTGAGACAGATGTTCTTAACCCCCAGGCAGAACAAAGATCCTAAACATGCAGCCAGAGCTACAACAGACGGGTTTAGGTCAAAGCATATTCATTTTTTAGAATGGCCCAGTCAAAGTCCAGACTGAAAGCCTATTGAGAATATGTGCCAAGACTTAAAAATGACTGTTCCTAGACGCTGTCCATTTAATCTGACTAAACTGGAGCTAAAATTGCAGTTTTTAGATGTGAAAAGGTGGTAGATCCATATCCCAAAAGACTTTCAGCTGTAATTGCAGCAAAAAGTGGTTCAGCAAACTATTGACTCAGATGGGATATATATATATATATATATATATATATATATATATATATATATATTATATACACACACACACACACACACACCTAGTAAAATACAGTTAAGTTTGTGGTTGTAACATGATAAAAATGTGAAAAAATTCAAGGGCCATGAAGATGTGTGTGCATGCGTACACGTGCATGTGTAAACAGGTGTACATGTACATGTGTGTTTAAGTCATCATCTGTCTCTTAACAACTGATAATAATCAACTAAGATGATTCTTGCTCATGTTCAAACGTTCTCTGAAACTTGTTTTCTCTGCTTTTCAGGCCAGGGTGGTCATGCATATCTAAAAGAATGGTTGTGGTGGGCTGGTTTATTATCAAGTAAGTGACAACACTCTAGTTTAATTAAATCAGCACAATTAGGTTGGAATTGCATTCAGGTTGATTACACTTCACCATTGTTTTTTTTGTTTTTTTAAGCAAGTTTTTAACTGTTGTACTTATGCCTGTTGTAGGTCCTAAACACACATTGAAATGTATATTCATGAAAATGTAGTTTAAAACATTATATGCAACATACACATCCAAAAGTCTTTGATTTAGAATCAACTTTAATCCGGTTTAAATCTCACACCTACATTCTTGCACAGAAGTATATCTCAGGCAGTATTTTAGTGTTCACCAATTCCTGTCAGCTTCCATTACAATATAGTTGTCTCTGTACTAGGCAGTTAACTTAATGTGCTTGTGTTGTTTATAGTGGGGGCTGGGGAAGCAGCCAACTTCGCAGCATATGCTTTCGCACCCGCTACTCTCGTCACTCCACTGGGAGCCCTCAGTGTGCTTGTCAGGTACAGAAATCCCTCCCCTCGACTTGTTGAACTGCATATTTTCATATTTCTATCTGGTTTCACGGTGCTCCGCCCCAGTCTGACTATACAGTAAATGTATGACTCTTTTTAGTGCTGTGCTTTCGTCGTACTTCCTGACGGAGCGGTTAAACCTGCATGGGAAGCTCGGCTGCCTTCTCAGCATCCTTGGCTCCACCACCATGGTAATTCACGCTCCGCAGGAGGAGGAGATTAGCAGCCTCGAGCACATGGCCAGGAAGCTGGTTGACCCAGGTAAACAACAAACTATACATAGTGGCTCTGTCCTTTACCCATTTTACTTCAACTGCCACACTTCTTAACTCTGTATTAAAAGATTGAATTAGAATGCATAATATGTCTGTTTTGTTTGATTTAAAGGTTGAATGTTGTAGAAAGTGAGATTTTAATTCACTAAATATGTCTTTATAATAAGAGATTGTTTTCTTCTATCATGCGTAGGACATGTCATTTTTACTTTGATATGTTTGAACAATAAATCCTGCATCTTTTATCAGAAACATTGAAACATGTCCCAGTAACAATAACATCCAGAAAAAAAAACGGCCAATAATTTGTTTGATTATAAGAAAGTCTACACTAGCGTTCTGAAACTTTATATAATGTATATAAATACTGTCCTGTGTTTCAGAACACTCGGTCTACAATGAAATACACATGGTTTGTATTCAGGAACTGTCTTTTTGTAATTTTAGGCCGTCACCACTATAGTCACTGCCCAGCCCCGTTTACAGCCATTCAGAGGACTAATACTAAGCCGGACACAAAATGACGTATTATTTCTAGACATCCAGACGGAACGTAAAAATTATAGAGATGTTTTTTGGTACTTAAACAAATGTATATCTTGTTATGGATATAAAAACGTTAATACTAATTACCACTTCTATAGCTTATTCTTTTAAATTCATGTGATTCCCAGCTTGACACACACTTCCTCCCTTTTTCTTCCCTAGGGTTTTTCATCTTTGCCACCCTTGTCATCATTGTGGCCCTCATCTTTATATTTGTGGTGGGTCCCCGCCACGGTCAGACCAACATCCTCGTGTACATCACCATCTGCTCAGTGATCGGGGCGCTATCGGTGTCCTGCGTCAAAGGACTGGGCATCGCTATCAAGGAGGCTATCGCCGGGAAAAACGTGGTGAGAAACCCGCTGGCGTGGATCCTGCTGTTGGGTCTGGTTGCCTGCGTGAGCACGCAGATCAACTACCTGAACAAGGCCCTGGACATATTCAACACGTCCCTGGTGACTCCCATCTACTACGTGTTCTTCACCACGTCCGTGCTCAGCTGCTCCGCCATCCTCTTCAAGGAGTGGGAGCACATGGGCACAGACGACGTGATCGGCACCCTCAGTGGCTTCCTCACAATCATCGTGGGCATCTTTCTGCTCCACGCCTTCAAAGACATTAGCGTTAGCTTGGCTACTCTCGCCGTGTCAATGAGGAAGGAGGAAAGGGCCTTTCCCACGGCCAACGGCATGGCGTCCCACAGCACCTATGAACTACTACATAATGAGTCCACCGAGGACATGGAGGACAGAGAAATGGGTTTGCCTTTTGATAGCGTATCCAGAAGAAACGGGGCAATGACGTCCTCATAGGATGAAGGAATTTCTTTTGGCAGCCCCCTAGTGACTCACCAACCATGGCGTTATTGTAGGCATGGTGTATGAAAACAATGAGACAATCAACTGCAAGGGGGAAGTGACTTGGACAGACCAGTGGATTGTACTTCATGTTTTAATTTGCCTTACTTTTCTCAGAATATGACCCAGTCATATTCAGTTAATTAGAACTTAATTTCATTCCTCTGTAGCGCTGTAAATATGATTTTTTTTTTTTAAAGAAATGTTTTGTTATATGTACATGCATATTCATGCAGTGACTTACTTTCTATAAATCAAAATGTTTTAATATATATTCTGAGGTCCTGCTAAAAATGGCTATGTTTAAAGAAAAAAAAAAGACTGTCACTATGATTTGAAATTCTCGTGATACTTGAAAGTAACAACTATTTTTGTTGGAGGTCAGTCGGATCTTTTTTTTGTAGCATTTACATGAAAAGCTCTCGAGATGAACCAACAGATTTGTTACATATTTATTGAATTAAAATGATTAAAACATTTGAAACACAAGGCACAGTGAATAAATGCTTAAAATGAGTATGAGCTTTGTTACTTTTCGATTTCCTTTAAAATGTTTAGCATGCATGTTCAACAATATAGAAAATACAGATTTACCGTCACCACCACTGAAAATAGGTTACTATTCACCCTCAATATTCCACCACTGCAAACCCTTAAATATTTATCTGATAAAAACTAATTTCCCCTCCCTGATCTATAGCTTTCTGCAAGTATAAAACAAAGAATAGTTCATCCAAAAAAGGGGGAATATCTATTCATTTCTGATAAGGCACAAGTGAATACAAAAACTATTTATTCTGACAAATGTGGCCCAACTTCCTTACATTTAATGGTCCTTCGCTACTAAAGACCTAAAGTAAACGAAGAGGAATATTTGTGGATAGTCTGGTAATGCTGACAGTGTTTGGAACTTCGCGCTCGTTCGCAGGATCATCCCTGGCTGCAGCACCTCAGCTGCTGGCAAGGGACTGGTGTATCGGTGGCTGGAAGCATCGGACATGTTCCACTGGCATGTTCTCGCCGTCTCCAGACTTCATGTACTTGTTCAGGATGGCAAAAATCTCATTGTTGAGAACTTGGAATTTGCGGATTCTGTCCACCATCTTCTTCAGTGGCTAAAGTGAAATGAAACAAAGTTTGTGTCATTTAAGTGAGTCAATTCCCTGTGCATGATATTAGGGGAATGCACTGTCTAGATTTCTCAAAGTGACCTGCAATGCTACTGTTAAAACATGTAAACTCAGTGCTATTCATTTACTTTAGAGACGCCCAGTGGCTTACAAAGAAAAAAACCTCTGCGACATCTAAACCCATTTGATAGAAAAGCGATCAAATATGTATCATTGAAATAGCAATAATATGCTGTAATATATTAAATGGAATGATTCAAAATAATGTGAAGTGACACTTCTTGGAACACTGTAGTTCCAAGTTGAAGTCCCCAATTTTATGAAAATGTCAAAAACAAAACTTGACCCAACTGTGGCAAAGTAAGATTGATAATTCCTGTCATGACTTAACCTTCAACAATCAACACGATTATGAGTCAGCGATCTGCTCGCTGACATTAAATATGAGGGGAATGACAATTATAATCAACAGCTGTGATATGTCAGGCCTGATGAAGAGGCATTTTTTAGGCTGGAAGTCGGCGCTGCCGTTCCTACTCACCACACTCTTGATGACCTCGTCCTTGCCGTCATGCTTCTGCACCTTAAGGAGGTGGTAGCTGAAGTCGAGAATGTCAAAGCGCCTCTGCTGTCCCAGGAGGGCGATGATCATGCAGCCCGCCCAGTGGAGGCCATCTCCGAAGCACTGCCTGGAAAAGAGGCGTGCGTGAGCGGAAAAAACATGGCGCCGAAAGATCGCATGCCGTGACGAAAAAAAATTACTCTGCACTCACTCCACTGTGAACTCGTGGGCTCCTACGGGGATGCAGTACACAAACTGCATGGCGCTCCAGAGACGGTGGAACTCCACGCACTCGTCGACGTGCATCACGCCGTTGCTGGGTAGAGGGCCGCGCCAGATCGGGTCTTCCAGGAAACCACGCACACGTGTGAGGATGACCTCGAACATGGACAGACCGCAGCACAGCCTTTCTTTGGTTAGAAGGTCGCCCTCACGAGCGATGGCGATTTGCTGAAACAAAAGCGAAGCGGGAAGAGACATGTAGGAGAATCCACGGCACAAACACAGAGGGCTTTGCCCTTCAACAGATTAGTGTCATTTATTTGTTCTATAACGGAACAGCGCTGATTGCGGTGATAGCTGCCTGTTCTGGTATAATTGGACAGGTCATACCTGTGGGGTGCCGAGCCGCTCAATCAGCGGAACCAGGTGCAGCGCTGTGTATTTGGCTTCCAAGCGCTTCATCTTGGCATCAAGGCGTTCCCCCTCTGCATTATGAGGAGGTGAAAGGTGTAAAAGCAGAAATGATATTCTACAGTTTTGATATTAGTCAACAAATCCCCTTAAAAAAAAGACTGAAATAAAAATTGAATGTGTCCAAGGCCTGATGTAGATTATTCCTGTTATAAAGCTGCACTGTGGCCAACAACTATTTAAAAAACATCAACACCCACACTTGTTACACTGGGTGACATGTTCTGTCATTGTGGGCACTGTGGTTCATTTTAACTCAATTCCACACACACAGTGCTGGGAATGTGTATTAATCCATAGCTGAAAATAAACAAATGAGCCATTTACATTTAAAATGTGCTAAAAGAAAAAAAAAGAAAAAACGACAGTGATTGGCTGTTTTAGTAAATTATTTGGCCTTTTATAAAATGTCAACACATTTATCTAGACATGTTTTTGAAGATCTTCAGTATGATCCAATAGTTTTAGGGCTGTGAGTCAGAAAGATGATTTTGGCCTGTGTTAACTCTATTATAAAACATGTGATAGTTTACATCATAGCAAGATATCAGACACTTGTGAATCCTGCATTGATCTGTCAGATTTTAAGCAGAAACAACTGTGCAGGCCATTGACACTGACAACTTTTCATATTAAATCATGGGAATGTTTGAGGGTGCAGTATAATAGCACATATATGAATTAACACCTAGAATCACTAGATAGTAAATAGGGAATGATTTCAGAGAGCCAACATCAGGCCTTTGTAATGGAATTTTCTTGTGTTACCTTTGACATGGACTCTGGGAAGAATGTTCTGGAAAGGTGCCGCATGCAGCAAATCACAAACTTCTTCCTGTGACTGGACGGAAGACACAGCAAAAGTTATAACGCTGGAATCTACATATACAGGTATGAAACCATATTTAACTCGTATTCTGAATCCTCTTAATGCTCCTGGTGAGATGCCAAGTGATCGGACCATGGATGTTCTGTCAGTGCTTGACCTGAAGCCGGCACTGATGGAATTATAGCATCCAAATTCTGTATTTAACACATGACCAAAAAGTGATTGTACAAATTCGCAGGCATGACTGCTACACCCAAGTGTTGCTGGACTGTGACTCATACCAGACTCTGCTCACTCAGCAGACAGAAGAGAAGTGCGTTGCCCACTTCCCTCAGGTTCTGGAAACACACCGTCTTGAGCTCAGCATATTCAACAATGTCCTTCAGCTGGTGGTGAAAGAACTCAAGGATACCTGAAAGGAAATATCCCGATTATATAATTGTCTAGCTCATATCATTATAGTCACAATAACTCAATCTGTCCAGTTACAGCAGCAGGAATTAACCTATTCAGTTCAACAAGGACATTCACTGCTGATGTAGCCTAATTTTCTTTAAAGTCTCAAGTATATAACGGTATGAAATGAAGGCGACTCATTATAACTGTATGAAAGGAATGTGACTCTTTGCAAACTGTGCTCCTCTGAGAAATAGGTTCAAATAGTGGTATTTGATTAACGACTTCATGGATATTCAATGCCATATCAGTTCTTTCTTCTAGTAAAGTTTCAATTTAAATATCTGGCTTGGTGGCTGCACAACACATCTCCTTTAACTGGTGTCTCCTCCTAGCTCGGAGCATCCATGCGACATTTTTGTGACCAAATCATTTTGTCATTTGTCATTTTCATAATCATCTTTTCAACAGGGAGAGATAAAAATAAATGTTTGCACATTTCTTTTGGGAAATTGAATGGAATGCAAGTGGATGCTGCCAATTCTCTTGGAATAAAAGAAATTCAAATTAGATATATGCTGCATCCAGCTGCAGCAAATACTCCATTAAAATATAAGTTACCAACTACTTAATTAATTTGAATTAATCAGCAACTATTTTGATTTGAATGATTTGAGTCATTTTTAAGAAGAAAATGTCCAAATTCTATTGTTCCAGCTTCTCAAATATGATTATTTTATCTGATTATTATCTGGTTTCTTTGGTCTTCTATAATAGTAAACTGATGCTCATGACATTTTATGTAGCATCTTCAGCTTTGGGAAACAGTGATCAACGTTTGGCACCATTTTATGAACCAAATAAATAATCGATTAATCATTTCAATAATTGATAGATTAACTGAATATCATAACAGTCGTTAGTTGTAGCCCTAACACAGAGGCCACATTTCCACTAACCTGGAGAGCCGTATTCATGGCGAGGAAGTCTGCAGATCTTGGGCATCACCTCCATCAAGGTCTTCACATACTGCATTATAGTGCCCTGAAGCTATACATTAGAAAGACAGCAAAGCTGTTAATTTGTATAATAGTTAATAGTTATAGTCAAGAGAGTTACAGATTCACAAACTACATCATCGGTTTAAAAAGTATCCAATGAAATTACTCTCATTCACACCTAACAAGGAGTGTGTCCTTATTTAACCGCTGCTCACAGTGATGTCCTCCGCAGCAGGAAGACAGGAAGTTTCGATTAAGCCTCCCACACACCAACGAATGTCTCACTCACCAGGCTTTTGACGACCTTTAGTAGTTCTTCCATCACCACGGCGATGCCCTGGTAGCCCAGAAGTCTGCACATGACCTTTATGTGAGGTGGGCCCACGAAGTTCCTGTAGGAGTTAAATATGCTGCTGTACGCCAGGTTTAAGGTCTGCATTCAGAGAGAGAGAAGAGGGGACAAGAGAAAATTCAACTCAGAGCATCAGGAATGATATGATCACTTCAATAAATGTTCTTTAATCATTCGTGATGCACCGGGAGGTGAGGATGAGTATTTGAAAGAGAGAAACAGATTGTATTTTCAATGAAAACCACAGCTCAGTAATATCCTCTTCATCATGCTGCAGCAATGTCCTGAAAACATTCAGATAATACTGTAATTCTAATCATTACTCTGAATATACACATTCTATCACAAAGGACAATTTATTAAAATGGTTGGCATGATTGTGGTTTATGAGATATTTTCTGTTAAAAAAAAAAAAGAAGACTTTAACCTTGAGGTGGTGCTAGAGAAAAACTAATGAAGACAAAAGGGAACTCCATCTGGTTTACGGTTTATACATGAAGTTCAGCTTTATTGGGAGCACAAGTCAATCTGTAAAAGGTGTTGTGTGATGTCTCCTGTGGCTCTGGAGGGAGCTTTAGGTGCGTTAAGTGTTTACAGCCAACAGCAATACTGATGTGTGTTAGCATGACTACATCTGCAAAAGTACAGGTGAGGCTGATGAGAATGACACCTGCCTGTAGTTGGTTGGTCATAAACAAAAAGAGTAGAATTCAGTGGATTAATATCAGGAGGATTCATCCTCTGGTGACCAAGAATGTCTGTACAAAACATTAGGGCGATCTATCCAATAGTTGTTTTAATATATATTAGTCAGGACCAAAGTAGAAAAAAAAAAGGTCCAAACGACATCTCTGCAAATGTCTAACAGACACATAAGTGATAATCCTCTGGGGACCAGGAATATCCCACAGTTGATTTCACAATCTGGCCCAGCAGTTGTTGAGAGATTTCGCTCCGGACCAAATGGTGTGATGGACAAACACAATATTTCATCCCTCCTCCCCTGACAGAAGAGGCACTGCGTCGCTTGTTTTCAAAATATCATGGTGCTCATCAAAGCATTGCCTAGGGGTATATGAATGATTAATCTCACCGCATGAAACAGCATATTCAATAAATATTATTTATAAGTAAGCCGTTTGGATGTTGAACTGTTTCAAACCCAGCACATGCTTTTCTAACATTCATTCATTGAGAGGAGAGAGCCCACCTTCCCTGCCGGCAGAGTTGAAGCTGCTGCTCTAATCCAGCAGCACTCCCACTTAGAGTGGGAGCAGCAGAGACAAGGACACCACAGTCTCTGGTCCACTCCTGAGAGAGAAGCAGCATCCAGCATCACAGCTGCTGATACGGCGACAGTGGAATAGACGCTAATATGACTGAGGAGTAGCTGGAGCGCAGGGCAATCTCGACAGCCACTACAGACTTGCATGTTCAACACGTGCTGCTGCCGTTTCACCGGTAAGTCTCACCCCCCCATACACTCATGCTTTGAATGGAGGAGCACCTTAACATGGATTATTTTGTTGCTATGGGTTACAGCTGATGCAACCTGTGGGAAAAATAATCGAAGTATCTCTAAGTGTTTTGTGCTTTATAAGTCTCATAAGATCCCTGGTTTGGCTTGATCTAAAAATTCCACAGCCTACTTAAAACCTTCTGTTTTTGTGAGACCACGTTTGAAAACGTATCTGCTTTAGTAATTTCTATGACGGCTTAGTTCAAAAACCATGTTGAAAAATGAAAAACAAGCCGACAGCATTTACTTTACATGTGCTTTGTCCAATGTGCACCACACCCACCCTGCATTACTATATAAAGGAGGATGCAAAGTAAACACTGACAGTTAATTAGTTTACAGCAAATAGCCTTATATAACATCCAATTCAATTATTTTGTATTGTATAGCAGAAAAAAAAGCTAAGTTTTAATAGATATTTATAATTAATGCTCAAATCAATCAACAGATCATCACCTTTACTGTAACAGGTGGCTTAAGAGCCCAGATGAGTCTCGTCATCCCGCATTATATAATTTGCTGAACATCTGTATGTACACATGTCTCTCCCACTGCTACACTTTGTTCCAGATAATCCTATATACAATGCTTATTATCCTCTGTTCATTCTTGTTTTATGCTCGACATGATGTGGGATGGCTGGGTGCTCGTGATATTTTTCATTAAACATGTTTAACATTATCCTCTCTGAGTGGGAGGTGTAGGGAGGCAGGGATTCACTTAAAAAATTAAGTGAATTTGCCTTTATATTTAATTTGGCCAAAGGCGAGTCAGGACTCTCATATATTTGCATGTGTGGCATCATAACAGAAGCAAAACATGGCATATATCTGGATCATGATTAATATTTGCGTAGCACTTTTCATATAGTAGTTGTAACTTAAGGGGGTTTTACACATTAGAAAAACATACTGAAAAAAACAGTTCACTGGATTTTTGGGTGTAGCCTGTGGTGCTATTGTAAGAAGGTAAAGCTAGGATTGTGGCTATTTTTCTTCTATTTAATGTATTATTTCTCTTCACCCACAAGCCAAAAATGTTTTAATGAGGTAACTCTTTAGTTAGAAGCTAATTACTAAGTATAAATGACCCAAACGCAGTCTAATGTCGTTTTAAGTGTTTTTATGTTTGTTTGTTTTTTACTGTCTCACCTGAAAAAATATAAATACTTAATGAAGTCATTTATTAGCATTCTTCCAGCACCCTGGTAATTAGTGCCCACATTTGAAAATTGACCTTGCATGTGTTGGTGCTCCGTGTCCGAGCCTCCACCTGAGATGCTTTAGTAGGTAAATGTGTTTTTTACTTATTTTGGAGAGCTGCACTGAGGGCTGCTGCTGCTGCTGCTGCCAGTGCCTGCGGACATGATTGTAGGAAGATGATGTAATAGAAAACTGTTCATGTAAGAATGATTAAAAAAAAAAAAAAAAAGAAAGCCAGTGGGGACAGTATAAAACTAGGCCAGTAGTGCACCTTCATCATTCAATCAATTAGTGACACACATTTGTGTTTGTGTAACTGGCCCCGCTGCTGCAGTCCAATTAAAAATGTGCTTTTTAATCAAAGTGGTCAAGAGTCTAAAATCACACCAACCAAACATGCATCATAACACCATCCAAACCTGTTATTTTCATTCTGATTTAATGACTACTTATTAGGCAGAGGATCAATGTAAATGCCTGGGTGGAAATAAGCACAAAATAAATCATGGTCTGAACCTTTCCTGCCTGTCTTAATCTAGGTTTTCTGTCATCTGTTTTTTTCCAGCCTAATTTACATTGTGAGCACATAAAACCAAAACCAACACAGCTCCAGCAGCAGAGCGACAGACAGCCATCATGGGGATTTCGGTCTACAACATTTCTGCCACCTCTGCCAGAGTGAGCTGGACGTCATCCCCCGGCTGCCTGGACACCTTCTACAGTGTCATGTACGACCCCAACTGGAACAGCCTGCTCATGGGCTACAAGCGCAAGAGCTTCATGCATGAGGAACGCATCGCCGTCAGTCAGACCAGCGCCTACTTGGCCAACCTCCTGCCACAGACCGCCTACTTCTTGTGTGTGACGTGTCAGGCCGCCAATCCGGTCCGGGACCAGTGCCAGGTGTTTAGCACCCTGAGCGACGGTGGCGAAGGTCACGACCGGGCGGGCTGGGAGCTCGCCATAGGTGTCTGGCTGACCTGCTGCATCTTGCTGCTGGTCATCGCCAGCGTCCTGCTGTGGGGCTGCCTCCACACCATCTGCTCCATCCCCAGCCAGGCCGCAGAAGGCTGCCCCGTGGTGACCAATGTGGCCCGCCAAGATGTCTCCGGACCCAGGCGTCTGTACACACCCAGAGGAAGCGCCGACAGTGCCGCCAAATACGCCGCCGCCATGCAAAGCCCCCTCCTCTCAGCGCAGACCACCGGCCACATAATTACCCAGGACCATGAGCTCAGGACGCTCGCTAAGCTGTCTGGCAGCGAGCCAGTGTGAATCAACTGGATTGAGGTCATCACATCATTGTTCTGCTCAGAATAAAATTGTCTGTGCAGTATTTTTTTATCCAATGATTAAATCCTATTTGTGTTTAGGAGAAATACGATGTTTCAAGTTAAAACTAAATCTCACTGCACCGCTTAAATAATGCATGAATGTAAAAATAATTACTCCTGTCTCTGTTCAGTTTAATGTGAATGTTAAAGGACTTTCTGACTTATTAGATACTATGAATGTGAATTCATGTTTTGTATATAAACATCTATAATTTTTCCCCTTTTTACTTTTCACACTAAAGACATTTCGCACATTGTTACCCATTCTTTTCCACTAAGCAATTTATAAATACATATATTGCTACTTTATGTACTAATTGTCAAGTTGCACTGCCAGTCAAATCATGCCAGAAATTAATAAAAATCATCTACTAATGGAATAAAATAAGGAAATTAATAAAAAAAAAAAATCAAAAAGGACAATGTTCTCCCTGTGTTTGACAATGCAGAAAAGTGTACTGACCTTTGACCCGTAGAGATAATGGGGTTGAGCATTGGGCGGTTTGTCCCTCTGGAACTCCTGAGAGAAGGGCAGGATGGTGCGCACAAACCTGGTCACACAGATGAAGAGTCGTCAAACACGTATCGCTAATGTTGCTGACAACCATATATAATGCACATGATCAGAAATTGCAGGTTTAAAATCACATCCTGACAAACAGACAGGCGAACACTTATTAAAGTTTCCTCTGCAGCCCTGCTTTAGATAATCTGCAGCAGTATTGTTTGAGTGGGGCTTAATCGATTAGTTGTTTGGTTCATAAAATGGTGTAAAATGTCAATTATAGTTTCCCAAAACTGAAGACGAAACTGAAAATTGTTGTCCAGACTAACAGTCCACAACCCAGAGATCATCAGTTTATTATGAGAGAAGACACTAGAAACTAGAAAATAATCAGATATGAGAAGATGGAACCAAAGAATTTGGG
The DNA here is from genome assembly GCA_030544235.1 of Lepturacanthus savala. Lineage (NCBI taxonomy): Eukaryota > Metazoa > Chordata > Actinopteri > Scombriformes > Trichiuridae > Lepturacanthus > Lepturacanthus savala. The sequence goes on from CM060481.1 coordinate 11,007,233, forward strand.
TATTTTCGCCCTAAATATGACTCAAATCAATTATCAAAATAAATGGAAATTAATAAAACAGTTTGGCAACTCATCAATTTATTGTTGCAGCTCTACTTTTCTGTTTATCACACATATTGCACTCAGAGATCATAACATCAGGGCCAAAACCAGCAAAGCATAATTTTGCTGCTAGGAATCCTTGAAGGAATCCTTCAAATGTTAAAACTTCAGAGAGACTTCAGACAAAGGGTTTTGACTACTGAAGTTGATCCTGAGTTTGCTACCATTTCTCACAATAGGACAATACAAGCAATTTATGTAAACTCAGGCTTTCGGCATTTATGATCAATATTTTCATCCCCTTGATTACTGAAGACTGAAAACTAATGATTGATTAGATTGATGACCATTAATTATAATTGCAGCACTCCAGCTGATGTTCAAAATGAATGGCTTCTGTTTTTTGTTGTTGTTATTTCTCTGTTGAACAAATGTCAAGAGTTAATTATCTATCTGTACAGTTTACCAGCAAATCACTCAAACCCCAGATAGGAAAAGGATAAAGTGGTAAGACCAACAGATCGTGTAACATGGCCCTAACTAACACACCTGTTGGTGGAGCCGTTGTAGCAGTAGTTGGGCAAAAAGTCATAGTTGAGTTCCCAGAAGACATGCAGTGTTATCCGTCCGTAGGGGGCAGACACATTGTGGTTGGCCTCGCGGAACATGGCGTCCAAGCTGTCTAGAGTCAAGAACTTACTGAGGAGCTTGTGTGTCAACCGATTGATGTCCAGAAGACCTTCTAGCTCCTTTAACCAAAAAAGAGACAAAAATAGTGGATGAATGTATGCCAACCCTTCTCTCCAGGGACACACTTTATATCGTAAGAAGGCGCCTTTAGAAACACACACATAAAAGAAAATGAAAGCTGCGAATGGATAAAATGAACACACCATGATTGAAGTGAGGTCCTCACTCTCGAAGCGATTGATGGCCAGCTCTAGAGACTTGTAAAGGGCAGCTGATACCCTCTGAGTTATGAGCCTGTTCAGATCAATGGAGCGGCCTAGAAGCTGAAATGAAATGAATGAAACCAGTTAGACAGACAGAAACAACATGACACCAGAATAGTGTAAGTGGAAGTACAGAGTGTGATAGATACCTGGACGTGCCGCTGCTTCAGCAGAGTCTCGTAGCGGTTGGAGGGCGGCCAGGGAATGTTGGCCCCTTGGTTCTTGCAGTCCGTTCTCAAACGCTTGTCAAGCAGGAGACTGAGGGAATCAGTTAAACACAGCAAGAGTCATATACAGGAGGAAGTGTGAATTTACCATTTAAAGACCCATTTGTTCTGAAGTGAACTGCATTTACAGCAGTGGTTTACAGTATATATATATATATATATATATATATATATATATATATATACACACACACATATATATATATATATACACACACACACACACACACAGATGTATATACAGATATACATCTGTGTGTGTATCCATTTATTCATATCATTTTTAGCTAGCTCATTCGACTTCTCTGCTAGCATGCATGCTAACTATGCCCCATCAGTGAAAATGTTCAGTTCAGATGTTACACCTGACTCTGATTGCTTGTAGTTGTGCATTTACTTTATGGGAAAAATATTTCCTTTAAACTAATCAATTTAAAATGTTGCTGATTAGTTCAGCTCCTCTATCTCAATCTTTTCACCTACCCCAACTGTAAATGCAGAAGTGCCCACTGGGTTGTGATAGGGTGTAGTGCATTGAAACACAGGTAAACCAACCACATCTTTGCTAAAAGAACAGAATGAAAGGAGGAGAAAAATTCCACACCAATTGTCACCTACCTTCCTGCTAGAATCTTGTAGTAAGCAAATATTTGATCAGCCAGCTTGTAGACAAACTGATCAAAGCACAGATTCACCTGAAATAACAGAATGGTTTAAATTAACTCCACATGCATATGCACCATCAAAGCTTTTTGGAGCATTTGTATTAACAGTTGCATAAAAAAAGCAATGAATACCCCATAATACGGACCCAAAATAAAAATGGATACCCATCACCTATTACCCCTTGGTTTTTCTGACAAAATCATCGGAATCACAGAATACATGTAAAGATGTCAAATTACAATCTGACAAATGCCAAACACAATTACCTCAGCTTCTATTTCATCATAGAGGAACTGCTTCTTGAATTTGGTCAGGGCGTAGTGTGCACTGTCATTGTATAAATCCAGAGGATACAGCACATACCTGGAGAGGGTTCAAGCAAAACACATTTTCATGCTTCAGTCTTTTCATCTGGATTCAAGAAAGTTGATGAAAGGACACAACAAGGCCTCTACATATTAGGCTTTGGTTAAAATAAAAACAAGCCAGATAAACGGTATTCTGACGACTCATTTAAAGATATTTAAAAAATCCAACCAGCAGTTGAGGAGTTAAAACCTCTTTTCGACTCAGTAGAAGAAAGCAGCTCAATCAGCCAAACTTAAGGCTTCAAAAAGTGAGCAAAGTCACTTCAGCTAGTTAAATGCTGTTTAAAGGAGGACTGAGACCAATCACACAAAGCTTGAAGCATTTCAATAAATGAGAATTACAGCTACAATCTAAGCATTTTGGGGTAAATAGTTCACAGCCTTTTAATTCCTGTACCAGTTGGGCTTGTGGCTTATATCAAAATTAGCCTTACTTGAATATAATCCTGCATTAAAAGATTTAAAACAGACATAAAAACATTCACTGTTAATCCTGATTTGTTTAGGGTTTTAAGATAAGAAGAAACATGCACTAGAGTTGCTGAATGCCTCTGTTCAGTCGAGATAATCTCACATAGACAGAACCTAAATTTGGCTAGAAAAGGCCAAAGACACAGTGTGGTGTCTTAGTTCACCCAGACATGAAATTAAACTGCCGAACACTTGTTTGTTTCGCAGAGGAAACAGGCAGTTAATAAAATCCATTGTTCCCAAGGTTTTCCCAACATTTCATCAGAGCTCTGAACTCCAAGCTCCAAGCTGTTCATCATCTAATTATTCACATTAGATAAAGCAGGGCTCCCAGACAGTCTTGTTTCTTGATGTTCAGAAAATAATGCAATGAAATTTGGAGATAAGAGGGTGACTGCAGGGCTACATGATTTTAGGCCAAATAGAGACAACACAAGCAGAAATATTGCAGTTTACGGAGTCAAATTTACTTCACAGTGACTGTCATCAAGATTTATGAATCTGATTCCACAGAGCACAAATATTTTTGTCAGAACCGAGTGGTGAAAAACATTGGTTCTTCTTCACCACTGCTGGATTCTCTTAACTTCTGCCCCTTTCACCCTGTGCTGTCTGTCACATGAAGAACACACTTTTGTCATTTGTTGAAGCAACTTAAAGAGAGAATAGGATAATTGGATCTAAGATAAGTTTCCCCACACAGTCCCTGACATTTTCCCTGTTTAGATAAGCATCCTTACTCCATCATGGAAGCTTCCTTGGTCTCCAGGATGTGGTCAGTGAGGATCCAGGGCATGGACATCTCAATGGGGAACTGGATCCTGCGGCCCATGGTAAGCTCCAGGAAGAACTCCCGGAACCAGAGCTGGGACAGGTCGCAACACTGCTGCAAGGTTTCTGGCATGGTAGAAATGGACAGACAGGTTTTATTAAAGGGTTTACATCATGAAAATGACTCCCAGGAGCTATGGAGTGAGCGATTTCTCCTTACCGCTGAAGTTTAACAGGTGGGTGTAAAAGAAGGACTCGCGGTGAAACTTCTCAATGTCCACGATGGTGGGGCCTTCCAGACTGCTGCGAAGAGTCTTCTTCGAGCCACTTTTATCAGCAATGAGAGACTCCAGCATAGTTCTCACCATGTAGAGCTACATATTAAAAAACAAACAAACAAGAAGTCACTCACAATAAAGTATAGTTGGTAATTTGTTGTTTAAAAAACAAACAAAAAAACGAGGGGGTTGAAATCCTATTAATGGCAGCACATCAGTGGTTTTACTAGCCACATCACAGATCCTTAAAATACCACTATTCTAATGTCGGTATAGGTAGGTGGCCAGCATAAAAGCTTTCCTCTCCCTCTCTCCTACACGTTGCAGTAATATTATTTAATTTAAAAACCTGCATGTAAATCAAACTGAATATTTACAGGGAATGTGAAATGTTTGTTTTTTTTTCTGGCTTTTCCCACATCTGCCCACATGTAGGGAGGCTATTGTACAATTTACTTTTGATTATATGGAACATTTTCTGAGACCGGTTTTAATATCTCTATCGCTTACTAATGGAAACACTGCAATTGAAAACTGTTGGTTTAATGTAGACAAACACGGAGGGTAATTGTGTTGCACCTGGAAACTATAGATTAGTTCTTGGAACTGAGCACTAAGCTGATAAATCTGGTTGGTTCATATGACATAAGGTATGGTACCATTATGATTGATAGTTCTACAGAAACAAAGTAAACATAGGATAATGCATAATACACAGGAGGGTGGTTTATGAAACCTTAGCTCAAATCAGGTGAACTACAGGGGCACCGTGAGCTCCACAAGCTTGATTATTCTTGACTGGCAGCTGCCTGGGTCATGGTGTGTAAAGACCACGGGGGTTGTGGGAAAGGATAATGAGAGGAATAATAAAGCGGTTTGGGGGAATGAGTTTTGGGGAGGCAGCAAGTGGCGCAGCAGGTAGAGCAGCCGCCCCATGTACAGGGGCTACAGTCCTCACCACAGGCGGCCCCTTCATGCATGCCTCCCCCTTCCTGTCTCTCTACTGCTATCAATAAAAGGCACAAAAAATATATATACTTTAAAAAAAGAAAATAAGTTTAGGAAGGTGAGACCTGTGTACTGGAGGGTCCCACGGCACGGCGAGGAACCTTGATATCAAAGCCACCCTTGGGATCTTTTTCCCCGCGGAGGGCAGGATCGTTGTGCGGCTCCCGGCCAGTCTCCCAGTCACAGATTGTCTTTCGGATGGCCTGGAGAACACTGAAGTAATAGAATGAATGTGGTTATGACTAGTTTTATTAGTTTGGGGTTTTCAAACATTGGTACACACACAGACAGGAATAGCTACATTCCACTGTGAATAATGAATGGGATAAAGTATGCCGAGCATATTGTTGCTCATGACATGTTTGCCGCAGGGCCTTAGTAGCTCAGTATGGGTTGGTTTATTGTACATTACAGAGATTTCCAAGGGAATAGCTTCACAGCAGTTAACTAGAGCTTTCAGGGATATCCACAGGAAAACAGATTCACAATCACATTTACAATAACCATGCAATGTAAAACAGGAGGAACATTTTCTAGATAAATGGTTATGACAACACAAATATAGGTTCTATTCATTCAAAAATTTAAATGGCTTGATTTATCATTCGCTCCTTATAGAGTGTAAAGAGACATATAGGCCTATACTCATTCTTCACAGATAAATGTTGGTAACTGAAGGCCGATTTGTCTCATGATCCGTACCTCTGGACAACGTTTTTCTTCTTCTTGATTGCCTGCCGCAGCGGGTCTCGCAGAGTGACTTGAGAAAAGTCCTGCAGAGCCGAGTAGATGGTGTGGCGGATGGCGTGATTAAACACGCTCTCCATGCGTCCCATTAACACCTGCAGCCCCTTTATCATTGCCATCACCTGCCAAAAAAAAAAAACGCAACATTCATCCAGGTCAAGACTAGTCACCGATGTACATGATGGAGCGACGATATCGTCGTGTTGGGGCGACCACTGACCTCCACAAGGGCAAACTTCTCCTCGCTTGTGTAGTTGTATCTGGTGGCTCGTTCGTATTCTTCAGCATTGTCAGGGCATTCCTTGTTTGAGTACTTGTCTGTGGGATGAACCAGTTTCCAGGAGTACTGTGGGAATGTCAGAAAGTTTAACAACTGTGTCCTGGACAAAAATTAAATAGAATCAAGCAATCAGGAAGTGATGAGCTATTCATTAAAACTACTACCAGTACAATATTTAACTTGATTGGCGCTTTGCCCATTTAGAGAGGGTTAATTCCTTGACCCTGGAATAAAGGGGGTCAAAAACTTTTCACCTGACTTGACGTTCAACACTTCAATAAGTCTGCATTCACACTTGATCAGGCGATGCATAAACAGGCTGTGCAGAGGGGGTGTGTGCGTTTGTGTTAAAAGCTGCAATAACCAGAAAATAAGTTGCATATCTCTCATTCACCAGCTTTCTCACTAGCACCACTCACTCTTCATTCTTTCTGTTACTCATCCGACCGCTGCTGCTGTCTTCAACCATTTAATCTTTTCTTTTTTACCTATTGTTCTCTCCCCTTTGTTAAAATGAATCAGGAATTCAACAGCAACTGTATCAAACAACCTACTATTTTCTACTTTATACTATTTTAGGGTCTGACTAATCTGATTAGGTTTTTTTTAGGAGTTGTTTTTTTTTGTTTGGTACCCCATAATGTGCATTTCTCCCTCAGCACAAACGAACTGGTGAAGTCTCAAACCTATATTTTCCCTGCATTACCTGATCCTGTGTGAAATGCAGCCATTCCTAAGTCAATACACGCAGCAAGTCTGATGAATAGCTCTTGAGATATTTAAAATTTAACCCCCCAGACAGACAGACAGACATTCCCTGCTTTCTAAAGAGGGATGAGTTGGATGTAATAAAACCTCATCAATAAAGTCTCAACAGAAATTATTCACTCCATTAATTTTTAATTAATTCTTCTCACCACTTCCATGACATGGGCGCTCCACTGGGACAGCAGCTGCATGCCCTGCAGGGCCAAGTCAAACAGCTTCCTGTACTCAGCATCTGTCTTCTGGGCTTCCTGACGCCCTGATCCGGTCACCACCTACATGGACACCAATTAACACACTTGTTCAGAACACTGAGCAATCCATCAAATCTTGACAGTGCAGCTTAGTGAAGATAATTAAATGATTCAGTATGTTACGGATAGACAGACAGAGTGAGAAAACCCTACATAAAATAGCATCAGGGAGGATGAGATCATTAAAATTACTTTCCGCATTCTTGACATTTCTGTTTCCAGTAGAGTGATGAATCTCCTCTGTGAGTCAGACGGATAAATTTACATTTGAATCACACTTGATTGTGACTCTCTGAAAATCCAGCAGGGCAAGACATTTGCAGAAAAGCTTGATGTATCATGGTTGGGAATTCAAATGTCCCATTAATAAAAGATGACTCTTAAACCCTACTTGGTGATTTTGTGACAAAGCAGTTGGGTACTGGATGTACTGTATTCTTTATTAATGAGAAAATATCCAAGTGCACATATCACACTCATCCCGAAGACAATCTAACACCTGGATGTCTCACTTTAAGCCCTAAGGACTTCCATACTAACCTCGCTGTTGCTATAGCGAGCCAGCTCTGAGATGAAGCGCATGTGATCCTCGCGGATCTGAATCATCTGCTCACAGATATTGTACTGGGGGCTGCTGGATATAGACGTGCAAGTCCACCTGGCGAATAAAACACGAGAGTAGAGTGAGGAATTAGGTATATATGCTAGGTGAAAAAGAAATAACACCCAGGAATATATAAAGAAGAAGAAGAAGTCTTTTGTCTTAAGTCAAGAAATAGACAAGCAGCAACAACCTCATCAAAAGAACACTTTTTTAATCTTAATATTTTAATATATCTACTTGGTAATCCATATATCTGTCAATGACCCTCACTCAGAGACATGTCTTGACCCTGAAATCAAATCGCATCTTTTGCTCTTACCTGGATTTGTTCTCTTCAAAATGAGCGCTGGTCTTGATGTACCTTGACAACTCAATCTGCATGTCTCCGAACAGAGGAACCACCTGGAGTTGCTGCAAACAAAAAACAACTAAGGTCAAACCCACCGATTTCCGAAGCAGAAAACTTCAAAGTCAAGTGCGACAATTTCAAAGGAACACTGATTCAATACTTGAGTCACAGCATAAAAGGGGTCTTGCGGGCTATTAGTTTATTCTGTGGGTCCTTTGAGAAAATGTAATGGATGAATATGAAAGCATATTATGTAAGACTTAGTATCTATTGAAACTCTTTTTGGTGTGTAAAGCCTGTTTTACATTACAGTTCTTTAACTAATAACAAATAAGGAAATGCTTAATTAATCAGCAGTACTATCATGTTCTCACACTTCAAGTGTAATAGAGAAGAAACTGATTTCATGGAGCCACTTTATGGCCACCAAACATGAAGATACAATTATAATCAAAAATCCCATAATATCGAAATTATACTAATGTGACCAAATGTATCTAATGGTACTTGAGATGTAGTGCTGTGTAATTTACCTTAATAATAATAAATATTTATTTTTTAACACATATACACGTCCACACCTTAAAAAACTTGTCAATCCTGGTGAGGTTAATTCTCTTCTTGGCATCTAGTTTGTAGATGTTGCTGCTGTTCCCGTCCATGAGGTACAGGCCGAAACCCATTACCTGGGAAATGGGAACAGTGGTTATGTGTAAAATCCATTACTGTCAACAATGCTCTGGTGAATTATTCAAGGATCATTCAATATCACACAGTCATTAACCAATTGGCTTGCTTACTTTGAGCAGCATGTGCTTCTCACTGGGAGTGAGGTACATCTTGTTCTCATAGTAATCAACGCACAGGTTGACGATGTCAGCCAGCAGCTCTTCGTATCCATTAATCACTTCCAGCTGCTGCTGCAAAGACTGACGGACAGTATAGAACACACTAATTGATGAATCAGAATACAACTTTCAACTGATGATTTTAATATTCTGCATATTCATCTAATTATATCTGGCTATAAAAGACGTGATTAACAGAGCGAATAACAGCTATTTAAGGTAATGTTTAATCACAAAAGTTGAATGAACAGCATGATGCATGTCTGACCAACCTGAGTGATTTTGTTGTGGTTTGCGAGGAACATGGACAGGTTCTGAGACTCCTGAATGGACGAGGGCTCGGACATTTTTCTGAGGAACTGAGCAGCACTGAGCGAAGGCAAGACAGAGATCTTGTTTTAATTTGCTGCCATCTAGTGTGTGTTTCGGTTATTGAAGTACTAATAGTGTGGGAAGTGTCTGAAGTACCGTTTGTAGGCAGAGTGGTCATTCTTGACGCTGCACTTCATGTTCTTCAGCTCATCCAGCACGGCGAACATGTTGATGAACTTTCCGAGGGTGAGCAGGTACGCCTCGGAGACAAAGTCCTTCCTGCGCTCCGTGTGACACAGACGACGGACCTCCCCGCAGAAACGGTCAATAGCCGTGCGCTGGAAGAGAGAGCGAGAGAGGTTGTAGGCAAGGTCGATGCAGCGTTTATGGTGAATCCCTGCTGCTGATTATGTGACGTTACCTGGAAGTACATGAAGCTCATCAGCTTGTTGACTTCAGGCTCCAGGACCTCCACGGTCTTCTCATAGATCTCCACTCGGTTGGGCTGTTCGTTGCATTTCACCTTTCACAGAAAGAGCCAAAACTTAAAGAAATGCTAAGGAGAAGTGAGTTTAAGTGACCGAAAGACACAATTGTATCATATTGGACACAAAAGCAGTACAAGAAAACCAGGACTACCTGTGGTATCGCACGTGAGCAGCTCCTCCAGGTGTAGAGCATGATGGCATAGCTCTGCCCCTCCTCCAGCATTTCATTCTAATGCAAGAAACAAAAGTAAAGTTAACACTCGCATCATTGTAAAACACCTTCTGTAAAATGTCCCATCTGGAAAAAATCTAACTCACATACAGTACATAATGACTAAAGCATGCATGCACTGTTGCGTCCTTTGTAACTCATTTGTTCCCAGTACATGGAAGCGAGGTGTTCTCAAACCAGAGCTGCTTCCGTACAAAGTGCTGTTTGATTCAGCAATTATCCCTCACCAATTAGACACAAAGCCCCACTATTCCTACTAGACAAGGCCCAAAAGCAGCCGTTTGTCCCCTGGCCCGTTAGAGAGCCTTGCTCCAGGCCCTGGATGAGCTGGTTAATGACAAATGCTCTAATGGGACAGGGACAAGCCCAATTCCAACAAGTCTTTCACCCCTTTCTGATGTCTTTATTTTCTCTCAGAAGTTAGACAGAGAGAGAAGTGACACTCAAGAGGAAGCCGCAGTCATTTATCTTATATGTAAACCTGCTACCGCACCATGCTGGAGTGGACGGTGGCCTGCTCGATATATCTGGCGATGCCTGTGACGAACGCATTTCGGTCCTCAAAGTTGGTGTTGAAGTTGGGCTGTGGAAAGAAAAATGACAAGCATGAACACTGGAACACATTAAGCATATAACAGATGAAATATTCTTAGGCTACGAGTGACTTGATTATAATACTATTCTACAGCATTTTATTATTATGGCTTAATCAAGTATTTGCATTTATTATTGCTTTCCTTTCTAAATTTAGCATGGATATGATGAGTGTTAACTATTGAAGGTTTGCTCATAATGAAACTGCTGATGTCTCTGACCGATGATTATTATGAAATAATTGCCTGCCACAGAGGAAGTGCGCCTTATCAGTCTGCATACAGTACATGAGAGGTCGCACGGCGGTAAAACGCAGCTGTCGGCACTGACCTGGTACATGACCGAGGAGGGGAGGGGCTCAATGCATGGCTGCTGGTCCGGGAGCGGCAGCTCCTCCAGCAGGTCCACGTTGGACAGAGCATCCTCTAAGGTCACGGTGGATGCCATGCTGAGGAAAAAAAAAAAACAAAGAAAGACAGATGTTTACAAGACATCATGCGTCTGTGTTGGCTTGTTTGTTCACTGTGTCCATGGAAACGAGGAAGAAAGCGGCCATAAAGGTTTCATCATGCATTTCTTTCAATCAATGTCTGAATTAGGTACAGTTATCATGCACTTGGGGCAGAGCCGTTTTGCAATCTCAAACATACAGGTGCAGAGGACCTGTATGTTTGACCTTTATGATCAATTTATTTTCTGTTTTCTAAATTCTGTATTTGTTATTTTAGAAAACAGAATAGGGGCAACAGACTGAAAACACAAATATTTATCTAGACCAGGAAATCACTAAAAATCTAATTCAATACTTTTCCACACTGTGCAGGAACCCTGGCTCTACTATCCTCCAGTAGCAAGATTAAATGGTAGCTTCACATGACGCTTTGAGTTCCCCTTTGTGTAAACAGCGGTCAGACTGCATGCATTTTACTTTGTTAGACTTTGCAACACTGGTACAGCTGCAAATGAGGTGGACAGATAGTAAACAATACACATCACATTCGCAGCTGTTAATCTTACACACTACACATTATTTGACGTTTGTTAGAGTTTTGCATATGCACATGCCTAGAAACTGCATGTCATGTATTTTTGTGCATTTTTACTTTGCGAAATCCCTGATGACAGTTTAATTTCTGCAGAAATTGATGAAACCATTCATAAACAGCTCTTAGCAAGACTGTTTTTGGTCAATAAATAATGTGTTTAATGAAAACAGATTAGCAGTGCATCAGTCAGGGACGGGGTCTGCTTTGGTTTGCATTTCTCATACTGCTGCTGACTGCTGACTTTCCGACGTCACAGACACTAAACAATCAAAAAACCTATTGCAATCAGAATTGACGGTGAGTCAAACAATCCACAGCGACTAACCCGCCAACACAAAAGCCCTGCGTTAACGGATCCAGGGTCAGAGGAGGTCACTGACCTCCTGCTCTGTAGATGGAAGCATAGCACAGAGTGCAAAGAGGAGAGAGGCTGCATATAATTAAAAGACTACTATTAAATAATTACATCTGACGCACTGACAAAGATGTCTTTGGCAGCTGATATTAAATTGTCAAAAGCAGATTACTTGTTTAGAAAGAAATAATAAGCCAGTTGCTGTGAATATTTCAGCTTGATGTTTGGAGCCTCAAAATCTTCCATAGAAATAAACAGAGTAATAGATGTTAGTGGAACAAAGACAATCTAGATTCAGCTCCCTATAATATGACTTTACCATATTTTATGCAAAGAATAAAGAAGATGGTCAGTGGAAGCCAGAGCATGTGGTCTACAAAGATCTGTTATAAATACTGTGGCATGCATCAAGCATTCAGAAAAACAGAAATGCACACAGCTTAAATTCAGAAACTTTGACATTTCATGGCTCATTTTTACTTCTTTGACTTCATGACATCTGCCTGTAGCGGCTCCCAGAACAGCCCACCTGCCCCTACTGTCACACCCATTTTTCCATCAGCTAAATCAGCAGAGAGGCTTATGAATATTTATATGACAGACAAAATGTGACCCGTGTTTTCTGGAGCTCCAGTGAGGCGCTTGACAGAATACGGTAGGTAGAGAAAAAGGTAGAGAAGAACAACTATGCAAGGATTTCAAATTTTTAAATTCAACTTTGCAAATATTTTATGAGAAAAGAAATGCATTCGACACATTTAAGGCCTCAACAATGGAGAGCAATGGTCAACATAAAAAAAACTATTTGTTATAAAAACATCTGCAGGAAACCTTTAAGGGCCCTTGGTTCATTCAGCTACTTTACATTATGTATAATTTCAATAATGACTTTTAAAAGGTACAAAACCCTACAAGGTAGAGCTGCAATTATTAATCAATTAATTGAGTAGTTTCCAACTACTTTAATAATAGATTAATCGCTTTAATTCTTTTTTTTTCTTTTTTTTTTTTAAGAAAAAACGTTCCAAATGATCTGATTTCAGCCTCTCAAATATACATTAATTCTGTTTTCTTTAGTACTATTGTGGACTATTACTAATTAACTGTTGTGGACATGAAATCAATTAAGAGAGAAAATAATCAACACATAAATCTATAATGAAAATACTCATCAGTTTAAGTATCACATCTCAAACATATAAAGTTCCAAGTTTGGACTGAAACATATTATTTTTGGCTCTTTACTCCAGCACAATGAACCTGAAAAGACACAGTTGCTACTTTTACACACACTAGCAATTTGACTATAATGTGATTAGGAGACAAACACCATACTCAGATTATGTTAATGTGATTATACTCGTCGTCTAAATAAGCAGCAAAATTTGCGGATTACACCGATCAATCAGATCTGATAAAGGTGCACATGTGCAACCATGTAGCATAGTACCGACAATGGTAATGGAAAGCAAAAAGGAACATTTCAATTCTACATTATGGAGTGCATGGGAAAATAAACCAGACAGTTAAACAGAGCTCTAGTGTGTTCATTATTGACCTGAATGTAATAAAACAGGAAGTAAACAAAATTAGCTGAATTTAATTGAGGTTATTAAATATGAGTTGCTATCTTTGCAATCATGTTTACAACATAATTGCAGTTATGTCTTAATTAAAGTATTGTCCATAATCGCACTACAGTGCACATGTCAACGTAACCACTGGCTGTTATACTACTACTGTCATACTGGGTGAAAAGTGCAAGAACCATAACCCTTTAATACATGATATAGTTTCTCTGCTGTTGACCCAATAAAACCATAGATTTAAAGCTGAAAGTCGGTACTTGATGCTCATTAGAGCTATGATTAGTGGATTAATCAATTAGCTGCCAACTACTACATTAACCACCAACTATTCTGACAATTGATTTATCGATTTGAGTCATTTTTAACATGAAAACTTCTCAAATCTGATTATTTTCTGGTTTCTTTAGCTTTGGCAAACAGTAATCGACATTTTACACCATTTTATTAACCAAACAATTAGTCAATTTTTTCAATAACCAATAGATTAATAGTTGTTGGTTGCAATCCTAAATCCTTATAGTCATCTCATTGCATTTCATATCATATTCAAAGCCAATGAAACATAAAATGTGTTGCTTACTGTTGTAATAGTTATTCAACAGTAGAGTATAAATAGGTTTGGTTAGTTGCAAAATACAGTTTTTGACAGAGAGGAGAGAGGAAGTCAGATGGGAAGAGCAAAGATTAAGATTTGATCGTCTTTTTTTAGTTTGACAAACTGAACTGCAAACAGGGAAGTAAGCAGCGTATCAGCGACAAAACAGGGAAGCATGAATCACACATGTGATGTGGTGTCTACTTCTTGACGCACTGAGCATTTAAGATGATGTCCAAGAAACTGAAAGTAGAAGACGAACACATACACAGTCCTGCATTTTTTGTGCTTGGAGACCGTTCGCATGGAAACACAAAAAATAAAATACATATGATATGACAAAAGATCTTACCACAGCAGAGGCAACTATTGTTGAGCCTTTTGGTCTTTAACCACAGAAAGAAACTGTGTGCATTTAAAAAAAAAAAAAAAAAAAAAAGGAAACCTGCTGACTTTTACTTTAGCAGTTCCTCTTAAAGCCTGCAGCCTCTGGAGCTGTCTCCTCTTATCAAACTAAGAGGCAGACAAGGGACAAATTAGAGTCATGCCTCTTAAGTGTTAATTTAGCCTGCCAGGTTGTTGGCCACTAGGCCCGCTGCTGAAGTCACACACCGTGTGTTTGTAGGGCTCCTTCAGTAATTACACGGTAAGGAGCTTAAATCACTCTCAAGTAGATAACCTAGGAGTGTAAGAGGAGGGCGTGCACAAGCCACCACCACACAACAGCATTAATAATACCACAGACAGCTGAATTAGGCCTCTTTCACTTATCAAATCATTTTATCAGACAAGATGAAAGATCAAGAGACAAGAGAAATGTCAAAGCAAAGACACTTTATGCTATTACTTCATGTCAAAAAGAAAAAAAAGTCCTGTATAAAACTGTGTAGAAGTATGTAGGCCTGCAACAAACACGTGATTTATTAAGCATCGTTTTCCCTCAATTAATTGAATAATTGTCCGGCCTATAAAATGTCAGAAAATAGTGTAAACAGAAACAAAACTAAAATGTTTTGTTTTGTACCTTCCCAACAGCCTTTCAATATACAGTTTGCAATCACAGAAGGCTAAAGAACATATAGAATCAATTCACAATTAAGAAGCTGCAAACAAAAACTGTTTAAAATTATAAATGCATATAATTTCTTTATATATTATATTGTTTTTGTTGTTTAACTCTTTTTTCTGAGGTTGTGGTGTCACATCATTGTTGTAATGTGTTGGATGCATTTTGCCTGTACTAAATTCTTTGACTATTTAAAATATTGTTATATTGTAATATCTAATTAAGTTCAGCCATTTCATGAATTGTAGGAAAATAATAAAGTAGTATTGCCCAGCCCTAGCTTAGCTTTTTCCAATGTTGTGAGCAAACTTCCATTCACCTCCATTGTAGTAGGAACAGCAGCAGAAATGTTGACAGATAAGCTATCTCAAAACCTCAGAAACTGAAACTAGCAGCGTGGCTGCATACCCCTACGAGTTTATGATTACAATATGTGGTACTGTTTAGACTTGGATCACACCTCAGCAGTTGAAAAGATTAATATAGCACTTCAACAGGTTTTGCGTCAATGAATAGCAGCAGATCACACCATCATAGATTATTTCACATCTGAAGACGTGCAGGAAGCAACACATAAGCCACACAACATTTAGCTTTACTCAAAGGTGCCAAACTGTTGCAATAAAAAAAAGCTTGCTGCATCCAGCCACTCTGAAGGAAGTTGTAGACGATTCTATAGAGGTGTCATAATCTCCTTCAACACCTTGAACATAAACCTGCATTTGCAAGATATTATGTTGCGGTTATCACTTATCAGTGCAAAATATATCCAGACGCTGTCTTTATTTGGTTCTGACTTGACATATGCAAAAGGAAAAGGAGAAAAAAATATTCTCAAAGAAATTAACTTATTTTTGGGGGAATCTCATCCTCATCCAAACCTGCTTTAGTTGAGCCTTCTTAAGAGCTTTTGACAAACCTACATGCTCATATAAATTCAGTAAAGATGAAACCCAGAGCACACAATGTGGTATATCAAATGAAGTTTGCCATTTTAAACCGACTTCCTTTAAGCAGAAATTCAACCAAAGGAAGACACCACTCTCACCACATGACAACAGATGTGGCTTTTTACTATTGTCAAGCCTCATCACCCTCTCACCTTATATTCTATTCAACAATGCATAAACGGCATAGGGGATGTGACTAGAAAAGTTCTCAACTTCTTCTTACTCTCATTTGCGTATGTTTAGATGATGATAATTACGTTGTTTTTTTTGCTTGTTTTATATATTTTTCATCTAAAAATATGTTCAATAAAGTGATTTAACAAAGTCCTGTTCGGGCACACACGTTTCCAATTTTTTTGTTGCACACTAAACACAGCATTTACACCTAAAAGGGACAAAATATTTTGAAAACACCACTAGAAATACATATCTTTAAATATCTATGTGATGTATGTTTTTTGGAAACGCTTAATGAGTGTGTTGGTGTGTACAGTGAAAGCCTGAATGCAACACCAAGAAAAAGGTGCGAAATACACTCGGGTTCCTGAACACAACACCTGTCCAGCTACGGGCATTCACAAAGCAACAATATATATATAGTTTACAGTGTATTTCTAACATAAAAACGAGTAGCTTGGATAATTAGATGTAAATCAGAGCTGACTGAGGTGGAACCTGCTGCCTCCATGTCGCCGTGGTGAGTTCAGGCTCCGAGCCTCGGCCTCAGATTACTCAGCCACCGCTGACTCGGGCCTGTGAACCAGGAAAATTGCAGCTTGGCACCGCAACAAACCCGTGGAACCGTGTTAGAATTCTGATAAAAAAAAGCGCGTTAAACGATAGTTTTTAAGTGTTTAAGCCGAAACAAAGCGACGGTATGAAGGCTACACCCAAAGCAGCAACGCCGCACAACTTTTTTTTTCCTCCCTCCGCCGTGGGGGAGTTAGCTGGAAACTCAGTGAAACAACTTCTCGATGAATCACTCCTACTCACCCGGAGCTGTCGGTGTTAGCAGGAAAACGTCGCGTCTGTTCACCCGTCTACAGAGCCATTCAGCCGGGGACTTTCACTCCGTCCAGCGACCGCTTTAAGTCCCGGTTTTTGTAAAGTTCTTACTTTTTTTCTCTTCTTTCTCCCCCAGTCGTCGGCCAGAGGAGTGTTTCCTCGGTGGGTGTTATTATCATGGGCGGGGGAGAGAAGTCGAGCAGGGAGTTCCTGTCCCTTAAAACAGGGAAACTCAACAGGAAACTCCGCTCTGAAGCTGCGATGCTGGACTCCTCCACTAGGGCAGGAGAGGAGGAAAAGAGGTGAAGTCACTGGAATGTACAGTAGGGACAGGCCTCAATATGGAGGGTGATTAGTGCCCCCCCCCCAAAAAATAGACCCCATTAAACAGTCTCATTTAATACTTGTTACTGTCATTTCTGCCTTTAGGTTTTATGTTATACTGTTATTAAGGAAAAACAGACTGAAAAACTCTTTTGCCATCAAATCTACAATAGTATATGTCACAAACACACATGTATATGTCTACTACTATATGTAACTCTTCTAGTCATATAAAATATATATTATTTCCAAAGTTATTATTTTATTATTGTATTATATGCATGTGTATGTATATGAAGTTTATTTGTATAGCACATTTCAACAACATGGTCATTCAAAGTGCTTCAGATACAACATTAAAAGCATAAATATACAATTTAAAAACAGTTGGTTAAAAGTGAAAATGTTCAAATTAATTAATAAAGATGATTAAAAATCAAGAATTTGAAACTAAAAACTAAAAAATGTTTAAAAAAGAGTTCATTAAAATGGGAATAATCCAAAATTACAACCACAACAATAACACAATTATAGTGCAGTGGAAAATAATTACAATAATAACAATAATAATTACATTCAATTACATCAGCGATAGGCAGCAGCAAACAGAAAGGTCTTCAGCTCTGACTTAAAAACTGTTCTGCAGTTCTCTGGGAGTTTATTCCAGATGTTTGGGGCATAGAAACTGAACGCTGCTTCTACACGTTTAGTTCTGACTCTGAACAGAGAGCAGACCTGTCCCAGATGATCTAAGAGGTCTGGATGGTTCATATGGGATCAGCAGATCAGAGATATATTAGGTCCTGGACCAGTCAGTGCTTTATAAACTAGTAAAAGTATTTTAAAATTAATTCTATGGCAGACAGGAAGTCAATGCAAAGACCTCACAGCTGGAGTGATATCATCTACTTTTTTAGACTTAGTGAGAACTCTAGCAGCAGAATTTAGAATTAGCTGCAGCTGTCTGGTTGATTTGCATGTATATATGTGTGTATGTATAGATATATCCTTGCATATTTTATTTCTTATACATATTTTATATATTATATCCTTTATATTCAATATCGTACTTATAGCTTATATCTATTATACTTGTATGATAGTCCTAATATATTATATTTAGATAATTATATAAATCATAATAATGTATACAGAATAGGTAACAGATTTATTTATTTCTATTTTTCTAATAATTCTGTGTGCAATAATCTACTGACCTACCTCATACCATGTGCACTTTACAACAACCATGTAGCAATGACAAAGGTGTGTAAAAGCAATAACTTTTATTTTTCTTATTTGTTATATATTTTATTTTCTCTATGTATTTTCTCTAGGTATTTAGGGTGTTTTTTGTTGTATGTGATGTTTTGGAGCTTCAATTTGCCCGAGGGATCCTCCCAAAGGATCAATAAAATCCTATCTAATCCAATCAAATTTCAAAGTAATTAATTACAATACAATGTTACTGTATTTAAAATGTAAGGCATTCCACTATGATTGTATTACTTTTAAGTTACTCTCACCAAAATAACTGAAAACATAGATAGCCAAAGCAGGATTCCCCTAAAAAACAATCAACTCATACCAATGTTCTTTACTGTCATTTGAACATGTGGTCAGGACTAAAGCACTTGTGGGAAAAAAAGGTGAAGAAGAAACATGTGCAGCATCAGTGATAACACCTTCCTTCTTTTTTTTAATAAATTAGACTCAGCGTTCATTTGTAACTGGTTATTTATCAAAATATATACTTGTACCTAGTGTTTAAAGGAGACCTGGCGGTTAATTGAAACACAGCTATGATAATTTATGGTAACTAGAAACTGCTACATGTATTTTCTACTTTTCACATTGTTTTGGTGGACAGAGACGTCTGAAACCCATATACTTATAGTGTAGATTACATTTTATTTAAAAGTAAAAAAAAATGTATAAATTCTGCATACTCTGTCTTTAAAGACACTACAAATAATATTAGTAATAATGCATTTAATTTGTACTGTACTATGTATAAAAATCTGTAAAAAAAAATTTAAATTTTTTTTTTGTTTTTTTTGCATTTTGAGAATTAAATGGAAATAATGAAACAGGAACTACCCAGTCATTGATAAATTTTCGTTTTAATAGTCATTGGAGATGTTTTGTATTATGATCAGTGGTATATCTGCTTATGCCTTCATACAGCTGATGATCCAGGACTTTATTGCTGCCTGTGAGGTACAATTCTAACCACTTCACCATCCTTAATAAAACTATGATCATCAAAATAAGATAAATAAGAAGGCTATATAAATGTACCTTTATGTTATCTATTTTATTTAAACCACACAGGAGCACAGGTTGTACAATAAGAAACTGTCATGTGCAACTATAGAAAACCAACAGGTCTAACTCAGTCGCATTTAAAAAGCCTTAACCACATGTTTCAGTTGTGGACCAGGTTTTGTCAGCGTCCTGTTCATGCTGCAACACCTCGAATGTTGGTTGCTCTGAACCACATCAGGAGAAATTACCTTCAGTGTGTTGATGACAAGCAATTCTGTTATTCCCTTTGATAGGCCTGTTGGTGACATGTCATCCCCCATTTACAGTATAGACAACCAAGTTCTGATTAGAATAGATGGAATTCCTACTGGCAAAAAACATTTGTCTTTAATTTCTAAAACAAAGGCTTTATCCACAGTGTAGGAGTTGAAGACAAGAAGGTTTGGAAATGTCAGACAAAAGGCTTTTTAATGGATATTAAACTTTTAGTACCATTTTTTCCAATTACAAAAAAAACTGTTAACTCTTAATTAACTTATTTTATCTTAGCGGTTGGAAAATACCCAAGGTAATAAATTGAGCTGTATTAATACTTGCAGTTGAACAGTTTTCACTTACCTACATTAGCATATTCATGCAGTGTACATATAAATCAGTGTACTATGCCCTGGCAATCCAATTCAATTGAAATGACCATAAAATAAAAATAATAATAATAAATAAAAAGTCTGTAGGATTTTCGTGTATCAAAATAATTTATAACCAACTAGTGAAGTGTTTTATCTGCAGAGATTCTGTCCTCTGCCTGTATTTTCTGATTTTGCTGTGTTCAGGACAGTTAGATTCACTACACACAATGTCATCTTACAACAATCCATTTAGCTGTGCACCATTTTCCTTTCAAGGACAGAATTGTTAAGCCACCAACAGCAATACGGAGAGATATGAGTTTTCAAACCAAAGCCTGAATTTCAGAGCAAACAAAACAATACTTAATTGCAAACTTTCTCAAATATCCACCCAATAATTCCAAATTAGTTGATAACAGTCAATACTAATAATAAACCTGCTTTAGAAAGCAAGCTGGAATATGTTAAACAATAGACTTTACATATACAAATAAATCATAGCATAAGATTTATTGTGCTTCATATATAACACATAACAACCAACATAAAAAACCATCATTAAAAAAGACCTTTACAATAAGTACATAGTATTTACAGTAAGCTGTTGTGTAGTGCTGTGCGGTCATAAGCAGCTTGTTTGACTATAGCCCTCGAAAGACACGTATTGTCCTCCAATGCCATTCAGTCCAAGTCCATCTCCAACAGTCTGATCAGATAGTGACATCATATGTTGTACATCATCATGGGACAATGACAGCAGTCACAGAAAAGAGTAACGACAGAGAAACAGACAGTGGAGTTCAGCTTGTTTGTGCTAAAGCGGCCACACGCCTGATTCCTCAGCACTGCTCGAAGCCTGCCATCAGAGAGAGAGCCAGGGACTCCACTGCACGAAAAACAAGGAAGAACCTTATCACCTCCATGTTAACAAATCATAAAAATCGAATGTGTAGTTTATTGGAAATGGAAAAAGTCTATTAATTCAACTGAGAATCAGTGATACTTACAATGAGGAAATGATCCACGACATACAGCCTTATTGAGTATTGTTACGAGGAACATGTGACAGTTTTTGAAATCGGACTCCATTTTATCAATGGACTCAATCCTGCAATCAAAACACAGCATTTAGACACAAAAGGCTTGCGGATAAAGTTAGATTCAAGACGTAGGTTTCTGGCAGGTTCTTCTGAGGCAGTTTTTAATTTGCTTGGAATAAAAACATACATATGTGGTATATGAACACCTCTATATAAGTGTCTACTTTTATTGCTCAAAGATACAATATACGCTATAAATTACAGTTTGTTGCTTCTCTCCAGTCTACATGAGAGCTCTTACTTCCAGGCCCCAAATCCAGCTTGCCACCGGTCGGAGAAGATCAGGACCAGATTGAGAACCTTCATTATCGCCTCCTTCACAAAACTGACCTGAGAGCAGAGGACAACATTGGTTGAATGGATTGTTTCAAATGCATGTAACGAGCCTATATGAACAGAGACTACAATAACACGACACAGATGATTTATGTGAAGTTTACCTTCTCCCTCAATAAGCAGCGGTCATGAATGGTTGCTAAATATCTGTAATGGATCTTAATGAGCTGATCCAGGTCCTTTGCTTCCTGTACTTGATGCTGGAACTCCAGTCCTGTGCTGTGCAGAATCTGTCAAGAAACAGTGTAGACAAGTCAAAGGTTATATAAGAATCGTGAAGTTCAATTTAAAGGCATTACTGCGTGAATTATCCTCAGATCGTTTTCCATAGCGCATCATATCATAATTCAGGTGATTTCCTACATTCCAGACACCTATTGTTTTCCATCAATTCCCACGTCTGTACAAATCAGTTTGCATTTGCATCTGAAGACCACAAAACGTGGTTATTTCTTGTTTGACAGTTTAATCTAAATTCTGGTAAATTGGACTGTCCCTGAGTCCATCACCAAGTGTCTCATTTTGTACACCAGTACACCATAATACAGTCAGGACAATGCATTTTGGAAACAAGTGGGTAAGTAGGACAACATGAAAAGGGCCATTGTAGGTTAAAAAAAAAAAACAGAGAACCAGGGGAATTCAGGATTAAAGGTCCCATATCTAGAAATTAAGATTTGAATTGCTTTTTGATCATAAGGAAGGTAGTATATAAATACTGCCCCATGTTTTAAAACAATCAATCTACAGAGAAATGTGTAAAAATGTGAGTAGACTTTAACCGCCCTGGCATCCTTGTATAAATGATTATACATTAAGTCACCAGTAACACCATGTAATAATAGGAATGCAACAGAGTAGCTGGTAAATGGGGACAAGCTACGCTCATCTTATATATTTTACAGTATCACTTTAAGTGAGGTGAACACATCTGCAACATCTGTAGTAGCATCACATTAATAGGACATGTGTGTCTGCAGTTTTCTAAGCACACAGTCACCTCTTCAAACTCCACAGAGAATATTTGATTACTTATGTTTTTTCTAAATAATTTGTGAGATTTCTCCTTAGAATCATGACTTTTTTTCAACCATGTGTGGTCCTTTAATTATAGTGCAACACGGCTGATGAAATAAATGGAAAAGCTCAGGTGAACATAGGATGAATGGCTGAATTCCGTTTAGCTGCTTCAGTTTCAGGGTCCTGATGGTATAATCATACATGCTGGGTTACTGTCAAGTCTTCCTGGGAGACTTGAATATAACGGCACGTCCATTAATATATTTAGTAACACCTGCGATGAAAAGTCAAAATGTCCATTGCTCGTCTCACCCTGGTCATGATGTAGTTGTGAAGACTGTTGACAAAGTGCATCAGTTTGACCCGCAACAAACACATCCGATGAATCTGCTGATTTAAAGACCCTTTGACCTTCACTTCCTCGGCCAAAGCTCCTTCCAGTTTCTTAGTGATGTTTGTGAACTCTATGAGAATTAAACATATTTCACATATTAGAGAAAACCCTCAACATAAATGCAGTAAAAATTCATTGAATTCATAGGGGACATAATATATCCTTGCATTATAAACTGACTTTTCATACATATTGTATAATTTTTTAATAACCCTAAGTCATACCACTGAATCGAAGTTTGTCCAAACTGTATTTGGCCCATTTGATCTGCAGCAGGAGGAGAAACACCTGATTGTAGATCTTCTGACACTCTGAGCTGATCACAATGTCAACAGGCCAGGGGACCTGTGAGAAAATTATTAATAAGTAAAAATATAAGTAAATGTCTGATTGTCATTAAAAAAAATCTAAGGAAACACTGAAGTTGTTTACCTTGTAACTGAGGGTAAGAACTTCTAGATTATTTACAGGGTGTTTTTTCCTGGCAGGGTCGATGGTCTCCAAAAAGATTGACAATCTGAGAAAATATGAAAAAACTAAGTAGAGAAATGTTCAATAATACAACAACACACTGTCCTTTAACATTATTATTGAAATCTGTGATTTTTCCTAACACAAATACATGCAGTACCTGCTGCTGTCCTCTGGGTAGCGCTGTCCTACCGCCTCCTGCAGCTGAACGTTGAGAAAAGACAGCTGCTGCCAGCTCTCCTTCTCCTGCACTTTGTCAAAGATGGCCGTGTAGAAGTCGTACATGGTGTCTCCAGCTTCCAGCAGGAAATAGTTCCTCATAGCTTGGAGGTATTCCAGCAGCCTGTGGAGACAACAAAGAAGTGAAATAGTCTATATGCAGTAAAAAAAGGTAATTATTTAATGATTAGTACTCAATCATATAACCTCCAAACGTGATGCTTACTTGTAGTCTTTTTTCAGGGTCTTCATCAGGTTTCCACAGCACTCGATGTACCTTCTTTCGATGTGCGGGTAGAGGCAGGAACGCAGGGTGAGCTCAAACGTCTGGCAGGTGACAGCCTGAGAAGAGCGGTCCACGATAAAATCGCCTCCGGAGAAGCGCTCGTGGAAGTCGCTCTGCTCCAAGTAGAGCCTGAAGGAAAATACAGGCCAGAGCCACTTAAGATTTTAGAAAGAGTTTATCCATTCAGGTCCGACACAAAATAAATATAATCCTCTTGAAAATCAAATTATCTTTAGACAGTGCCTGTTGAGAGATTATGAAACCTGCAGCTTCAACAAGGCTTTACATATTGGTTTTTGAAATTGTTCATGTAGTAAGATGAATGTTCTACTGCAGTTTTAGATAAAGTGTTTTCAGTTTTCATTATAGAGTTTCATTATGTTTACTTCTATCACCAGCAGAACAAATGTCTTCAGGCTTCAAGTTGATACATGCTTGGGAATTTACCTCAGATTTATTATTTCGATCAGTGTTGTTGTTATGCCAGTACTTGTTAGCTAGTCAGAGCTGAAAACATTTCTGTTTGCTGCTGCCAATTACTGGTGTCATTTCTCACTGCACTGTAAATTTGTTCTTGTTTTCATTTTTTATTTGATTTTTTTAATCAACTGTTTTTAAATTGTACAATTTTGTTCATGTGTTTTATATCATTTTTTAAATTTGTAATATTATTTAATTTTAATTAATTTTTCTCAGTTTTTATTTAAAATTTTAGATGCCTTTCAATCCACTGTTTATAAATTATATGTTGATGCTTTTAATGTTTCCTGTAAAGCACTTGAATAACCTTATTGTTGTTGAAATGTGCTATACAAATAGAGTTGCCCAGTATTCAGCAGACTCTTTAAATGTTGCAATTACCACTTACCTGGCAAAGTTGATGGCCAGCAAAGGATCATGGACGTCATCGATCTCCAGATGCTGCGCAATGATGGATTGCATCTTTATGAGGCTCCTCCTAGTGGCCAGTTGTTCAGTCACCGTGTCTGTTGGAGATTCTTCTTGGCTACAGAGGCGTGACTGCACTGACTCCAGGAACAGTGTGTATACACTCTTCCTCTCTGCATCTGCAATGTAATATATAGTGACTTGTTTTTTCATAAATTGTGCAAACCTAAAACACTAAAAAAGGTTCCAAGTACAGTGACATTTGCAGGGAAGACACTGACCTCTGGAGGATCTCTCGGACAGCTCAACCTCCCTGCAGTCCAGATTTTTGAGCAGCTGCATGGACTTCCCGGCCATGATGATCTGCTTGAGGACAGGCTTGAGAAAGGACACCATGGTGAGCTGCCTGCTGCTGGAGCCCTGATCACCTCCAGAGCTCCCGCTGGCTGCATCGCTCAGCTTCTCCTCGTTTGCCTCAGAAATACTGTACAGCGTGTAGGTGGCGTACCAGAAGTCCCTGTGGTTCACTGGGACGTCCTTGTTCCTGGGCAATAACAAGAGCAGGTGTTTTCAAATTCGAATCAAATTCGATTTAGTATAGTATAGCTGCTAGAACGTTAGGCTGAAAAGCCACAGTGGAATAGATGTTTTAAGGTTAATCAGGGTCCAAACCTCTGGATGATGAACTCTTTGGCAGGATCAAACAGGTGGCCGTGGACAATCCATTCATCCACAATCTCCAGATATGGTCTGACTGTCTCTGTCCATAGCGAAAACAATAAGGCCACCTGCAGTAAGAAAAGATAACACAGGAATGAGCACACATTCAGACGTGTTTATTTAAGATCTATGAACTCTTCCTTATGTTGAATTCACTGAGCTTAGCACTCAGGGACAAAACTCACAGCTTGCTCTGAAGCCTCCCCGACACTGTCATACTCAATGATCGCCTTGTACAGAGTGTTGAGCAAGTGTGAGGCGCGCACAACATTCGGGGTTTCGGGGGGAACTTCTGCAACCCCGGTGCAAAAGACTTTGTGCAGCACTTTGATCTGTGCCAGGTGAGGGCTGAGCCGCTCCAGAACTACAGACAGAGTCACAGTCTCATCTGCAAAAGAGGGTGATGCATCAAAGTTGAGTAAAAGCATAAGTATATACAATTCCCATTGTTTGACTGCTGCACAGGCTAAGAACAAAGAAGCCCCTCTTTCTGGATTACAGAGCCATTTCACAGCAGACAAAATGACTTGTCATAGTGGGAAACTGAATAGTGTTACTAATAAAATTAATGATGGCTCTGTTCTATTCAAGTGTCCCAGTGAGTCATGACAGTCAGCCAGCATGCACAATACCCTGAAACTGAGGCAGCTAACAGGAATTCAACCATTGTTGATCTTATTATTTACACCAGTGTTACTGATACTGTGTCATGTCAAAATGTCTTCCATGAAAAATGCATATTACATTATTCATAATAAACATCTAGTCAATTATGTGTGTTCCTTTTGGATAATTTACCATTTTCAATGCACTGCTCTTCTCAAAGTTTCCAATGACATATTGATGTCTTAGTAATGTGGGTAGTCGGTTTTGGTGCTGGTAGATCTTAGAACAACTTCTTTTAACTGGAGATGCTCTAGGAAGGGGTACCAGATTTGTTTTCTAAATTTACATTGGAGTCTAGGTGATTGTTTAATTTCATAAATGAATGTGTCTTTGGGAGCACCCCGGACATGTTCTCCTAACTCTTGGATAGGAGTTTTTCTGTCACTTGGTTCCTACATATTTGACATTGTTGCTCTTTCCTGTGGTGTTCCTCATGGTCATATCTTGGGACCTACATTATTTGCCTTGTATGCTTCCCTTAGGTCATATTATTAGAAAATTAAAAAAGGGTATCTCATTCACTGTTACAGTGTTACAGTTAATATCCAGCTGGATTAAACCTGATGAGACTGACAAACTGACTGTTGTGAACAACTGTCTGTTTAGGGATTGGATGGATAACAATATCTTACAGCTAAACACAGAGACTAAGGTCCTCATGATTGCTTCAGAATCAAATCTCGAGGGGTTCCTGATGAGGTCCTAAGGTAAAGTAAATGACCAAAAAGAGTGGATCTGTGAAGGAAGTTTTTAAGTTAGGCTTAATGGGGATCCAATGTTCACTTTTGCCATCATCTGCAATGTTGCTGCAATATGGTACTGCTCGACTATTTCAGGGCAGTTTATCTCTCTGATGCCAAAATGCCAACTGTTCGAGACATGTGCATGATAATAGTGTCTATCTCCCAGTACAGTTAAGGTCATACAAAGATATACTGAAACTCTGTGTTCAGGTCAAGATGCACTCATGGCAAGTGCGTCTACACTTAGTTTAGGTATGAGTTACATAGGTCAGGAAGTGTCAAAATAATTTTCACTTCGGACCACGTCAGCATTATGGTTAACCTCAAAGAGACGGTTGTAGATTACAGAAGTGTAACTACTTGGATCATATTATATAATTGCCTCTGCATTCATAATAAGTTAATAATTAATTAGTTGCTGATGGCAATTTGACATGATATTAATATCATTTGAAAAACATGTCTATGTAACAAATTAATGTTATATTGTATTGAGGATTTTAGCATTTAATTGTTAAAAATTCTCCAGTAAAACAACAAATGGAAACAACAAACAATGGAAAATCATCACAGACTCATAAGGATATGCTGATATCAACTGCTGATAACAATTTTATGGACTTTTGTAGATAGGTTTTGCTTTGCCATGCTATTAAAAATACTACAATGAAAGTGAACTTAATTATTCACATTGCTCATTAAATTGCACAATTCTTTGCAGGGTCTCAAGACATAAAATGAGGTGCTGGTACGTATTCAGCCTGATCTTGAGTTTGACATATGTGGTGTAGGTAATCAGATTGTTTAGATTCTAATATTCAATGGAATTTCCACACAAGCATAGATACTTAAAAAAGGCTTTATTTGGACATGTAGGACACTGGTGTGTCTCTACAGGGTTGTACCCCTGAACAAGAAGATGGTTCTCCTCTATCTTTCCTGTGATGTGCCTCAGGGTTCTTACTTAGGTCCTATATTTTATGCCTTGCATATGCTTCCCTTAGGTCATATAATTAGACAATTTAAAAGGTACCTCATATCACTGTTATACTGATATTATCCAGCTCTATGTCTCCATTAAGCCTGATGAAACTGACAAACTGACTCTTTTGAACAATTGTCTGGCAGCTATTGAGGACTAAATGGCTAACAACATTTTACAGCTAAAAGCCTATAAGGGAAGATCCTTATCATTGCTTCCAACTTCCAAGGTCCCTCTGTGTATTATATTTCTTTCTACAGCTTTGCAGTCTAATCTTATCCTATTTCTGTTGTGAAGCACCTTTTGACCTTGCTCTGTGAAAGTGTGCCTTATTATATAAACTTCAATTTCATTATATTATTTCTAAGAGCACGGGTGCAGTATGTTGAATCTTTTACAGTTGGTTTATTACACCAGGACAAATGTTGATAAGATAAGGTAAGATAAGGATATTATCTTGCAGGTTCTCTGAAACCTGCATTGTCATTGTCTATAACTGGACTTCAGTGGTGTAGCATTTCAGCTATCTTTCAATTTATGTTGTTTATGCTGTTCCATTGACCCAATGGCACATACAGTACTTGCTGATATGTCTTAAAAAGACGAAGATTCTATGCACTCTAGCACAAATTGTGTTAAAATTGTGTGTTATTTTATTTCACCAGATCACCCACGTTATGATACTAACTTTATCTGAAGCCAGTATTACTGTGACATAGTTATACTATTTTATTAAGCATTACCAAATGGTTTTCAATCCCATAAACATACTGGTACTTGCCGTTGCATATGAGCTCTCTCTCAATAGTGGTCAGTTCCTCTTTGAAGCTGGTAAAGTACTTGTTGAGTGCCCAAACAAAGGCCTGATAGGTCCTGAAGGGAGGCTCGGAGCCCTTCTTGGAACTGTAGGAGGAACCAGAGCCTGGTGGGCAAGGCTCTGAGTTATACCCTGTCACCTCATCTATGAATCGCTGTAGCCTGAACACCGCCTGCCCATACACAGCGATATGCTCCAGCACAGAGCGCAGACAGTTCTGTAGCACAGAGGGAGAAAAGACCGTTTCTTTCAGCAAACAGTGGACATGTCTATTAAGATGTAATACATGGAATTTTCAGATTTTAACTCACACTGGTCAGATGGGTTACAACCACATTATTCCTTACTGCCACTTTCCCATCATGATGCTGAAATATAAAGTGTTTCTTAACACCAGACAGAAGCCTGCAACAGAATCACCAGAGAATGCAGCTCAAATGTATGACAACACAACACGTTACATTACAATAATATCAAACGGTGAAGGACAAGAGATTTTCCCTTATAATCTAACACTGACTCAATTGTTTGGAGGATTTACCAGATTATAATAAGGCTTAACTTGAGAAAGAAGGAGATTGATTTCTCTGAGCTTTTATATGAACACAGCCACAGCAAGACATTACTTCTTACCACAATGTCTCCCGTATTACTTGAGTCTCTGTGACAAAGGCTTTTTCTTCTGGCAGATACAATGGATCAGTGTTGTACAAATGTTGATCCCTGTGAAAAGCAAGGTTGTGCATAAACATTCAAAATAATTTGAAATTCACAAATAATCTCAAGTATACCAATACATTTTTCAGTCCTCCTAGTTTAAGAAAATAAACTATTAGTCCTAGCTAATATGAACATACTGGAAAAAATTACAACTTTTTAAAAATGTATTATTAAGAGTGTTGCGTGTCTTACCACACATTGAGCAAGTTGGAGTGTAAATGCAAGCTGTGAGGAAAGCGAGGAGCATGAGCCACCCAGTACGGTGTTACTACATGCTGTTCCAGCCAGGCCCGGGCATCAGGCTCACCCACTGGAACGACACAAACTGGAATTATTTTCACATTTAAAAGCAGTTCAGAAGAAGAAACACAGAGAACTGAGACATGTGCATCAGTTCTGTGTCTGTTTTGCATTATTATTATTATTATTATTATTATTATATTATTATTATTATTATTAAGTTCATAATTTTAAATTATATTATCCATTAAATATATGATTTGTTCGCACCGGTCCATGTGACTGGAACTGTCGTGTTAGTGTTGTCCTGGTCTTCCAGGGGCGTCCTGTCCAACTGGATCCCAGAGTCCTCCCTGCTGATTGGCTGCTGGCTGTCCTCATCCTCACTCTCCTCCTCAGACCATTCCTTAAATAAATAAATAAAATCACACATGACTCTTCATAAATGACATTTGTACTACATTCAGCGGGGGCCCAAAAAGACAACTCCTGTGGTGCTGCTTAATATCTGATGGATTATTGTGTATTGTGCTCTAGATACATTTGCTGATTTTCTTTAAGTGCACAAATACCTCGAATGAACATTTGGTCATGATTTACTCACAGGGGTATCTGGATATGGTCCAACGTCTATGTCTTCACCCTCCATGAGATATTTAGCCCAGTCAAAGCTGTCCACTTGTTCTGCAGAGAGGCCAGTTGAAGAGATATTGATAAAGCTGACAGGTTAGCATTTAAAGAGGAGTCATTAACTTTACAGATGAAGCTACGAAATATGTGTGAAACAACAGCTCACCAGCCTCCTTCACCCTGGGTCTCTCAACAAAGTTTGAGTTAGAAGGGGAGTCGGACAAGGAGAGGAGCAGTGACAGGATGCTGTGGTGCACATCTGTCTGCAAAAATGAATAAAGCCAAAGGAAACATAAACCACAAAGAATAGTATCTAATTCTCAACAGAAAATTAATCATCAACTTTTTGGACAAATTATTTGGTAGCGTTGTATTTTCTGGTGGCATCTAGTGACAAAGTTTCGCATTGAAACCAACGCATGTAAGAGAACATGTAAATATTTTTTTGTGAATTGAGTGTCATCTTCTTCACCATATCCATCCATTTAAAAACTTAACTGCCTCACGTCTGAGAGACCCAAACTTCTTCAAGAGAAGTTTGTTTTCGGGTTCTACTAATGGGTGAGGATGCACATCCTCTTGTGGCTGAGAGGAAGTGGTTCACCACTTTCCGTGACATCAAATAATGGCAGTCATTTTTTTTTCATAAATGCATGCATGGGCTTTTTTTCTGGGCCACTGTAAAACATGGTGGTCTTTGTGGTGGGGGGACCTGGTTTCCATATACATAAAACAGCTCAATATAAGGCAACAACAACAACAACAATAATAATAACAACAACAACATACTTTGAATATTTTATCCCATTTCTGCTAAATATGTTCTTCTAAATGTCACTAAATCTTAAACACTGTACTCCTTTAAGTCATTTCTTAGGGAAACTGCAGAAAAATAGCTTAATTAATGTTCTAAAATATGAGGATTGACATCTTTTTGTGACATGACAGTACTTCTAATTTTTGGCTGAGTGGACTAAACAAGACATTTGAAGACATCACCATGGCCTCTAAGAAATCATAATTAAAATTCAATTATATTTGTATAATTAGATTTGTTTTTAGTTGTTTTATGTCATAGATCATTCACTCCATTAATGAGTACATTTTCTGTGACCTACCTTTGTTCCATCTGTATTAGGTAAAGGTGAGTTCAGGAACTCATCAGTGAGCCTCCTCCAGCTTTCTGCTTTACTCAAGTCTGAGTGGACCATGAGCTTCTCATAGATTCTGAAAAACAGAGAGTGATCTAAAATAGCTATATATTGTATATTTAAGCAGGTGAGGGAATAGTGAGGTCTAAAAATCAAACCAACCAACAAGCTTGTGGAGCCTTAAGGCAAATTGCCTCCATGCAGTGGTGGAAAGTAGCAAAGTACATTTACTCAAGTACTGTACGTGGGTGGAATATTGAGCTACTTGCACTTGGGTATTTCCATTTGATGCTACTTTATACTTTCACTCTACTATATTTCAGAGGAAAATATTGTACTTTCTACTCTGCTTCATTTACCTGACAGTTTTATTTACTTTTCAGATGCAGATTTGAATATTTTATATAAAATTAAGTCACTTTGACATTCTATTAAACTACCATTGTCTGATTTTTTTGCACTTTGTTTATGTTTGTGCCAAATATAGTTCAGTACCTTTACTATTAATCCACCCAAAGTATCTAAAATTGGCTTCACAAAACATGAAACTATTCTTATATGTATTTAGTGATTGAAAACAAAAAAAGATATCATACTATGAGAATACAACAGTCTGCATGACGGGTACTTTTATTTTAGATAGTCTAAGTATATTTTGATGAAAATACTTCTGTACTTTTACATGAGGACTTGTAATTTAGTATTTTTTTGATGACGGTATTTATATTTTTACTCAACAATGTTCATTATGCAATGCACGCGCGCGCGCGCGCGCGCGCACACACACACACACACACACACACTCACCCAGTTAAACTGCGTTGGACTTTATGGCTGTCCACATCCAGGTAGCGATGAAACCTGACAGGACAACACACTGTTACTAGCATCACACTTTGAGTTAACATGCTAACATTAGCTCCCATTCTGTCGCTGTTCTTCACTCACTTAAAGTTTGACGAGGCAAATTTCAACGCCATCTGGAAATTCTGGTCCTCTTCATCTTCAATCCCGCTGATACATCTGATCAACTTCTTGGTTTCTTTCTCTGTCTCCTTCTCGAAGGCGTTCCAGTGCGCCATCCTGATGTTGACAGCTGCTGTTAGCTTCACGCTACCTGCATGCAGCTAGCTGCTGTCCGGGCCTGCTACGAGCTAAAGAGTTAGCATGAAGTTAAAGAGTTAGCATAAACAATAAATGATAGACATATGTGCTGTCGTAAACAGTATAGCAGCTTTATGTTATCTATTCGTTAATTCATCCACTTATATTACCGCGCTACGTTTGCTTCCGACAACACACGAGTACGCATGCGCGACTTCAAAATAGAGCATGCGCGGTTTATAAATCGCTTATGTTTAATTTTCAGTTAGTTTAAAATTAAAAACTGTCAATTTGATGCCACAAATTTCACTAAACAATTTTTACAGATTTATTTCGTTACAGAAACAAGAAACAATGCAATGAAACATCCATATAAATTAAATTGTAAGTAAATACAGAGATTCAAAAAAATAAATCACCAATAAAAAATAATACAAAATATATACAAATCACAAAATACACAAAAATCACAAATTAAAAAATCAAAATATACAAATTAATTAACGCGAAACATGCCAGGAGTTAATATAAGTAAAAAGTAATTTAAATGAGAACATTAAATTGGGGGCACAGTCTCATAGATTGTTTCTGGTATTGTTTTAAGCTTTCTTCTCTGAAAACATGAAAAAGAGGTTTAAATTAGGCGAATTTGCCTTTTGATTGAAATCTAATGAGATTGACTTATTTTAGTTAGTTATTCACAAACAGTTATTTATAACTAAAACTAAGATATATAATATATATAAATAAAGATATACATATAAGGAGATCACATGAAATATATACAGTATATATATATATATATATTTCATTTCATGTGATTATGCAACTTATCGTACTTTAAATCTTTAAATGCGCATTTCGATATCCCAGGATGCATTGCGGTCAGTTACGACTCGTAGCATCTGTTGAGCCTCTCGCCTTCAACACTCTCTGATGAGAGTTCGGATTTAACCGCGCTCCTCCTCCTCCTTCTCCTCCTCCTCGGGGTGCTTTGTACTTTTCTTGTGTTCACCGAAGAATTAGATACCAGCCCTGTGTTAGAATGTTTTTGTGACGCGTATTCGACCGCGCAGCGTTAACGGACTGCGTTTCTCTGCGGAAAAAGAAGGCGAGATACAGTTATTTTATTTTAATGGGGCGTGGCTAACACGCACCCTCCTCTGTCACACATACACACACACACACACACATAACTTTACAGTCGCCCAGGCGGTGCTTTTCTCTCTCTCACACACACACACACACGCACACACACATAACAGTCCTTCCAGAGCAGCAGCAAGCCTTGCCCCCTTCGCGGCGAGAGGAAATGAAGAGGCGGCTAAATAAGAAATATTTGGTTTTAATTCTAGCATATTCAGGTTTACTTCTGCTAATCCCGTACGTGTTAGATTACCGGGACAAATCCGAGCAAAACGCGAACCATGGAATACCGCAGCAGCAGCCCAGGTGCCCAGATCTGGAGAACACGGTGGCGCAGCTGTGGGATAATAACGGGTACCGGCTCAACGGCAGCGACGCGGCGGACTACTACCCGGCGAACCGGAGCCAGTCTCGGATCCACATCTATCTGCACGCCACCTGGAGGACGGGCTCGTCCTTTCTCGGGGAGCTGTTCAACCAGCACCCGGACGTGTTCTACCTGTACGAGCCGATGTGGCACATATGGCAGGCGCTGTACCCGGGGGACGCGGCCAGCCTGCAGGGCGCCGTACGCGACATGATGAACGCCCTGTTCCGCTGCGACTTCTCCGTGCTCAAACTTTACGCCGGCACGCAGAACATCACCACGTCCTTCATCTTCGGCTGGAAGATGAACAAGGTGATCTGCTCGGAGCCGCTGTGCGACGCGCACCGGCGCCACGAGATCGGGCTGGTGAAGGAGGACCGGTGCGCCAAGTGCCAAAAGAGGGACATCAGGGAGCTGGAGCGCGAGTGTAAAAAATACAAGGTGGTGGTGATTAAAGGGGTGCGCGTTCTGGACCTGAGCACGCTGGTCCCCTTGATGAAAGACCCGGCCATAAACCTCCAGATCATCCAGCTCTTCAGGGACCCGAGGGCCGTGCACAACTCGCGGCTCAAGTCCAAGCAGGCGCTGGTGAAGGAGAGCATCCAGGTGCTGCGCAGCAAGAAGCAGAACGACAAGTACAAGCGCCTGCTGGTGCCCAACAACCGCGTGAACCGGGCGGAGAGCTACGTCTCCAGCGCCATGGAGCTGATCTGCGACAACTGGCTCAGCGACATGATGCTGGTGGTGAACGCGCCGCCCTGGGTGAGGAGGAACTACCTGCGGATCCGCTACGAGGACCTCGTCCTGCGGCCCATGGAGGAGCTCCAGCGGCTGTACCGCTTTTCCAACCTCTCCAGCTCCCCGGCCCTGGAGAGGTTCGCGCTGAACATGACGCACGGCCAGGGCTACTCCTCGGACAAGCCCTTCCTCATATCGTCCAGGGACGCGAAGGAGGCCATATACGCCTGGAGGGAGCGGCTCAACGTGGAGCAGATCGGCCAGGTGGAGGCCTACTGCAGCGAGGTCATGAGACACCTGGGGTACCAGAAGAACAGCGTGGACAAAACCACATGAGGACGGTGCCATGGGCGAATCAATGGGCCGAGGTATGTGACATCACACACACATGCACTAGGGAAGGTTGATTCAAGAGTGAATCAGAGCTGAAGTCTTAAATCGATTTATCTGCAGAGCGTTTTGAAGATGGAACAAGGCATGGCAGCCGCATGAGCTCATCTCTTTATGTCAGCACAGGAAGTCGTGGTTTAACAGAAACCATCCGGCAGCGTCTAGGGCTGATGATGCTGCTGTTGCTGTGCTGATCCGTGACCTCTGACCTTCTGCCACTGAGGGGAAATTGAAAACAGAGGATCCATATGGGGGATCAGTAGATCAGAGCGTGTCATTGTCTTGATTCATCTGGTTTCTGTAGGAACAGACATTCAACAGGAGGGAAATGATTTGATGCAACTGAAAAGCAACTCCCACCTCCTCCCACCTCCTCCCACCTCCTCCCACCTCCTCCCACCTCCCTCAGTGTGTTTTGCCCATTGCTGCCACGGTTGGTTGTTTGAGACGATTTTAACACCTGGTGGTTGCCGAGGCGTTTGGTCGCATTTTGTTTCCTCTCATTAGGCTAAACTAAAGTCGAGGTTAAAACAATGTCGCGAATGTGCTTCCAAAGGCCTGAACCTTTAGGAAAAGCCGAATCCAGAACAAGATACACCACTGTTTTTTCCCCCTGTTTTTTCTTGTGCTTGTAGCCATCAGAGCAGGACAACCAGAAATATTTCTCCCCTCTTAATGAACGACTGATCTGCTGTTTTAATAGAGGCCTCATTGTTTCCTTCCTTGGCATCGGCGGCTCCTCTCATGGATGGCGGGGGGCGGTGGCGAGCGGGTGGGGGGGTCCTGGCAGCCAATTCGCCGGGCTGTCGAGAAGGGGATCATTGTGTACGGCCGCCTGTGACGCCATCGGAGCTCCCAGGGTTACCACCGGCCTGTCACCACCAGCTCTCACAAGCAGCCCCTCTTCAGGCCTGTGCTGCCTGCAAGCCGTCAGCATGGAGCAGGACACAGGCTGGTGGCAGCAGCAGAGGAGGTGGTGGTGGTCGCCCCTTATTCCACTTCGCCGCTGCCCCTTCAACTCTATCGTTAAAGCTACTGAAGGAGCTCGCCAGCATTATTAATCCTACTGGAATGTGCATGCGGTGCATGTTCCATGTGTAGCTGTGTCATAACTTAAAGGGTTTTTAAGTGCTCAGCTGACGTCGCTCTCTCTCTCTCTCTCTTGCAGGGGCCTGGTATTTAAGGCAAAGGGGTGAAAAGGTGGAACAACAACGCTAGCGGCTGAAATGTGGTCCACGGGGAGCTGCGAGTTCTTGGGTTCTTTTCCCCCCCTTGGCCAGCGCCGGGGTGGATGAACTTGGGGGGAAAAATCCCAAGTGGAACGAGCAGCCAATCACAAGACAAGACGGCAGCTTATTTATTATATATATATTTTTATGATTTTACAGTGTTATCTGTTCAACTCCAGCCAGATCTCCGGGGAAATACACAGAAACAGAGAGAGTGAGGTGAGGTGAGGCTGGTTTGTGCTGGCACCGCGCTCGCCAGCCTGGATCCTCCTGTCCTTTTAGCAGCACTAATCCCTCCTCAAATCCCCTGCAGGCGAGGGCCATAAAAAGACAGAGATGGGTCCTTCCTGGGAGACGACTGCCTGCCAGGATCCAGGGTGGCAGCAGCCATCGGGTCGGCCCTCACCTGCGTGACTTATCCGTCCAGCGCTATGACTAAGCGTGGCGGTAATCTCGAGCATTACTGATACTTAACTACATGTTGGCTCGCTAACAGCGCTAATGTAGATTTTTTGAAAGGGGAAACTGCAGTATCTTGTGTTAAAAGAGGCCTGACTGAGGAGCTATTGTTCCGCCCCCGGCCCTCAGGAATCTGGACAGCTGCAGCGCCCCACTGACAAAACACTCACATGGGTGTGAAATTTTCTAATATCCCATGGATGTGTCTTGGAAAGCTGTCAATGTCCTCTGCCAATGAACTTTTCAGCGTGTTTTCACCACAGATGGTACTGATTAATTTTTACTACCATTGTTTTTGTTGTTTGTTTTTTTTATATAGTTTTTTTTTTTGTCTAAAATTATGCTGTGATATCCGTCCAGTTAAGGATGAGTGTTGAGGATGGGTAAAAATGTTTACCGGCATTCACATGTTCAACTTTAGAAGTTGGTCGTATATTTGTTCTGGGTGGATAACCTGAAGAAATACTATTGTCAAAGAAAGACATAACGTTTAGACTATTTAAACTGACTTCAATAAGAGTTAATAAAGAGTCAATAAAGAAAGACTATAGAGGCATGTGTCTGGATGATAGATGTAATGCATGGGGGCCTTAAAACACTTTAATGCACTACTGTATTTAACTCAAGCTGTACGTACATGTTATTATATTAGTGCGTGACAATGACTGGTTCATATTTGAATGGAGATTTTAATACTATGGAACAGAATGGGCCTCTACATTTTACAGGATAGGCCTTAAACCAGCAGTCAGGTCCCCATCGTAACTATTCGTCCTGTTCATACTGGTTATTGAAAAATCCCCCCCAGTAAAAATACATAAGATTTCAAAGCAATGAGGAGCAAAATCCGCAGCCCTTGTTTTAATCAAAAGTGCATTTAAAAGTTCATCTGAAGGTAATATGAGGCTTAAGCTGTCAGAATTAGTCAAATAAAGTAGTGGGTATCTTTTGCCGTAACAGTGTTTTTAGTATAAAACACAGCTGCAGTGGAAGTATGGTGAAAAAAGAAGGAATTTGGCACTAAAAAAAGCTAATTCTGCCAGATCATGGCTGACAAATTATGCCAAATAATTTGTACTATTTTCATATCTTGCATAAGATCTAAACATAATATCTCCAAGGAAAATGACCAAATGTGTTCTCTCATAATCCTGCTTCGTGGGAGGAAATCCCAAATTGCACTACGAACACTGATGAAATGTAATTGGGTCACCAAAGATTAACTGATGCATTAAAAACAATGAAGCATGTCTGTAGTTCATGCGGAGTGATGAAATCGCCCTGTAGTAGAAACAATTTGGGCTCAGTGGTCTTTTCGGGGAAAAATGTCAGCCAACAGAGACTTGTGTTGCAAGTGAAATTCAGAAACAAAGAATAAAAGAGTTCATTCAGAAGTGCTTTCAGTGTAAGTGACTCATAGTCCACAAAAGCTAACGAGGCTTTAACTACCAGGTTTAGTTAGTTATTACAAATAAAGTAGTGGGTCTCTTCTGGAGTTAGTCTTTTTTAGTAAAAGATGTAGCTGCAGTGGTGTAGTAATATAATAACTATATTACCAAAAGGGGAGTATTTGGAGCTATAAAGGAAGGATTAACATTAAAAGATATGTGCTTGTTTGGCTACTCTGGACAACTGAAGCCTCTTTTGAACAAAAGGAGATTTGCATTGTGAAGGGATTTTTTAATGGTCAGTGATATAATTATAAGAATTGAAGCATTGTGAACCCATCCTTTAAATGCCACAGATAACTCACAAACTGAAATTATGCACAAAGAGTTGAGTAGCTCTTTTTGAAATATCAGTGAAGATACTGGCTCAGATGAAAAAACGGTGGATGATTTAATAACTCATGAAGTAAAATGTTACGGAAAAGAAAAGTCAGAGCAGAAAGCTACAGTTACAGCTAAGTTATACACATATTGACATGAAATGCCATGGCAGCAAACAAACTGTAGTAGAAGGTGTGATCTGATGTGTTTCAGTTGACGAGATACAGACTTCCTGTAACGAACCAAAATAAACTGACAACCGCGTGGCTTGTAACAATTTTTATTTACATGTTGACATGCAGACCATGGCAGGTAGAACCTGGCAGCCAGTTGCTACTAGAACCAACAGGTGCACACATTGACAACTGAGCTACATCTCATATTTCTCAGGTACAGAGAGCAAGTAAATATAGCCAGCAAGACAACTGACAGCACAACAGTCTGGAGAGAGATGAGTGCGCATGAATGGTTATATAACAGTCCCATGAGTGTCCTCTGCTCGAGGTAAAGTGCCAAACTGCTAATTGCTTTGCCTGTAGCCAGCATTTAAGTTGCACATGATGTTGCTGTCCAAGTGCTCCCACATCTCAAAGACAACACGGGAGCTGATTTTCTGCCTTTTTATGCACTTTTGTTAGTAAATAGCAGGAATAACAAGGAAATCCTCGACAGATATGATCAGAAATCAGTTTGTGTCATACCATAATTAGACGGTATGAAGAATGTGTATCTTTAGGCTGTGTAAACTTTCCATATAACAGAAGAGACAGCGTGAGGATCACAGAGTCTGACAATAATGGTGAATATGTGATTGTTTTAATGCCCTAGATACAGACAAGCTTCCCAGTCGTCAGAACCGTGTTCGTCAGAGTGCACAGCGATATGATTCACATTACTTCTCACTCCAGCTACAGTGTAAATGACCCACAGTCCATACTGCTTGGCAACAGCTTACATAACCAGATACATTTCCTCTCGGAGGTTCCACAGCGCGCCATAAAACTTGCGCAGGGCTTCTCCCTCGTGTGAAAAAGCCTCAGATTCAACTTACACTATCACACCTGCCTTTGTGTATTCATACATAAATGCAGGAGCCACTGTGTGCAGTCGAAGAAGAAAACAAAGGAGACAGCATGCTGCGTGGTGAATTTAAAACAGGGCAGCAGTTCACATGTCTAGACGTGGTAAAAAAGGGAACACACACAAAAAGAAACCGTGAGTTGTTGATGCAATCCACCAGCATAAAGGTGCCTGGGTTACGTCTTTGTGCTGGATCAGGGCTGATAGAACTCTGTAGATCCAGACAATAATATGCCAGATAATGTGCTACTATTTACATCTCTTGCATAACAGTTAAATGTATTATCTTGAAGGCAAATGAAGAAATATTTCCCCTCATAATCATGCTGCATGGGAGGAAATCCTAAGGATGCACTATGAAGAGTGATGGAGTGCATTGGGAAGGTCACCAAAGAGTTATTGATGCATTATAAATAATACGTTCAGGCCAAGTGATTAAATCACCACGTAGTAGGAAAAAAAGGGCTCAGTGGGAAAATATCAGCCAAACGAGACTTGTGTTTACAATGAAATTCAGAAGCTTGGAGTCACTTTCTCCTATCAAGGATTTGAAGGAGTTGAGCCTCCTAAACTGCTGTGTAGCTGGTGACCAGGCCACAGGTAAAACAATGTCATGGACTCTGCTGCATTCGATCCACTGTGCACAAGAATCTATCCAATGTCGGAGCGACATGCCTATATTTAAAGCAGAAACGCTAACTGCAGGAGGTTCACTTCATTTTCTGTAACAATGCAGTGACCGCAGCTTACTAAAGGGAACAACATATATTCTGGTTTATTGTCAGTGGAGGCCAATTTCAGGAAATAATAGAATTCAGAAATAAAAGCTTTATTTCTAGATCACCTTTATTAATGTGCAGTGACTGCCAGGGAGTTAATAATTAGCTTATTTTTTTATTTGACAGAGTTTAGATGCTACAACCAGCAGCCAGTTAGCTTAGCTCAACAGGCAACATTTAGCCTAACATGTGTCACCAATGATGCTAATTAAGGTTCTGTTCAGTTCAATAGCAGGGTGCTGCTATGGTGTTTGTTGGCTCACTGGAAAGGCTCTGCTACACTAAATGGAAAATTAATTAGTAGCATTGGTAACACCTGTGTTCACCTACTAGTTTATGTTAATATAGTTGTGGTAAAAAAGGTGAATTTGTGAGCTTTACAGGTACCAACAGGCAGAGTTGTCATCATTAGACAGGGCCGGGTTTGTTGTTACCTCATTTTCAGTCTTTGTGCTAAGCTAAGCTAACTAGCTGCTGGCTGTAGGTTCGCATTCAAAGGAAAGGTATGAGTGGCATTGATTTTTTTTTTTCAATTAACTTAATTAATTCCCAAAATGTTGAACTTTTACCTTTAAGATTCTCTTATCCAAAATACATTCAAAATCATCATGTTCTACAAAGTCTCTTTTTTTGGAAAAATGTAAATGTATGCTAACAAATGGTCTCCAAACAACCAGACAACACAAAATAGGAATGCATTTCTGTAAATAAATACTGCTGTTAACCCAGGAAATAAGTTTTGGGAACAAAAGAAAGATACTAATTTTAAAATATATTACATGAAATACTTCAAATTAGTGATTTAGGAGTCCAACTCATGTCATAATTGAATTAAATTGGTAACAAGTTCAACAAGCATTTGATGTGAGTACATAAAGTGAACAGTCCAGCAGAGACACCACATATAAGAATATATATGATGTTGAGGTGAAAGGGGAGATCTGCTCTGTGAGATTATGTGTGAGCACTAATCCATGGT
The DNA here is from genome assembly GCA_030544235.1 of Lepturacanthus savala. Lineage (NCBI taxonomy): Eukaryota > Metazoa > Chordata > Actinopteri > Scombriformes > Trichiuridae > Lepturacanthus > Lepturacanthus savala. The sequence goes on from CM060481.1 coordinate 11,048,740, forward strand.
GGTAAGCATTTGGTATTAAGAGTTTCTCTTTTTTTTATTTTTTTAAATCAGGACTTCAAACATGTCTTAACAATGTAAGGTTTGCCAACTGAAATCTTGTGGTATTTAACTCAAGAACACTTGTGTAAACATGTCATTACACAATATTTCCTAAATGGATGCTTATCACTTAAAGCATCTCTCAATCTGCAGACAATGCAGAAGAGGAATCAACATTATGATGAATGCCTGCCCTTTATTTATGTTTTTTGCAGTGTTCAAACTGTTTAAGAGTTTATATTTCAGGATGAAATTTTAAGTTTTGGGAAATCCGTGTCATCTCAAAAGAAACATAGCATAGCATAGCATCAACGCACTTCCCTTCTTTGTCCTCATTACTGATGTGAAAACCAGCCCTGATGCAGGCTCAAAGACAAGATACAGATGCTTTTTGTTGCAGTCATGGGATAATGCACTGAAAAGGAGCATTCGCTGTGGGGAGAAACAAAGCTCGGCATTGTAGATATTTACACGCTCGCATTGTTCTTCCCTGTTTCTCCACCCATAGCGGGTGGTGCTGTGGTGATGGAGAGGAGCAAACACTCGCTGTCCCTCTCTGAGCTGCCTCTCCACTGCACTGATGCTATTTTTTTGTGAAACTGCAGAAAGCTCCACTATCACACGCAACACTGTTTCGGATTAATTTGAATCGACCAGAGACGTCACGATTGATCTATTGATTGATCCATTAACGTTTGGTTTGCTCATTTTAATATCTAGATGGGATGTGATGACAAAAAGTCACTTAGCATCATCGCAGTGCTAACGAAAGTGCTGTGAGGACATAAAACCGGTCAGATCACATGATGAGAAAGTGCTGCTGGGCAATGTTTCGTTTTCCTACTTCTACTTTTCCACTCCGGCTGAAGACGTACTCAGCAGTGCAGACTGCATCTCGGGCCGCGTCCCCATATCCTGCATAAAGGTTTCCCTCTTTTCTATGCAGAGGGAACAAATAAAAAGAATCAGCAGAACTGAATCACAGTATAACAGCGTTAGGAGAGCTGGTCTCCTGATGCACAAGAGGACACATGTCTCCTGGAGGATAAAATCCGTCTCGTCTCTGTGATGAGGATGAAAATGCTCCTTGAGCTCTGCTCTCGGGGCCTGTGAGCTCAGAGTCACTCTGATCACTCCCCTCTTGTCTACTCCCATATCTCCACTCTGTCTTATCTATGAAGGACGGGTCATTCTGCCCGCAGGAGAGAGCTGAGGGCGAGATGGTCTGTAGGGGTGAGGTCAGGGAGGTTTTTTTTTTTTTGACAACGGAGGCAGGAAGAAGGCAGGGTCAGACGTGATCCTCAATGGGGAAAACCAGGCGTGTTCCACGGCTCAGCAGCTCCTGCTCCTTGGTGTCCAGCTCACGCTCCAGCGCCTCCTCGGAGGTGCTGCCGTTCCTTTTGCCGTTGGCACTCCAGCCTGACCCCCCGGCACCGTCCACCCCACCGCCGGACGCCCCGTTGGCCGTGATGGAGGTGTCGCCGAACATGAAGGTCAGGTCGCCGTCGTTGCGGATGAGGTCAGAGTCGTGGTCCCTCAGCTGCTCGTGGTTCTGCGAACACAATCACAGCGGAGCATGAGGGGAGAGACGGCAAACATGGGGGCGACAGCTGCAGGCCGCACAGTGCGGGTGCATGTGGCGTGAACAGATGAGCAGATGACATTAAGACCGCAAAGGCTCATGAAGGAGGCTACGCATTTACAGGAAGGAAGTAAGAGACATTCACTTAACGGCCTGCAGTGCAGCAGCTTCAATATTGAGCAGCGATTTAGGAAACCACAGGCTGCCCGTAAACCCTCTTAACAGACGGTGAAGTAGCAAACAATGTATAGAGTTATAGTTCACATTTCAGAGTCTCAAAGTTAGACACTATTTAAAAGCCCACTGAGTATGTAATGAATAGCTCTTAAACCGGGCCATGAAGCTCTCACAGCTCTGATTGACTGACAATCAATAGTCCACTCATGTCCCCGGAGGGAACACGATGAGTTAACATCAGGTCAACGCGGGGATTACTGAGATGAAGGAATCCAAAAAAAAAAATTACATAACCTCCTTTCTCCAACAATTATCTGGGCAGGCGGGAAAAAAAAACTCAAACTTAATCCATCAGGCATTTTATGTAGTTAAAACAGGTCATTTTCAATTTAAGATAGTGACATTGGGGAGATATTAGTAACTTATATTAGGAAGATTCTGAAATCTATTAATTTAAATGATTATTATCAAGAAGGCAGTGTGAAAATGTAAAAAGTCAAAAGATGAAATATTCCCTAATAATCTACTTCCTGTTTGAGTAACGTTTACAAAAAAAGATTTAGGAAAAGAAAGATTTAAGAAATGAAATCAGTTAAAGAAAAAAAAAAATCTAGATTTGTGAAATATCAACAATTTAGCGAACAGGGACTAACTAATTTACCCTTTTTTTTTTTAGAAAAGCTATTCACTTTGAAATTATATAGCTTGGGGAGTACATCTATAATCACACTTGTAATGCATAATGCACAATGTAATACAATATGAGGTCAGTGGGAGCCAGATTTCATAACAGAATAAGAACTAGATGAGGAGCTTTGTTTAATCCTGTTTCTCTCCAGACAGACAGAAGGGGGGGAGGGAAATGTAAACTTGTGTATGAGTTAAGGGTACATGAAACATTCGATGGTTCTGATTATATGAAGGACCAAGAAAAATTATGGTTCGCAATACGCTGGCAAGCTTGCAGCAACAAAGCAAGAGAGAAATATTCAAGATAACACAAGACAGGACTAAAGATTCAGAGAAGTGAATTTAAAGAAAGAGGAAGCTATTTGGACAGTTGCAGGTTCTGTGCGGTTACTGTGAAAGGAGGCTATAATAGCCAAAAGCTCCCACATGAAAGTATGTCACATGGAAAGAAAAGGAGAATGTGCACAAGTGAACCCAAGTGTGACCGTCCCATCAATGGGTGTTTGTGTGTTTGAAATATCGGAGAGCAGTGTCTTTCAGAACAGTGATCATCATTGAGGTGGTGCTGAAAAGGGCCTTTTGTGCCCACTGAATGCAAAAAGGCTTCTTGACCAACCACTTTCTCTCTTGCTGACGGCCTCAGCGCTTTGTCTGTTTACTGGCAGGCACCGAGAATGCTTAGGCAATATTACAATTCTCCCGAGAGAAAAAACATTCAGTATTCAAAGAGAGATTTTCTAAAGACTCAAGTCGGAAGACAGGAAAAACAAACTCATGCTTACGCTGCAAAAAACAGCAGCAACAGCTTTTCATATTGTATTTTTCCATTGGCAAAAAAATCTTATATCAAGTTTGTTTTTTTTCCTGATTTGGGTCAATTTGGTCTTGTTTGATGAAAACAACATTAATTTGACTAGAATAAAAAGGACTTAACTTAAAATAAGCTAAATTATCTGCCAGTGGAGTAATTCTTCTCAATATTGGACCATTTGTACCAAAAACAGGATATAGGTATTTTCACTTAATAAGATGATAACAGTATTTAAGATCAATCTTTTTTATTTTACCATTATCAAAACATAGTTTTTAAGTATTTTTAGTAACATAAATGTGGAAAAAATGATCTTAGCATAAGGAGTGAAGATCTGCCTACAAGCACCTATTAAGTGTTTAATCCATATTAAACCAGAATGAAGTTTATTGCTTTACAGGGGGTGAATGTCAAACATAATATATATATATATATATATATATATATATATATATATATATATATTATTAATACATATTAATAAATATTAATATTCAGGATATAAGATGGATTTTTTTTAAACCATGGACAGAATCAATTTCCAATCTTTATGCAGCTGGCTTCAAATTACATATCTTAAATATGCTACATATTACGGTTAGCCAGAAAGTGTGTGTAGCCCATCGTATCGTGAACAGACCTGCAGTACAGTGTGAACATGTATTTCTCACAGCTCGGCCGTCATGTCAGCGTGTCACTGCGTGTTTGCGGTATCCCTGCCGTTTATTGGTGGATGTGCGTGTGGACACTCACCTCATAGGCCTGGGGGCTGGTCAGACAGCTTGCCAGAGGGCCGCAGTAGCTGGGCAGAGTGGAGGTGAGCGGTGGACCGCTGTGTGTCAGGATGGGTTTAAGGTAACTGGGCAGTTATTAAGGAGAGTGACCCGAAGAACTCAACAACAGTTATTAACGCTGAGCAAATACTGTCTGGAGCGAGTATAGTTCACATCCCATATGTGTGCATATCTCTGATAGGACACCTTACATGAAGGGATTTAAAACCTTATTAATACGATGCTAAATCATTTATAATATTTAAAAGTTAGTAAGTCATTAATTAATAAAAGGGTGTTGAGATTCCAACAGACTAATTAATGATTGATGCAGTCATGAATGAGTCATTAGTACTGCAGAGTTCTGCAGTTGTAAATGTTACGGTGTTAATAAACAGATTCTGGTCCAGGCGCCCTGCAGCCATTTCCCAAAGTGGTCGAACAGTTCTGATGAACTAAAGAGCTAAAAACAGGATTTTCCTAGAAGAGGATTTCCTATAATCTGGCATCCCAAAGGTCGCCCTATTTAATAGCTTTTAGCCGCTAACTAACATTATTCATTCATTATATATTAACTATTAATAAAAAAAAACATTACAGTGACAGGTTATAAACCCTTTAGAGTGTTACACAAAAGGCTGAAATCTGAAAAAAGCAGTTTATAAAAGTGAATTCATAGTGGAATGTGAATAAAAACTCATCGATTCTTCCCTGAAACATAAACATAACTGATTAATTATAGCTTAATATTATGGAGGCTGTCTGACAGCAGGGTGTATGTGGAGTTGAAATGTGCATGTGATTGTGTGAGCACATGAGGGTAAAGTCATTCCGTGATGCTTTGAGGCAGCCAGTGCAGCAGAGAGTGAAACAGCGGGCTTCTCTGCCTCTTGTTTATAATTAGTCAGGCTGTATTGCACTCTGGCAAAAACCTGATGCCCCGCTTTACTGGTCGGGTCACCGGCCCCTTTGGGTGGAGAGGCAGCCTGCTCCCTGTCAGAACATTTATATCACGTTTTAAACCAAAAACCAAGAGCTTTGCTGCGGATGAACAGTTGAGCCGCATGGTCGGCTGCCCAAAAGTTACACCCCTTACATGTCACCACAAGTCACTTAACTGCCCACACCAAAGCCCTGCAACATGTAGGTTTACATCAGCCTCCAGTGCTGGGAAATGAGCGAAATCCACCAAGCTGCATCTAGTGTGTGTGTCGCCGGGGAGAAAGTCTCTACTGTAAAACACAGCTGCTCCGCCCAGAAGCAGCCACACAATCAGCCACCTGGGGAGCCAGTTGTTCAGCAGAGGGGGAAGGAGGGAGGAAAGCTGCTAAACACTCTTGGTACTCTCATCTGTTTTTCACAGCCAGGCTCAGAGTAGATGGTAAATATGTTCTTGAATGTATGTAATTTAGCGGTTCAATAGACACCAATCAGTTAAAGAATGAAGAATGAATAAACTTAAAAGCAAATGATACTGTCTTTCTTTGTTTCTGTGCAGCACGACACGCAAAGGATACTTGTGGTCAAAGGTGTACCACATTCTGAACAGCCAGGCGCTCTCCTGTTTGGTTTTGCTTTGTCCTTCAGCCTGGGAGCCATCCTGGGGAAAAACATGGAAAAGTCATTAGACTCTCATGTTCTAGACATGCTGCATAAACAAATCTGGATCCATAAGCACTCGGAGCCTTAAAGGGGTCCTATAATGAAAAAAAGCACTTTTTAGTTCCTGTGTGTAAATAGTTAGGCCTCTGGTGTTCCTGTTTATCTGTTATGCTAACACAGAAATTGTGAACTGTGTGAACTCTGCCCTCTGTTGCATTATTGCTGAACACAAGCCATTTAGAAATGACTCCTGTTGTGATGTCACAACAGGAGTGGAAGTTAACAGTAAGTGCCCCATGAATCCATGCAGCCGTCCTCTCCTTCTTGAGTAACCCCAGTTTTCTGAGGGGCGGGACATTTCCAACACTGCTGGGCCAATTACAGAGTGGGCGTTTCGATAGGCGGGGGAATTTACTTTATGCTAAGCTATGCTAATCATCTGCTGGCTTTTAGCTTCAGATCGAACAGACAAACATGCAAGTGGTATCCATGTTCTCAGCAATATAAATCTCAGCAACAAGGCAAAACAATGTTTTCTTCTAATCTTTGAGCTTTATCTACTCGACATCATGAATTCAACAAAAACTGTTTCTTCTTATTACTTAGAATGTGTATCAGACTGCCATTATATGCATAAGATGGTGGATGGAAATATAGCAACTGATTTCAGCAGAAAATGTCAAACCAATGAGTTCCTATTATGGATCGACCAAGGTCTAATACAGGTGTCTTTCTGTTAGAGATAACATTCAGATCAGTCCTTATCATTTAAGAAGGAGACTAACAGGAATGCAACTTCACAGGTGAGTGAACTTCATAATTATCCAGTGTTTGAGGAAACAAAAATCGTTTTCTGGTTCCCGTTATCACCAGAAAACAAGCTTTGTTATCTTAAGACAGGGATGTCTGAACCTGCTCCTGGAGGACTACCATCCTGCATGTTTTAGGAATCTCCCTACTCCAACACACTTGATTCTAATTATCAACTTGTTGATGCTTGTCAAGGGCTTGTTGATAATTACAATCAGTTGTGCTGGAGTGAGGGAGATTCCTTAAACCACCAGGACAGTAGTTCTCCAGGGGCAAGGTTGGGCAGCCCCACCTTAAGGGAATGAAATAATTAATTTGCAATCTCTAAAAAATAATTACAAGCACAGACATTCTTATTTTCCATAATTTGCTCGTTTGGATCTAAATATATAATGTCACAGAGAAATGCTGCACAGATTTTACACATCAAAGTCTTTGCTTTTAGAGCAAAGTCTATGGCAATCTGAGCTCACACACACACACATATATATATATAAAATAACTCCATGGGACCCAGATACAATTTAACAGGGTAGACAACAATAAAGCAATACCTTTGTAAGAAGTTATTCATCAACATAATCATTTACTGAAAGGTAATTCCAACCATATTGCCCTGCAGGACAAATCGTGCCATTCTGCTTCTGCTGTCTCGTTCTGCAAATTTGTGCCACCTGACCTGCTGACTGTGCTCTTTATCACCATAACAATACAGAAGCAGAAGAGTTTCAGCTGCGAGAAGAGGATTAACAATAAATGATAATTGAGGTCTGATTTATGTCTCATCAGGATTCTCACCCCCTGTAAGACCTGGAAGCTGTCTGTAGTGGGCTGCAGGTCTTGATCCGGGTCCACACCGACCCTGCAGCACAGGAGGAAAACAGAAAAACAATATTAACAACTAAAGAGAAAGCAATTTATCTTTCAACAAACTAAAAACTTCAAACATGAATACAAATGTGGCTCATATTTTTTGCTAGATGCAAATTCCTGCAGCAGTATCTGTCAGCCTCATTTTATACCGTATGTTTCCCCAAGTGTGACTGTTGCCTTCAACAGAAATAATCTTGTGTTTTTATGTGACTGCTGCATGTGCAGCATTCAGATTTTGTTCCTCTAGGAACCTACAGGAGTTGCTTTAATAACACACACCAGAGCACAGGGTTTTTTTTGTTGTTGAGAAACGCTGAAGCAGGAAACAAGAAACGCTGCAACAATATTATCTGTCTAAGGCCCCAGCTACTCTAGTCTAGATTTTTTTTAAACTAGATAATTTTGTTTCTCAGGTAAAATAAAATCAAAATCTCCTTTTACAGGCCAATTGACAAATATCTCAGACCACACACAAATACCATCTGCCTAAAAGCCTGCAATACCATGCCAGGCCAGTAGTGGCTAATAATATTGTGGTTGTCATAGTCTCCGTGTGTCACAGCCTGTCGGTGTGTTGATGCTGTTCCTACTTGGCAAAAAAAAAAAAAAAAAACACTTCCTGCTTGGCTTTCACTAAACAGCTGCTGCACTACTCCTGCTGCGTTGTTCGGTTTATTTATTGTCCTCATTTACTGGCACAGTGCAACGCGATAGTGATTAAAAAACACAGCTGAATATAGGCTTGAGATGCATGGACGGACTAATATTTTATTCATAAATGCAGGCGCAGAATCTGAGTCAGTGAAGCTAAAGGAGAAATGACAAATTCATGGGTGATGATCCTAAACAGAAAAAAATAAAGGCACAACCTTATCTTATCTCAACAAACCCCCATGCAGTGACCCCTATCTGACCCAGCGACAGATCAACATGCAAGAACCAAGAAAAAGAAAATCTGGATTGAATGAGTTATGTGTGTGTCTGTGTTTGTTGTGTTTTCATATTTGTCACATAAATCAGACTCACATTAGTAATATATAAAGGGTAAATGACTTTTTTCTTGCAGAGAGTTAGACGAGCAGATTGATAACACTTACTACGACTACTGCCAGCAGCTGCTGAGCTTATCTTAAGCCTCTGAAGGAGCCTAAGAGGCTGCTGATAGTTGCTTCATTTGCAAAGAACAGACACAAGAATGTCATCAATCTACAGCACAAAGTAAAAAGTAATTCAGGCATTTTTTACAACCTCTCAATGATGGAAGATAAAATAAAAGTGTGTGTGTAATTTAACTTAATTTTACTTTTCTGTTTTAATTACAAATTTTAAGAACAAAATTCAAGTTATTGTTACTCATGATTTTTTTTAAAGCTACTGGAAAAAGATTTTAAAAAATTTGAACTAGAAAAAAACTTTAATTGGTGGAATTGGAAAATGTATGTGCGTATATGAACACAAAATTCTTTACAATAATGTTAAAAAGTAAGTGGTAATTAAAAAAAAAAAAAAAACTCAATGTAGTTCATTGGTTGAACACAAGTTCATTAAGTTGTCATAACTCAAAAAAGATGCAAAGGTGGTGTTAACTTTTGTTGTTGAACCAAAACTTTTGTTGTTGAACCAAACCTTTTGTTGTTGAACCAAAACTTTTAGTGAGTCTTTTTCATGGCTGCAAACATAAATTTCCCGCTGGTGTCTTTTCACAGCAGAGAGAAATGAAAACTCAACACGAGCAGATTTTAACAGGGGCACCTTTAATTCACGTAAGCTCTGGAGTGGTTGAGTCTATAATCCTTGTGGACAAAGGCAAGTGCAGCCTTTCACGGTTACATCTGAAGTTACAACCGGCGCTATGCGGATCGACAGTGCAGCTAATGCTGATGATTATCTTTAGACTTTTCCATGACAGCTGTACAGAAATATCACTTCCGAGTAAATGAAGAAACACATTTTTCTTCCCATTTTCCACCCCAGCTGCTCAAGAAGGAGTGTCCAACTACTCAAAAACCTTTTGGGCTTTCTTCTTTCTAAACCACACACACATATATATGTGCACGCACACACTACTTGAGGGGGTGGAGGTTGCACAGAGGTCCTGCAAAAACAAAGAGTTGTAAAATCTGCTGGCACTGCGTCAGGAAGGATCTGAGAGGAATGGAGCTAAGGCTCACCGCTGGGGCCCCAAAACGAACGAGGCACAGCCAACGCACGTTTCCTCTGATAAGACAATATAGAGCAACGGCACATGCTCACATACACACCCATGCTTACATAAGAGCGCGCCCCACTGACCTTTTATCATAATCACAAAAACATCTCCATCTCCACTCAAGTCTATCAACTATTCCTCACACACGGTTTCATTTTGCTGGGTTTCTGACTCCTAGGGAAGATAAAAACGCTTCACATAAAACTGTAAAAAAACTGGAGGAAACGCTACGAGACAGTTCTTATATCTCCTTCCTCTTTCCGAAATACTTTTCAGATCAGTTCGCACAGGCCTGTCGAGGTGATTCTGGGGAACACGTGAGATTTGTTCTTCACGCTGCTGCGTGATAAGCTCATGCGGAGCCCACAGAGATACAAGAGAAAACAAACTCAGGTTTTCACGCCATCCAGAGAAAACCTCAAATAAATCAGTTGATCACGCAGCAGCGAGCAGCATCGGTGCTAATCGTGGAGCTAATGCTGGCGTGTGACGCAGCGGTTTTGCTTTCTTAAAATAGATTATTCCAGAGAAGAAATCCATCTTGCTTTACTGGAACCAGCGAAGGCCACCGACATTTGATTTGTTCAAATAAAAAACCCTGAACGAAACACTGCAGCTGGAACACTTAGACCATAAAACATAAGGGAGACATCTGATGGACTCAGCCTGATTAGATGTGGTGTGTAACGTGACCATAGTTTATTTTTCTTTTTTAATTTTTACTTTGTGTATTTTTATTTTTTTTTATTTCTATTGCAATTCCTTCATCTTACTCTTGCTTCTTTGCACTGTTCTTTTTGATCATGTTTGTTAAAAGTGGAAAAAAATATAAATAATTGGAAAAAAAAGTTCACCAAGAATCGTTTCCTTTTTTTATTATTATTATCTAACAACAACCAAGTCTCTAAAAACATCCCCACAGAGTGCACACTTCTCTTTTGGTCCCTATACACACAAGTATAGACCCCATGTTCCCCATCACCAGGAAAAACAGAAGTGAACGGTGAAGAGAAAAATTCCAATCTGAAGCAAGCGCACACACACACCACTTCCTGTCAAAGACTCTACACTCAGATACAGCACCTGACATACTGCCACATTCCACGATGATGCTGCAGCTCCTGGAATAGTTTGCTGTTCCCAACTCTGTCATGTCACAAACATGGACACTCAGTATCAAGCACATTAAAATGGAACCAAAAGATATTAACATTAGATACAGTTGAGAACAAACATGTTTTTGTTCTTCAAGAATCAAAGTGGTGTTGTTTTGTTTATGTTTTGCATGAAAAGCTTCTATATTCTCACTCACACACTGGATAAAAGCAAACCAACCATATCATTTTTAAGGTCAAAGGTTCTGTCACGGTCAGTGTTAGTTTAATGGAGGACTGGATATAAATGAGAGTTTTAGCCGTTAACAGTGACCACTCTGTTTTAGAAACAGTCTCAGCTAAATATGATCCTCTGTTTTGGGGACATTCATTAATCCTCCAATTTGGCACAGGGCCTCAGCAGATGTTCGGGCATATACACTTCATAAAATTAAAAAAAAATCTGGATAAAAGTACTGGAGCTCTTCAACTTACAATTCAAATGCTTTCAGCACTTGCGTGACAAATAACTAACTTTCATTTGCTTTCAGCTCTTCCACTTCAGGATGACACTTCGAGGTGAATTAATCTCACTTTAAATTCAACTCATTAAATTGCTGTGCTTCATTTAAATCTTAAGCTGCTTTCAGCATTTTCACCCCCACAGATATTTTTAGTGTCTTTAAAAAACGCTCTGCATGCAATAATAAATTGTGTCATATTGTGTCAATTGTGTCATATCAAATTGTGACATATTTTTTTTAAACACACAAAAAGTCTTATTACCTTGTTAAAAATTACATCATCCTCTTGTAAAATACTCATGTGCACATGAGTTTCCACATCACACTTGTGTAAGTTGTTTGATTGTGATGTCACAGTTTGTGCACGAGTACACGCCCTTAACTCTCTTTAACCATTAGTGTGCAGAAAATTTGCTCTTTTAGCAGATGAATATGAAAACAGCCTTTTAGTGACAAATCTAAAAAAGAAACAAGCAAAAGAGGAAGTAAATATAAGCATGTCACCTTCCACTGATTACAAAATCATACTATTTATTTACAACTATTACAAAATGTTCAACTTGATATTTTTAGCTGTGAGTACACTTTTCATTTTTCTCCAGGAAAATATAGCCTTTTCTTCACCATGATCCAACCTAAATGACTAAAGCTACTATTGACCTGATGTGAGCACAGAGGGATCTCCTTCTGGCTCCAGGCTCGGTGATTAGCTGCATGCCTTAATCACATCCCCCTCATCATCATCATTATTATCACTGCCTCACAAGGAAGGTTTCTTTTTGGCTCCTTGGCCAGAAGAGTCATATAATACAGCAAATACCATCTTGAAAATTAAATCTTCAGTATTAAACAAAGGAGAAGGTTCTATCCACCAACAGACTGATTATACAATGCAAAAACTGAAATCTTGGTGAAAATATCTTGTTTTTGATACAATTAGTCCAACTTTGAGTATAATTATCCTATTCCACTGGCAGATAATTTATCTTATTTCAACTTTTTCCTCAATCAATGTTAGTCTTGTTTTCGTAAAGCAAGAACAATTTGACCCAAATCAGAAAAAAAAATAATTTATCTGTGGGTGGAATAAGATGATTCTACTCAATATTGAACTAACTGTACCAAAACAAGACATCTTTTTTGCAGTTTATTGTCAGTCAGCAGGTTGTCAGATTTGTTTGACGTTAATCCAAGTCCTCAGTGTTTTCAAACTACCTCCAGTACAGACTAAAAATGTGTAAATTTATGCACATATACAGGGGATGACACCAGGATCACCGCTGACAACCGCCTGCCATACGCTGCATGTCCCGGTTACCATGGCGACGAGTTCACAGGGGAGATTTTGGCAGCACTCTGAACCGCCACCAAACATAATAGTTCCTGCTCAGACTGAGGAGGCATTACTCATATTAAACAGAGGCTGTTCACTCTGACACACACACACATACGCACACACAAACACACACACACACATAATCCGCTTTATCATGACAAATTGAGCCTCCCAGTGCATCATGGTCAGACAAAAATATGTGCGGCTGGGCTTCAAATAGTACCAGCGAAGCACAACTCCTCACTAATAACACTTCAAGTTTGCCCTGAAACCTGGTGAAACTGTAGATTCAGTGTTACGTACGACTCTGGAATGACCTTGTTTTCAAGAGTTTGTGTTCAATTCAAACTGAGAGCACAGTACTCTCTAGTGTTTCCTAAAGTAGAAAATGCAGGGAATTCCTTCGAAAATATAACATACACAAAGTCTGAGTGACTCGGTTCCCTGAGTGGAAGGAATGAAAGATGAAAAGTCAGAAGTGTTGAACTCTGGCCCCATCTCCTGGCAGCACGGGATCACTCTTCTAATCAGTTATGCATAATTAAAGCTCAGGACTGCCCAATAAAAGCAAAGAGCAACCCCTTTTGTCCCATTACAGAAGTAGTGGGACAAAAGGGGTTTAAGGAATGGCTGGCAAACTTAGTAACAGAAAGAAAAGCTGTAATGCCTTCATTTGATAGGCTTTTAGGCTGATTAATTTACCCCAAACTAATCATTTTCAGCATGTTCTCCCTGTGTCTGCGTGGGTTTTCACCGGGTACTCCGGCTTCCTCCCACAGTCCAAAAACATGCTGAGGTTAATTGGAGACTCTAAATTGCCCGTAGGTGTGAGTGTGTGAGTGAATGGTGTGTGTGTCCCACGATTGGCTGGCGACCATCTGGGGTGTATCCCTGCCTCTCGCCGTAACGCGCTGGGATAGGCTCCAGCAGACCATGTGACCCTAATGAGGAATAAGCAGGTATAGAAGATGACTGATGACTGACTAATGATTTTCATTGAGGCTACATAATAAAATGTAGATACTTTGCTCTGTTTTTGAAATAATTTTCTGGGAATGCAAGAAGAGACAAATAATAATTCACTTCATGTTTTCATTATTTTTATAACTGAAATATGGTTTGGTTTACTAATATTGACCTTTATCTTGAAATGAATAAATTATTTCATATTGGCTTGAATCATCGGAATTTGTGATTTAAAAGGTGGCTGAAGTGCATCAAATGAATCGCTCTAACACACACATGTACATTTGTCTAAATATAGACTAGGGAATTTTGAATAGTTCATCCAGAAACAAAATATTATTATTATTATTAATATAAGGATTTCAAACACCATACTATGTTTTCCTGTACTTTTCTAGGTTTTATTTCTATTGTTTTTATTCTAGTTTGTACTCAATAAATGATTTTTTGGTTGTGTGTACCCTTATTTAGTATTTTATTCCTTGTAGTCATTTAACAACTTAAAATACCAATTCTACCACTTTTTATATTACTATTTTTGCTACTAGATTAGGTTTTTTATGTTTGTGGAAATATTGAGTAGCTGCTCTGAGCTTCCTTTTTTTCTGAGAACTGTATTTCTGGAACGGAATTATGTTTTGTTGCTTAAAACACACAAGCTGTGTGATGTGGTGGTCATTTTACCTGATGTGCAGCCAGGACAGCATGGGTGTGGTGCCGCCACCAAACACCCACACAGTGAAGAAGACGATGAGCAGCGTCGTGGTGAACATCATCTGCCGGGCGTACGTGGCCGTATCTCTGATGGCGAGGGCAAACGCCATCGCCCCGCGCAGACCTGCAGAGCCACATCCGGGGGGAAAAAAAATCAGAAGTGACCGAATCCAAACCGCACTCAGCCCGATGTGACGACGGCTTCCGTACCAGCAAACATCATCATGTGCTGGAAGTTCCCTTTGATCTTGTGCCTTCGGCCCAGGTTGAGCAGGAAGGAGAGCGGGTAGATGTTGAAGGCTCTTCCGATGAATATAGAGAGCTGGCAGGCAAGGAGCAGTCAAGAAATTCACAACTCTACAGTTGTACATGAGTTTTCTCTGAATTATCAGATATTTTAGAGGTTAAATAATACAAATACTCTCCACGGGGGAACTCCACAGGCTGGAACTTTAACCAAAATGCTGGTCTGTCTGCAGTTACATCACAGCATGTCTCCAAGACATCAACTGTGGCCCAATTCTGCAGCTGTGGAGAACTGGAATTATTTTAGTACCAAGTGGAAACAAGACAGAGAGAAATAGAGGAATTCATGCTTTGAAAGAGGATACAAAAGCACCGATGATGAAGATGGGGCTGAATATGTGGTTCTGGAAGGTGAACAGAGCCAGGCCCATGTAGGAGAAGATGAAATTCTCAGCAAGGAAGTGAAGGACCTCGAAGAGCTGGAAAACATCACATATGCGTCATGATTTAAACTAAAGGCTAATTTTAAGTCACGGTTTCTGAAAAAGAGTGCATTTCTCTGTGGATTGAGTACTTATTTAACACCTAGACCTTTCTTGTTATCAAAAAGCCATTAAAACCTCCATTTCTATCTATGATCTAAGACTTTTTTAAAATGTGTTAAAGAGGTCTGGGTTTCATAAGGGAGCGGGGGAGATGATGATTACAAAGCTGACTGCGTCTTCTCCCCAACTTTAAATTGGCAATAAAAATCCAAACTGGCACGTTAAGAAGCCGTACGTTAACCTCCGCGCTGAACCGTGAGCATCCTACTTTCTTTGAACTGAGCAACAGGACGCTTGGAGCACTGATTGGACATATATTACTCTCACATGTTTTCTGTGTGCTAATCTCTACCCTGTCGTCAAGACCGAACCCCCTTCTGGGAAACTAAAGAGACTGGAGGGACATCCTCAGACAGCCCTGATTAAGGTCACAGTGGGCTGATCACGGAGCCATCTGGCAGCTGGGTTCATACTGTCGGGGGGTTCAAAAACAGTCCAAACGAGAACGGGGGCGAAGTGTGAAGGAAGCGGCCAGATGCTACCTGCTTGGTGCGCTTGGTGGACTCTTCAGAGAGGTTGTTGCTGGTGTAATGAGCCTGCGTGATGCCACAGAAGAGCACGGCTACAACGCCTGGAAGACAACACACATTTATTAGACGTCTTAGGGTGACGTCTACGGCAGGCAAAAACACAGTTAGTTTCAATTCTGATGCATTTTAGATGTTGAGATGTTTTAGATGCAGGAATCATATTGTTACGAAGGATTATTTATGTATTGTGTCTAAAAATAGCGTTTGCAATGAAAATGTATAGGATTTTATAATGAAAATCTTTTAAGGATATTTTTCTCTTGATTTTTTTTTTTTTTTTAGAAATCACCACTTTAGTGGCACAGACACTGGATGATACTTTAAGGAAGAAGAAGGTTTATGATCAACATCATTTTACTCTTTTACTTATTATAATCAAACCAGGAACATTGCCTTCATGTGATCATTTGGAAGAGAAACAAGTTTAAATACTGATAAAATGTAGAAAAAAAAGGGATAGACCAGAGGGAGGTTGTTCCAGTCAGATGAGGCTTTGAATTTAAAGGATCATTGCCCAATATCTTTAATATTAAAATTTGGCACAAGAAAAGAAAGATACTGAGTATTTTTAAGTGTGTATGATGATCATTAAGGAGCAAGGTGTTGCTTTAGATAAGAGGGATAGAAATAAATGGTAGAAAAGGCATTTTAAAAAAAGATTTCCAGCATCAAGCAGTTAAGTGATTCAGTCACAGAGCAATGTCGATTATTAGAATTTGATGGTAAGGTGACAAAAAGCTGTAATGGAAAACAAGAAAAGACAAATTTATAAAAAGGTTACCAACTATGGAAAAAGAAGGTTTTTGATCCCCATCATTTTATTCTTTAAATTATAATCAAACAAGGAACATTGCATTTATGGGACCATTTCGATCTTTTTTTTAGCCGTTTCTTCAGATCATTAAAAATAAACGAAAATAACTGTTTTTTTAAATAAATAAAAAATTTAAACATAAATCATTGGACAAGTGTTTTTACAGAGAGGTTTTTTATATATCACAACAGTGATATAGAATAGTTTATCCTTTAAAAATAAATAAATAAATACATTTTTAGTGATGACTATTTTCAGATTTCTTTGTGTACTTTACTTAGATAATACCTCATTTCCATATCAAACATTTCAGAAATCTTGTACAACAAAATACAATTGTCTTAATATAATAAATAAACTGGGGAGGTTTCATGGTGATATCTAATGATACACATTTTTTATTGTAGTGTTTCACCTTCTTACAATGACTCCAACAGACAGAGCACACTGCACATGTTGAATCATGTGTATATGCAATGGGATAAGTTAACCCATTAGGATAAACATGATCATTAAAGATTAGCCTTTCAATCCTCTCGTTGCTGTGCTGTGTATTCTACTGTCTGTTCACTTCATCTGCTGCACATCTGCTGCCTGATCTGTATCCAAGTCCCTGTCGCTTTCCATTTGTCAGAGGATGGTTCACTATTGGTTAGTGTAAACGGTTCATAATCATGTCATTATACATAATCAGGAATTTAAATCGTAATTAAAAAATTATCTATCTGGGTGCATGTGTGCAGCTGTGCTTGAGCACCAGAAAATTCAGTTTATTTTTAGTGTGTAAAACATATTTACATACTAAAGGTTCTGTTGAAAGTCCAGTTTTTTTTTTAATGATCCGAAGAAAGAACTAAAAAAAAAAAATAATAATAATAAACCTGGAACAACCTAACAAATGCCCTTGACAACTTGTTTCTTTTCCAAATGGTCACATGGATGCAACGTTCCTTGTTCCATTATAATAAGAAAAAGAATAAAATGATGGAGATCAAAAACCTTCTTCTTCCATAGTAACCTTTTTATGTTATAAACTTGTCATGATATTATCTTATAAACAGCTTTTTGTCACTTTGCATCAAAAAATAGAAACCAATGCTCTAAATCACTGAATCACTTAACTGCTTGATTCTGGAAAGCATTTTATTTGGCGTCAACTTAAAACATGTTTCTTGTTTCTGTTTCTTAAATGATTTGTAGGGTGTGGGGTGGTCGGGGTGGTGTGAGTGTGTGTGCCATATCTTTTTATGCTTATCTGTTGCAAAAATGTGGAACAGCAATTCTCTTGTTTTGCGTATGAAACACTCTGATCAGATAGAAATCTGATAATGAAACAGGCTTGTATTTTTTTTTAACATTCTGACCACAGATGTCTAGTGCCTACTTCTCAAATCGCAACTGCTTCCTTCAAAGCTGATGGCTCGACTCCACTCACCTGTGAACCCGCAGGCCTCCGCCAGCAGGAACGTGCTCCAGGACATGAGGAAGAAGAGCGCCGTCTCCAGCAGCGGGAAGCAGTGCAGCTTGGTGAACTTGGTGACGTAGGAGTCGAGTTAAAGAACAACACATTTTGGGGCTTCTTCCACTAATGACACTGGACACTAAACTTTAAAATACTAATCATTACGTTTCCCAGGTTTAGAGAAGGATATGAGGGCGGTGACGACTCCTGTGGCTGCACCCATGATGAAGGAGCCGCTGAAAATACCCAGGAAAACCCCCACTGACTTGAAAAAGGCAGACGCATCAAACATGTGTGTGTTGGCACCACTGGGCTGGTAGGCAACAATAGACCTAAAATACAAATAAAAAAATAATTAAAAAACAGGATGTAGCAGTCACTTCGTTATTTATCATAAATGTACATGTTGAATGACTCTTTATACACAGTACAATTTTGTGTTTACTGTGAAAAGTCACACTTTTATTTACCACCATGAGTTGCAAAATGAATAGAAAATATAGTCAAGACATTGACAAGGTTAGAAATAATGATTTGTATTTGAATTCATAATCTTTTCTTCCAAACTTTGCTTTCGTCAAAGGAAGGTCAGTTTTATAGCTTCTCTAAGCAGCTAAACAGTTTTCAGCTGTGCTAACATGATTCCACAAGGGTTTTCTAATCATTCATTAACCTTCTGATACAATGATGAAACACATTGTAACATTAAAACACTGGAGTGATAGTTGCTGGAAATGGGCCTCTATACACCTATGTAGATGTTGCACCAAAAACCAGACATTTGCAGCTAGAATAGTCAAGGCAAGGGCGACACGGTGGCGCAGGGGTTAGCGCTGTTGCCTCACAGCAAGAAGGACCTTTCTGTGTGGAGTTTGCATGTTCTCCCCGTGTCTGTGTGGGTTTTCACCGGGTACTCCGGCTTCCTCCCACAGTCCAAAAACATGCTCAGGTTAACTGGAGACTCTAAATTGCCTGTAGGTGTGAGTTAATGGTGAGTGTGCCCCACGATAGGGGAGGGAATAAGCAGGTATAGAAAATGACTGACTGACATTTATGCAAATCTACCAACATGTGGTAAAATAATTGGTCATGAATTCCTTTCACATTCCAGTAGGAGGTGACTTGCTCCAGCAGAGGGAGGCACAGAGCCGTCTGCCGTGTCTCATGCCTCAGTGTTGGATTTCAACATCAGGAGAGAAAACCGGTACAGAGACCTTTATCTGGCACAGAGAGGAAGGGAAAGTGCGATAGGGGTGCGACTCACGAGGAGAGGACGATGGCCACCGCGTCATTCATGACGCTTTCTCCGAACAGCAGCGCGTAGAGATCCCCGTCTGCATGCAGCTCGTTGAAGATGGCCAGCACCGTCACTGCACCCACAAATAGCAGCATTTTCATTTCAGACACATGAGCTGCATCACATTTTCATAGAGGTGTCAAATAACAAAGTACAGCTACTTTGTTGAGTGGAAGTTTACTGGAGTAATTATTTTTCAGCTTTTTGCCAAAAATTAAGTTATATCGGGAATTTGTTCAATTTACTCTTTCTTTGAAAAAAATGTTAGTCCTGTTTTCTTAGAACTTGACCAGATTGGCCTAAATCTGGGAAATAACTCAAAATAAGCAAAATGATCTGCCAACAGAATCAGATAATTCTATTCATTATTGGACTAATTGTACCAGATATGATATTTTCACTTGTTAAGAATTCATTTTTTGCAGTGTACATTTTCACACAATTATATGTACTTTCTACTTATATTTTAAATATGTCCTTGTTACTCCTATATTATTCCAGCTTGTTTTCATGTTGAGCCAAAGAGTGATTTTATGCCAGAAACAGCAATATTTAACCTGTTCTATGCCCTAAATTATAACCAATCCAGACATTTTTACCCCGTCATAATACCTTTAAAAGGACAATATAACACATAAGATACATTTTTTTTCTCTTGCCAAAATGAGATTGGAGCTTATATATTAGGAGTTAAAAGTTGTTTTTTCCTAAAAATTACTTGTCCTCATTGAGTGTTATATTTAATACTTTAGCTCATTCATTTACTACAGTATTTAATATTCAAATAACCATACTTTTGCACTTTTACTTGAGTAAAACGCTTGAGTGGATAATTAAACTTCTACAAAAGTTTTTTTTAAACACTAGTATCTATAGTTCTGCCTGATTAATGAACGTGAATGCTATTGAGACAGCTCCACATTTTCTTGACCGTTGGTCAGCAACATCTCATACATACACACCCGGGTCTGTAGCAGAGATGATGGCACCGAAGAAAAGGCAGTCTGTGTAGTAGAACTTGTCCGTCAACTGTCCCACCACTTGCATCAGTTTGACCACACCGTACATCACATTCCTGTGGGGGGACATGACAAAACGTGCATTCCAATAAATTAAACAGGTCGCCTGAGCTAAGGACAGAAGTGTATTCAGTAGGTTCCTGATTGGAAACAAAGAAGAAAGTGGGTAACTCACCCAATAACAAAGCATGATATGGCAGTTCCCAGAAATGCATATGTGATGATGGAGCCCAAGTTTCTGAAGAAGTGTCTCTGGAAAAGGTGGAAGACAAATCAAATGAGAGTAAAGGGGAAGTTTAGATATTCTATTAAATGATTGTTATACTCTCCCTGTTTCACCTTCACACACTGATCATTTGCTTACAGCACATGTTCACTTTCATTTAATCACACAAACACACCCACACATTTATCCACATTGATATGGAAGGACTTCAATGTCAATTAGCCTTCAGGCTTTTTGCGTATTCCTAGGATTCTTTTCATGTTATGTATCTGATGCGATACTTTTTTAATTAGCATCAATAAATGTGATCAAGCAATCAATGAATGAACCAAAAAAAAAAAAAAAAAAGAGTAAAAAGTTAGCATTGCCTTGACATTCTCCCACTGGATGTATTTCAGTTTTCTTTGGGGAATAAAATGTGTCTTAATGCTGAAGGATGTTGACGTCAGTGACGGAACAGGTGGCTGACACTCCCTGTCAAACAGGACCAGGAACACAAACACAGCTTCAGCTGTTTGACTGGTTGTACGACAAACTAACAACACAACAAAATCCCTCAATATCTATATGAAACCAAAATAAATCAGAATTCAGGTTTCCCTGGTGGACTGTGTGATATTATTCATGAAAGAAAAAGAAAAATACTATGAAGGTTACATTCAGGACAGCTCCGCTCGAGCACACGCAATCATCACAGAATTTGCCTTCATATCTTCCTACAGCCGAATTGCAACAGATGGGGGAAAAAAAATCGAGTGCACTCGCACTGACACGACCTCCTGCTTCCTGTTTCCGGAGGCCAGATGTTTGACTCAGCGAATTCTTGAGAAAAACAGAAAAGCTGGCGAGGAAAAGGATTCTTTGTAGCCTTAGTGTCTTAAAAACAATAAAAAACAACATAGAGGTTGATTTTATGAAATGTCTAAGTGGAGGAATCATGTATTTTATTAAATTTTTGAATATCTGATTATTCAAACAGAATATCACTTTTACCTTCACACATACGTTATTTTATATCAGATATCTAAAATTGTAATAAGCCCTATGAAGCATTAAGTATAGATAAAAACTGAATTAACACCCGCCCCCCATCTCTCTGATATAATCTTTCACAGTATAATTGGATATGGCTGAGTTACGCCTCACTTTCAACCATAGATCAGATGTCCCCAGTTGTTTAACCACATTTCACTCTCCATTATTTCAAGGTCGGGATACCAACGCACCTGTGCAGGCGATCTGCAACCTATAATTTTCATAGAGAGCAAGTAGACGGTGCCGTAACCTGATTCACGGGACACAACAAATCAGTTTTAAGAGTCTTGAGATACTCAAAAGGAGAAACCGCTGGTATTGTCAGTGTCAGACTTGTTTTTTCTATGCCAGCGCAAATGCAAGAGAGGAAATGAAAGACATCTGCTCTGGACTTCCCCTCATAAGAGACACTTATGTAGAGCGTTAAGTATCACCGCTCTCGCAGATTTGGCCAATGGGAGCTTTTTCTTAGCGAGCCATCTGTCCAATGAGGCAGCAGTTAGTGGCAGCACCTGGATCATCATCTCACATTACTGTGTCATATACAGCTCTGGGAAAAAAAATAAGAGACCACTGCAAAATCATTGTTTTTTTCTGATTTTACTACTTATAGGTAAAATGATGATTTTTGTTTAAGAATATAAACTCCTGGCAACATTTCCCCCAAATTCCAAATAAAAATATTATCGTTTAGAGTATTTTTTTGCAGAAAATGACAAATGGTCAAAATAACAAAAAAAGATAGAATGTTTTCAGACCTCAAACAATGCAAAGAAACGAGAACAAATTCATTTTAAAACAACAAAACACAAATTGTTGCACCTAAGAAGAGTTCAGAAATCAATATTTGGTGCAGTAACCCTTATTTTTAATCACAGCTTTCATGCGTCATGGGTGACGTGAATGGAATGGCTGGAATACATGTAGAGATGCTGAAATTTAGGGAAAAAATTGCAGTGGTCTCTTATTTTTTTCCCAGAGCTGTATTAGACACAAAAAGTGTCAACATCTCACCTTCTTCAGGCTGTAGCCAGCATGGAAAATAATCGGGGGCAGCAGTATGTTGAAGAACACTTCGGGGTCGAAGGTCACCTAGGAGAAGTGGAGGAAAAGCTTTTATTGGGTCGAATTTAGACAAACTCAGGACCAAGGAGTTGGTGTTTCCCCCGTCTTACTTTGCGCAGCATGTCATTCTGCTCCACGTTGTGAATCTCACGGGAATTGATCTCTCCTTTGAGGGTGTACTCGAAGAATTTGCCGCTGACGTTGAGCAGCAGGGTGCTGGCAGGCCCTTCCTTCAGCGAGCAGCTCGGCGGCGTTCTGTTGTGGTAGCTGGTGGCGGGGATGCCGTAACGCAGGATCACACCCACCAGCAAACCTGGGAAAAAAAAAATCAGAAGAGAGAAGAATATATAAATAACACAGAGAACAAGTACAAAAACACATTGCCACCAAGGCAAACTCATCAATTCAGTTGCTGGGTGCCAGATCGTTTTTTTAGGTGGGTCTGTTTTACAAGGCCTCACCAAGATGGTGACAACGCAGGGAGCAGCAGAGGAAGGAAGAAAAATGGGGAGATGGAGGAGCAGGAGGTTGTGGGGAGAACTGAAGCCAGGAGGAGGAGATGAGGCCGGCAGTCACAGAACATAAATCCTCTGGCAAAGCTGCCAGCACCCTGTTCACTCTCCTACTGGAGGGTTAACCACGTACATCACACTCTGGCTTTGGTCTAACCACACACACACACACAATGGCTGTCCTGCTGCAGGTATAGGCATATCGACAGTGTTGATATTGTTTAACAGCTGACAATAAAGCATCTGTTGTGTCCATTACAAAAAATCCCCGAACATATTAGATGATGTAGGAACTGTAGGTTCTTTCCAGTTGTGGGGAGGTGGCGTTTCATGTTTTTGATCTTGGTATTAAAGGGAAAAAACGTCATTTGATAAGACGTCTGTTAGAGCTGAAAAGTAATCAACATTTTATTTTATGACCCAAACAACCAATAGATTAATCAACCATGAAAATAGTTGCAGCCCTAATGTCGGTCCTGCTATCTATTAGAACTGAATTGTATTAACGTGTCTAAATTTGTCCTAGTGACTACTCGACAGTAACTAACTGAGTAAAAAAGGGTGTTTTTAGGTTTGCTCTTTATACACGAAATCAATACTGTGACTCAGGTGCCCCCTTGGCAGCACATTCCCTCCAACAAATACAACAGTCTGATCCTGTCTCATGTTTGGACTTCAGCATATCAAATGAACTGACCACAGAATCTTTAGAAAAGCTTGAGATTTTCAGAAAAAAAAGCTTGGCAGGAATAATGATATGAAAAGATAAATACACAGAACCTGTGTTGTTGAAGCATAAAACATATATGCACCTAAACCAGAGGTGGATTCCCATCTCTGGGAATTTTTACATCTCATCACTAATGTTACTCTTAATTTCTATTAAAGGCCAGAACTTCCAGCTACTTTTATTGTTAATTAATTAAAATATGAAGGTCAACCAACTGCAGAAAACAGCTCCACAAAAACGACAAACCAAAGTCTGCCTTTTTTTTCCTCTGATATCCGGTTAATAAGTAACGTTAGTAGCTACTGACTGGGATCATTCCAGAAAAACACAACACTACATTCTCCACCTGCTCCAGCTCAGCGTGACTAGACAGCGGTAGCCCCAACTGAGCCTGTTTTCACGAACCCAGACGACTGGAGAGTTTCTTCTCCGCTGCTGCTGCACTGGAAGAAACGTCTCTTTCCCAACTTCACACAGTTTGCAGCCATTCAGTCGATATTCTCCGTTTATGCAGAAATCAACATGAACCCACTGGCACAGGAACACATGCAGACCCCAGCTGATGACAGGCAGCCCTACACGCTGATGGAGTATGAGGAATTCTGCAGCTTTTTTTTTGTTTTTTCAAAAAAAGAAAAAAGCATAGCCTTTATTTAACAACCAAGATAATCTCTGTTTGTTTTGTTTGTTGCAAATGAGATATATTTGCTGTTAAAATACAGGCTGCAGCCTGAGCAGGTTATGAAGGTTAAACTGTACTGAAATGTATGGCATATACTTCAGTATATATATATATATATATATATATATATATATATATATATATATATATCTTTTGCATTAAGAAAGATATTAAGATGCTGTATAAAATATATTAAAATAAAC
This sequence comes from Lepturacanthus savala, assembly GCA_030544235.1. Lineage (NCBI taxonomy): Eukaryota > Metazoa > Chordata > Actinopteri > Scombriformes > Trichiuridae > Lepturacanthus > Lepturacanthus savala. The sequence continues at coordinate 11,073,366 of CM060481.1, forward strand.
ACTTCGGGAGGATATTGCACAGCAAAAAGTGTATAAAATCAATTTTTAGTACACTATATATATATATATATATATATATATATATATATATATATATATATATATATATATATATATATATATATATATATATATATGATATCATAGCACAGATATTGCATAAGTGCCTTCAGAGAGGCTACGTCAGGGTGCTGATCCCCGGTCAGTCAGGGATAAAGCTGCACAGCCCGGGCTGAGCAGCAGCAGAAAGCACCTTCTAGAATTAAATTAGCACCGGCCAATTAGAAGCAATGTCAGCGGCAGACTTCAATAATCTGCGGGCTTTTGTCCTCGGGTTTATCTCCTCAGAATGTATGAGTGTAAAAGCAGCACGAGTGTGTGTGTGTGTGTGTGTGTGTGTGTGTGTGTGTGTGTGTGTGTGTGTGTGTGTGTGTGTGTGTGTGTGTGTGTGCGTGTGTGTGTGTGTGTGTGTGTGTGTGTGTAGCCACCAGGGAGACTGAATCATGCAAAGCCTGCGGGAAGGTGGTCGCGAATGAGTGTGCGCGCGCGCGTGCGTGCGCGTAAGATTTATAATGTACCAGACTCACCGTAAATCATCGCCAGTCCGGTTTCGTGAAGGAAACGGACCCGTCTGTGTTTGAAGAGCCAAATGGTGAGGATTGTTAAGGTCAGCAGCAGAATGAACGTCAGCAAATTGACGCTGTCCTGTCGGTGACTTTCCTCTGCCTCCTTCTCGGTGGTAAGTTCTTCCATTCCGTCGCCCTCCGCCTTCAGCCCGGACACGGTGTTCAGTAAAATCCAGGCGAGCATCACCGTCTCGAGCGCGGCGCGTGCTCCGCTCCGCCTGGGCTGGCGGAGAGGCTCCATGGTGCAGGATGGATGCTGCTGCTGCTGCTGCTGCTGCTGCTGACACCTCACCGCCTCTGTGCCATGTCACTGCTGGAAAGCTACACACAGCTGAGCCGAGAGAGGAAAAAACAAGCCAGTGCTCACAGCTCGTAGACCGGCGCGTTCAACCTTTTAAAGGAACACTGCGCGACGCGGGGGGGAAAAAAGAGCTGCCCCTGTGGTTTTAGCCGGAGGAGACCAAGTCACACAAACAGGCAGCCGCCAAAGAAGCTACTGAGTCATTGTTCTGAGATTTTGATGATTTTGCAATTCCGGGCTTCTCCAAAACAGGAAATTTTTGTCTCGGCTTCGATTGGACGCTGAAACTCGCCCCCTTTTTTGCCCTTTCGGGTGATGTGGCCTTGGTTGTGACACTAGTTGGGGTGAGAGTTAGTGATGATGTGGGAGGGAAAGAACAGCTGCCCAGCCAGACCCCAGAAATATCACATTCACTGCTGAGTAGTTGCACAGAAGTTGATTAGTTGCACAATTCTTGAGGTATTTACTCAAAGAGTCAGGATCCTCCTAGTGGCAGTGGCATCTAAAGGGATCTTATATTTTATGTATCTCCCCCTTCTTGTTTTTAAAATAAACTGTAATAATTATAATCAACTTAATTTATCTAATAACTTCTATATGGGGGCTGCAGCTGAAAATATTTATCATTAAAGAAATGACATAAAACGATGTGTCACTAGATGCCACTAAACTAACACTAGATGCCACCAGATGTCACTAGATGCCACCTCACCTCAGTGACATATAATGATATTTCTTTTTTATGGCTCACTTTCTTTATGTTTTACAAATAAAATGTAATAATTATAATAAACTTTACTTGATTTATATAGCGACTTTCATACATGGACGGTGGCTTAAGGTTTTTACCAGTGAAGAAACTATGAAACAAATGTGCCACTAGATGCTACTGGCACCTCAGTGGCATGTAATGATATCTTAGTTTTTTTAATTGCATTTTTATTCCCTTATGGATCTCTCCCTTCATGTTTTTAAACTTTAATAATTTAAATCACCTTGATTCATATAGCAACTTTAATATAAGGGCTACAGCTTAAAAGAAATAATGTAAAAAACAAAACAAAAAGAAAAACAGTAAATCCCTGTTACCTTAAAGTTGCTCTAATCAATATGTTCAAATTAAGATTGGATCAAATGTGTGTGTGTAATGGAAGTCATTTGGTTCAGTGCTGCTCCTGCCTCCTGTTTTAGTTTTGCAGCCTGACACTCTTTTTATTTGTTTCATACCCATTTCTCTAACCGACCACATTTCTATCAATAGCAGCAACGGACAGTTGTTTTCGGTGAATAAACCCTCATATGATGTGATATGAATTGAAGGACAAAGTTAGCAGCTACCTTGTTAGAATAATGAAGAATGTAGCAGCCGAAGAGCTATATATTTCCCTCATGTTTTGTTTTGGAACAAAGTAAAGTTAAAGATTATAAACCAGAATATTGGATTTACATAAATCATGTGAACATGAAAGCAGCACTGTGTGAGTGTCAAACTCTTCATTTCCTGCAATCTGGTGTATTTTCTTGCACAAATTTGTGTCTTTTCTGTATAAAGTAGTTCTGAAAATGTCTTTATTCGTATAAAGGGAAACACTAAATTCAAGCACCAGATGGTAATATTCAAGCAACATAGTAGATTCAGGCTCTCAGACATTCTGTATTGCTTTTATATTATTGTTTACGTTTCTGGCCTCTTGTGTCTTCTAAATCGGGAATTAATCTCTATAAATATGCATGTGGCACCTATTCACATAAATGATATATTCATTAGTTTTAATCACTTTATCAAATTAAATAATTTAATCAGAGATTTTGAGGTTGTATGAGGGGAAAAAAAAGACCCAGTACTAGAGAAAAACAACCCGTCCCTATTAGAGGTATTGTTGCGTCTATAAGTAATATCATAGTGTTTCTTCTTCTGCTTCTTTGATTGGGAAAATGCATGTGCTCTAATTATTAAGCGGGACATGTTCCTGCCATCAAACTGAAATCTAGGCCTATATGTGAGAGTGTGTATTTTTGGAGGAGGGGGAACAAGCAGCCGTGTCTGCAAGATGTTTGCAGTCGTTGAGCCTTAATGTGATGTAATGTTTTTACAACTGAATTCATAATGGATGTAATAGTAGCATCCAATAATACATTTCATTTAGAGCCTAACAATTCACTGCACTGATGCATGTTTGCTCACAGTAGCTGCCTTGTCATCACAGTGAGTGACTGGCAGAACCAGCTATTATTAGCAGGAAACAAACAGTTTGTACTGCTGTTCACAAGACTCCTCCAGCAAAAAGTCTTCCGCCTTATCTGTAATTTAATTTGTAATTCTGACAGTGAGCTATTATTTACGCTTGTATCCGTCACACTTTATGAAATGTAAAACTCAGAACTTCCTTCGATAGAACCTTTACCATTCACCATCCACTCCACGAGTGTGTTAAATGTGTGTATCCTGTCATTTCTGAGGAGTTTATCACACAGCCTGACAGTATTTTGCTCACTTTTACTTTAACTTGTTTCAGCTTGACCATGCACATTGATGTATGTACAGAGTTTGACCCTCAGAGGCAGTTTTCATATTCATCTGCTGAAGGACCTTTTCTCTGTGCAAACCTTAAATTCAACTTCAAAATGATGTTCTGTGAGCACTTGTGACATCACAACTAGTTCGGAGACGATCCAGATTGTTACACATACAACTGTGATGTTTTTCCTTGTACGATTTGAGGGTCTAAGGATATGGGAAGTTTTATTGCTCTTGAACAAACTGTAATCTTGGGCTATAGAAAGAAAAACGAAAAATCAGAATAGAGTTTTCAATGAGGGAGGACAAGATAAGTGAAGTTCAGAAAAAAAACATAGGTTATCTAGATATATTTTATAGGTCATAAAATGTGCCTGGAGGGGATTTTCAGTAGTCTGTCAGGTTGTGATTGTGTGCTTACCTGCAGTCTCTGGTGGTTACACAGAATAAAAAAGGATACAGAAAGGCCAAGTCTCAGAGCATCTTTCACAGAGGCAGGATGGGGAATTGCCTATTATTAGAGTGGCCTAGTGGCTTAAATTGCAAGGTAATCTGATGTGTGATTGAACATGTTTGTGGTGTAGGATTGTGTCCACACATGTGGACTCTCTTACATGATTCGGTAATATTTTCAGTAATTAAAATTATTAAGGGGGCGGCATGGTGGCGCAGGGGTTCGTGCTGTTGCCTCACAGCAAGAAGTTCACAGGTTCAAGACCTCCTTGGTCTGGGACCTTTCTGTGTGGAGTTTGCATGTTCTCCTCGTGTCTGCATGGGTTTTCACCAGGTTCTCCAGCTTCATTCCACAGTCCAAAAACATGCTGAGATTAAGTGGAGACGTTAAATTGCCCATGTGTGAGTGAATGGTGTGTGTGCCCACGATAGGCTGGCAACCATCTGGGGTGTATCCCTGTAATTCGCTGGGATAGGCTCCAGCAGACCCCTGTGACCCTAATGAGGAATAAGCAGAAGAAAGATGAATAGATAAAAAGATAGAAGATAAAAGATGAATGAATTATTAACGATTATCATTCTTTTTTTATATAGGCAAATTCCACCGACCGGTGAGTTTGTACAATAAACTGCTTGTTTTAGGAACAAGACAACACCCAGAGAGGTGTGTCAAATGTGTGTAAGGTGACGGTGCGTTCAAGTAGTCTGGTAAATTACAATTCTCCTCGATCAAACTATTTAGAGACTATTGACAGTAGTCCACCACATTTTGAATAGATTGAACTCATATCAATAAGCTTAGTACGCACATAATTAAAATATATTAACTTATTTAATTTGCAACTGACTAGAATAAGTCAGAATAGAAGAAGTCAGAAACTTATCTCACAGTTAAAATGCATTAAAAATGCATTAAAATGGTCCGTGTTGTGTGTTCTATTGAGGTGTTTGTTGCTATAACGTTGCATTTATGTGTTATTTGTGTTATGTGTTTATCTGGCTATCTATGAGAAAATCACATAGCTAGGGCGTCACCATGGTAACTGTCCCTTCTTGCAACTGTCATCATCGAAAAAGCGATTAAACTACACATGATTAAACTAAACTAATGATGTTTTAAAATATATATATAAATTCAACCTACAAAATGCTAGTTAGCTGTGTTTTTTATTTTATGTAAAATAAAAAATACAAGCATCAAAATGTTAAAAAAAAAACAACTAATTGCGGTGTTCTCGTTTGTAATTGTTCCCGAACGCACCATGAGTGCACGCCTCTTCTGCGTGCACTCGTCCCTCTGTCCAGCTCTCTGATTGGCTGTCGGGGCAACTAGCGCGGCGCTGATAGGCTGAGAATCGAAGCTGAGAAAGGGGAAGCAAAAAAAATCTTGTCAACTAAAATTGCACGTAAGCTTCTGCCTTACACACCTCGGGTTCTTCAGGCTCGCGTTCCGGGTAGAAACAGGTATTCACTGGCCACCGACTGAAAGAGCGAAATGGGGTGCTTCTTCTCGAAGAAATCCAAACGAAAGTCGTCCGAAAAAGAGGACCGTACACCGACAACGACGACGGTCGAAACTACGACGACAAGCCACGCCGTTCCCCTTGGCAACAACAGCGAGGAGGCACCGAAGCTGTACAGCTGGGATAAGAGAGAGAAGGTGAAGCTGAGTATACAAGTGAAAGTTTAACATAATAATAAAAAAAACATCTCGCTGAAAGTTAAACGGGGATATGAACAATCTAACCTTAGCTTAAAACGTTTTAACGCGGGGCCAGGTTAGTTCAGGTTACCGTGCTTGAACTTAACGAGCTTCATTTGATCTCACACTTTTCATTCACAGATGATAAGGTGTAAAATAGAAGCTGCTCTAAGCTCTGCTGAGCTACAGAAGATGTCAGCGACTCCTGTTGTAGCAACTGGAATATTCAGTGATCTTTTTGCTCTGAGAGTGATTTCCTCCGTTCTACAACTTGATCGTCCAGTGTTTGCAAATATAGATCTATCATCTTTATTTGGCTCCACCTGAACAACCTGGAGATGCACGTAACGTTAATGCTCATTACACGAGTTCTAGGCTCAAAGCAAAGCCCCCTTCTCTCTCTCTCTCTCTCTCTCCCTCTACCTCTTTCTCTGTTATCTGTGATCTCATTATAGGATTATTACTTCACATCACTGCTCCGCAGCTGACCCACACACTTGTACAGGGCTTATGCACACACTAGGATTTAAGTAAGAAGTAAGCGTTCAACTTCCGTTTTGATTCTGACAGGAAGTTGCGCCTTAATATGCTGAACCAAATAAGACTCGACATCACTACCTGCGGGTAGTGCGGTCTAATCAAATACCAGCCACGCGTGCAACCTAAAGAGATGTAAAATACCTGCTATAGTACAGGGGTCAGCAACAGGGGGTCTGCAGAATTACAGCAGGGAGCCACCAAGTTATAGTTAGAAAATGATGTGAATGTTAAAATATATGTCTGAAAATACAGATTAACCAGAATCAGACGTTTTATTAGCAAGTTATTTATTTAGGGTCATGTGTTAAAACATTAAAGACCCCTGATATATTTTAATGCATTATTGGTGTACATATGTCCGCAAAGCTTAAATGTCTGTGCAGCAATGTTTCTACAAGTAGGGCTGCAACTAACAATAATTGATTATTGAAACAAATAATTGATTAATTATCTGGTTCCTAAAATGGTGTAAAATGTCAATCACCGTTTCCCAAAGCTGAAGACTCAACCTAAAATGTCATCATCATCAGTTTACTCTTATAGAAGACTAAAGAAACCAGAAAATAATCAGATTTTAGATGCTGGAACCAAAGTAGTTTGTCATTTTCTTTTTAAAAATGACACAAAGCGATTAAGCAATCATCAAAATAGTTGGTGATTAATGTAACGGTTGGAAACTAATTGATTAATTGTCTAATCATTGCAGTTCTGTCTATCAGTTTAAGAAATATCAGTATTGTTGCTGTTATTATCATCTGAATATTTGCTATTTTAACAATCAACTGTTCTCTTTGTGCAGGTGGACCCTAAAGACTACATGTTGACGGGGCTCAAAGACGTGACGGTGGGCCGTCAGGCCGGGACGCTGAACGGCCAGCAGTTCGTCATCCAAGAGTGTGAGAACTGCAACATCTACGTGTTCGACCACTCGGCGACCATCACCATCGACGACTGCGTCAACTGCCGCATCGTCCTCGGACCCGTCAAGGGCAGCGTGTTTTTCAGGGACTGTAAGGACATCAAGTGTGTGGTGGCCTGTCAGCAGTTTCGCACGCGGGACTGTAAAAAGATGGAGGTGTTCCTGTGCTGCGCCACCCAGCCCATCATCGAGTCCTCCACAGGGATGAAGTTCGGCTGCTTCCAGTACTTCTACCCGGAGCTGGCCTTCCACTTCAAGGACGCCGGGCTCAGCATATTCAACAACAACTGGAGCAACATACACGACTTCACGCCTGTGTCCGGAGAGAACAACTGGAGCTTGTTGCCGGAAACCTCGGCCGTTCTGGACTCCGTGCCGGCGCCGGACTCCGAGTCCGAGTTCAAGTCGGTGCGGATCTCCGCCGAGGCTTCGCGCAGCATCGTGCCTTTGACAAAAGGAGGGAGGCGTAAGGACAGCGAAGAGTCCTGCCTGTTTGTCTTCTTTGCTGGAGAATACACGACCGCTAATGCCCGCAAACTGATTGATGAGGTGAGGAGGGGTGAAGTAGAAGGAGGAGGATGTTTTCAGGATGTTAATATGATTTGTCATAGTAAAAAGAGGAAGTGTTTCGAATGGAAAAATAGTGATGTACTAATGACGTTCAGAGGAATCAGAAGCTGGTTGTTGGCTAAATCAAAAAAGGAAGCTCAGCTGATATTACTCATCTCAAACCACCATATTAATCCTTTATTAAACATGTATTTTAAAACTTAAAATTATGGCTTCTCCTAAAATGAGCCAGATTCACTTCACTGCCAGCAGCTTCATGCAGTACACACCTCATATCTGTGATATATTCCATTCATGAATTGTGCATATTACATGATTTTCATAACCCATGTAGATGGTCTGAGTGAAGTCACATTTCATTTGGCATTTTCTGAAACGCTAAGCTAACATGCTCAGCTGATGTCACCATTCAAACATTCCAGCTATGTTTGTGTTGCTGCGTTACTCAATCACACAAGAATGAGCCAAGACCCACACGTGGGAAAGTGTGGTTTTCACACTGTGCAGACACACGTATACAGTTATTCTCCGCAGGCCTGTTGGAGTCTTTAGGTGCTAGAAGACTCGCTGTAAATCTCAGATGTTTCTTCTCTTGTTTACGCAGGTGACTGCTAAAGGTTTTGTGCTGATCCAGACGAAGGAAGTCTCAATGCGGCCTGAAGATGTGAAAAGGGTGTTTCAGAGTAACGCAGAGGATCTCGTGGAGTGGATCACCAAAGGTAATGTGTTTCTTTAATTTGTCTTCCTGCGAAATGTTGCTTTCAAAAGTCCTGGCGTGCCAGATCGTATTCAACGGATAGTGAAGATTTTCACAAGCCTAAAACACACAATGCATTTGCATATTCTCAAAAATAAACTTGTGTTTTACATATTGCAGCAAAGCAAAGTGAAACAGCCACAATCCGTCTCAACAGTTTTCTGACAGACTCAGTTTTGGTTTCTAATCTTCCAATAATCAACTGAAGCTGCTGCACTGACCTCGGAAACCACATTCACCTATATTCATGCAGCTGATCTATTTTTGTTCACTAGGCTGCAGAATGCAGCAGGTTACACTGATGTTAAAATAACTCAATCTAAACTGTGTACTTAAATCAATCTTAACATAGTTTATATGCTTCCAAACCCTACATATTCATCATTTGGAATAACTAAACATGCAGGCAGTCATCATGTATGTGGAAAACAAAACACTGGCAGTATAGCCAACTGGATGCAAATGTGCAGTGTGAAGTGGGAGGTTCTCAGCCCCGATTGTCAGGTGGAGGTGAGCTCACACACACACAGGGATTTTTTTTTTTACTGTAAAACACAGTTGGTGTCTTGCCAGCTTGCTAATTTTTCTGATATTGCAAATTCTCAAATTTTATACAACAATCTGTTTGTTTTAGGTCCTTTTTTACAAAATATTTAGAAGCAACTTTCCCTGTACATAACTGCTGACCGCCAGCCTTTCTATGCTGATCTTACACTAATATCAAAGAGAGCTTTTTCTTATTACAATAAAATTCAGACCAAATAGGAAAAGCACTGTAAATAACAATATCCCTAACTTATTGTGAGTGGTTTATATAGTTTAGCAGCTGGTCCAATCTTTATTTCACTGTTTTTCTTACTCTACTATGCTATCTGGTGTCTGGTAAATAATAAAAAAACGTTTCTTTTAAATCAAGACTGCAGAGAAAATAACTAAAAGGTGAAGTGCAAAAATATAATTATACCATTGTTATGTTTAGTAAAAAATTGCGGTGATGTTTGAGCTGGACAGTATCATGATATTCAGTTTTAGATATCGTCCCAATCAAATTAATCTGTTGCTGAACTGTACATGTTTGGCTTCATTATTTCGTTCCTGCAGGTCCTGTCATCGCTCTGGAGCTGAACGGAGACGGAGTTGTAGAAGCCTGCAAGAACCTCGCAAACGAAGTGTTCAGTGGGACCAAGGTAAAGCAGAATGTGTTTGTTGTGTCGTTCTTTTCTAGTTTTACCCATATAGGTTATTTTTCTCAAGTAAAATGCCTCTACCGAGCCCAAAACATGTCTTTTTTTTTTTTTTTTTTTTTGTCTCCCAGGTTTTTGTCTCCGATAACAAGAACACGTCTTCCCGAGACGTGGACAGCTTCTTCAACTTCGCCGACATGCAGATGGGTCTGTGAACATTTAAGCATCGAAACAAAACGCTTCTCAGACTTTGATTCTGATCGTGTAAACCCCTGCCATCCAGTTTGGGTTGATTATAATTAGCGTCTGATTATTTGCCTCTTTTTGGCCTTGGATAGAACAAATGAGATTCATGCCACTATCATCTAAAAACCTGGAGAGTAAAACGTTCGCTGTAAACATCCTTTAGTTGCTAACTACGCGTGCTGTGAATATTTATATTTCTATGAATGTATTTGGTCATTTTGTTGCTTTTATCAATTATGAATGTAGCTCTTTGCTGTAAATGTAATTCATTTTAATTTAAAGCTTTGTTTTTTCCTGTACTGCCTGAAACAATCTTCACGGTGGGGGAAAAAAATAACGAGCACAAGAATGCCTGAGGGAATATATTTTATATATAAATCATATCTTTATTTCTGATGAGGATTTGTGTGTGTATGTGGTTTAGATGATGAACTTTGTTTAGTTGTGTATATTTGAAACAAGCTGTGTAGGTGATAGCATCTTTATTGATATACTTATTAGGCCAAAGGTTAATTGTGAAAGATTGAGTGTTTATTCAGATGTTCAGTTTATATCCAATAAGTTTAAACAATTGTACATTTGCTGTTTTCTGATGTAGGTAATTCATGTCAGATTTTTTTTTTAATTTTGTAATATTTGTTTTATACTCTACTGAATATTTTATTTTGTATAGAAAATTATGTTCTTCATTATAAGTGTTAGTAAAAGGTTCCTTTTGTGTGACTTCATTTTGTTTTCAGGTTTTTGTACCTGACTCTAAACATTTAGATGATTGAAACAAAGCAATATGTCACTGTGATGAAGGCTGTAGACACGTTTGAGCCAATGAAGTTTAACGACAGTCTGTTCTTCCTCCTGATTTAGTAGAGTCCCTATCACCAGCACATCCATGTGATTTTAAGGTCGCCATTTACAAAACAATTGATAGAAACTCACAATAAGGGAACAGGGGAAACTCACTGGTTCCATTTTGTAACCTGATCAACCTGACATTTTTTTTTTTTTTTTTGTAAAACACAATTTGAGAAGTTGTAAAATTTTGAACAAGCTGTAACCGTCCTCTGGTCTGATTGTCCTGTTTGTTGTGATATTATCTGTCGTATTTTAAGAAAACTCGGATGGAAAAAACCACGGGTGCCACAGTTCCCCAGAAGCAGAGTGAATCATGAGTTTTGCGTTGATGAGGTTAGTAACACGGTGCTGTTTTCCTGTCACCGACAGCCCACTGAACCCCAGTTAGCAGCTTTCATTTCAGCTATTTGACTTCCACCCACATAGAGATCATTAATCATTTTAACTTCTTGTTCCTGCAGTTGGATGTTTGAGCTTCACTGTGCAGAATGAGTTTGACACCATAAACTGCTGAGAGTTGAAATTTTCTCTGAGCTCATAGAAAACCCGATTTTAAGGGACGAGCCTATGAGCATGATTTGTGACATCACAACTAATTTAGAAGACAATCCTGGTCTGATATTGAGCTTACACAAGCGTGATGTAGAAACCTGAAGCCGACGGGGCACAAACACAGAATTTTTTGAGTAATTGAGCTTTTTTAAAATGATTATTCAAAGTAGGGTCTTTTATAAACATCTTAACATCTTAACATGTCTGAATCAGATTTTTATAACATATTTAGCCACCAGTTTTGTACAGTTGCCTTTAAGAATATCTATACATAAGGACTTCCTGTGATGTACTTTTGTATTTGTAAACCTTTTGTACTTGAGCCTACGTGTGTAGATTTGTGTTCATGAATGCACGTGTGTCTGTTATTTGTTGCACCTACACTTAAATGTGTTTTCATTAAAAGCTGTAGAATACCTGGAAAAAAACAGGTGAATTATTTTATTTAAAAAACAGTGTTAACTTTGTCCATGAAAATTTAGAATATAAGTATTAGTCTACATAATTCTATTCCATAAATAAATTGTAACTATGACTAAAACAAAACAAAAAGACTAAAATGTGACCTTAACCCATTTAAGACCACCAACAACTCTAGATTAAGTCGGAGACTGTTATTTTTTACTTAAAATAAAAAATATGTTACTCATAGCGGGGGTTTTTTTTGATAGTAGACAACTTAGACAAAGGTTTTAAGGAAAAAAAATAAGTTTCTGAGTCATATGTCATTGACTTCTTGCCCATTCCTCCCAGAAACAAGTCATTTTATTTAAATTATTAAAATGTTCAACCCTGACATGTATATATCAATTTAATAATTTAAGTCTGTAGATCAACCCATAAAAATGTATGCATATTTGTGCAAGCAGAAACTATAGTTGCCAAAATGCTATTTTCTGTAAAACAGTGTGCAAAATGGGGAAAAAAAAATCAATACGCAATATGACTCAACTGATATAATTATATTCATAAAATCTTTGAAATAAAATTGGACTTAAATGAGTTAAATAAAAGTTTCATGTAGGCCAGTGGTTCTCAAACCTTTTCACATCAAGGATTCACAAAAAATCCCCCAAAACAATTTGATAATATGCATTTATAATATGTGTTTTACTACTGAAATTGTATAAATCCATGACCAATATAATCATATAGTGTGTCATTGTGCTACTAATTGATGAAACTATAATAGAATAAATCATTCCATTTTTTTCTGGGGACCCCCTGTAACCCCCTCAAGGACCCCTGGGGGTCTGAGAACCCCACATTGAGAACCCCTGATGTAAACAACTGGATTAGATTAATAAATAAATAAATATATTTATAAATAATAAATTAATAATATAATATAAATAATAATATAAATAATAAATTAAATTAATTAGATTAGATTAATAATCCTTGTCAAAATGGACATTGGAAGGAAATATGATTGTTTTGCCCTTTTTCTAAACTTTAACATCCGAATTGATCAAAGTCTGTTCAGTCAGTAACACATTCTCAGCCTCGCTGACTAAACACAAAATCCTCTAGAAAATTCTGTTAGAGCATCATGAAACTGAGAATTATGACTAAAACATTGAAAATAGTTCCATTGACAAAACTTCACTTAAATCAAATGACTCAAATCTGATGTTCATGTTGACTAAATCCAATTTAAAATCCAGTCAGAATAAACACTGATGATTTCAGCCCACACACACAAAAATGTATGAATGTACATATATTTTTGTGCATTTTTTTCAACTTTAGGTGTTCACGGTCAAAACCGACCGATCATTAGAAATGAATGGGATAGACCAGAAAGTGAGAAATTCGGGTACATCTACATTTGTCTACATAGTGAGGCTTGATTGTATATTTGATGAGTCTGATGAACATTTTAATTATATCGTTATTGAATATATTAAGACACGACTTGGAATATTGTAAAATTGTCAAGTGTAGTTTTGGGACAATTTTCTTTGTAAACAAAATCTTTCCGGGCCTTACAGCCGTGAACAGCCAACAGGTTTTACTTTTTATAAAATGTATAATATCCTTGGAAACTTTGACCCAAAGTATTCTGGTAAACAGTGGAATATGTTTCATTTCATTATCTCTTATAGTCAAAACAATCCAGAAATTGCATGTTTAAAGTCAACTCAATGAGCCATACAGGCCATAAATAACAAATAGAAGTTCAAAACGTTTAATGTTTACAGGAAGTTATGTTCTAACACAACAAGAGGCGATAATATATGTATGAAAACACCAAATTAACATGAATCGGGGACATCATGAGGGTTAAACGCCAGTGCTCAAATCGAGCGCACCCAGCGTGGAGGGAAAGCGGCGGGGTTTAGGACCCGGCGGGGCGGGCGGTACAATAGAGCTGTTGTGCCGTGGATGGTGGACAGATTGCAGCCCAGGAGGTTCCTACTGTGGTGGTGGGATACAAAAAAATAAAAGGAAAAACATCAAATTAATGCGCTGTTAGAGTGGACGTGGAGGATTCGGCTGTACGGTCGGAATAAAGCGGGCCAGCGGCGCGGGGACGGGAGGTAAGACCCGAGGAAGGAGAACACAAGTGGGGCTCAGTGTGCCAGGATTTGCCCTGGATGGTGTTTCCAGGCCACGGGGCCTGCTCCTTTTTTCTGGGACTCTTCCTGCCTCTTCTCTACCTTCATGTTGCCCACCATGTTTCTGCTGGCTTCGACTCAGAGAACTAACCCCGCCGAAGCTGCGTGAATATTCGTGTTTAGCGTGTGTAGGAAGTGACATCTTTGTAGGACGGTGGCGCTCATGTTTGATTTCTCCTGCCTGCAGCCCGCTAACAGGCCTCGGTGCCTCTCCGTGCGCGTGCTGTGCGCGCGTGTTTGGCGCCAAGGCTGTCCGGGCAGGGCGGAGTGCGCGTGGCTGTTTCACGGGCTTCGTTTGTCCCTTAGACACCGACTCGACCCGCGGCCGAAAACACGTTAATACCCGACGGGACAAAACGGGAGGGAAGTGTAAACACGGCGGTAACCGCGATTTACTCATTGTTAGTAGGCTCAGATCGCTGTGACGTCACATCCGTCCACTTTAGCGTGTGTGTGCGCGTGGAGACGGGGAGGCGGGGGAGGGAGGGTCAAGTGAAAGATCTCAAACTCTTAATTGCAATTAATAATACAATGAAGGCTGGAGTTGAGTTAGGACACTTATAGTTCTTGCAGTTGTCTCAGTGCGGACAGTAACTAAGTACATTTACTCGAGTACATTTTTGAGGTATTTGTATTTTACTTGAGTATTTCCATCTGATGTATTTGACAGCTATAGTCACTCTTCGGAGGAATTTTAATATTTTACATCAAATTACTGTTCTATTAAATTGTTGCTCTTAAAAAAGTGATTTTTGAGTAAAAGGTGCCAAATATAATGATGCATTATTATTATTATTAATCTGCCCAGATCTATCTCAAATTGGCTGTACAGCTCCCTTTAAAAAAATTGAGTATAATAAACTATAATAATATAACACAGTCTGCACGATGAGTACTAGGGCTGCAACTAACTATAGATAAATTTATTATTGAAACAATCCTATAGTTATTTGTTTCATAAAATGTATAAAATGTCAATCACTGTTTCCCAAAGCAGAAGATACAACCTAAATATCTTTAGGAATAAAAAAAAACAAGAAATTTACCAGAGAAGCTGGAAGCAGAGGCTTTTTTTCTTAAAAATGACTCAGATCAATACTTGATAATACTTGTATACTTTAAGTAAAACTGTCAATTCAGGACTTTACTATTTTTTGATGACAACATGTCTACATTTACTCAAGAAAATGTCTAAAAGACTCAAGATTGAAGAAGAAAGTTTATTCGTAAAGCACATCTCAACAACATGGCATTCAGAGAGCTTAACACGACACATTAAAAGCATTTAGTGTAAAATAAACAAGGGCATTGAACACAAAAAATGAAACGGTCATATAAGAAAATAACAAAATAGCTAGAGTGAAATATTAGAAAACAGCTTACAGTGCAGGGTAAGACATGAATAATTATTTGATTTAGTAAAAGAAGCAGCAAAGTCCACAGTCTTCATTTAAATGAACTGAGATTTGCAGCAGATGTGCAGGTTTGTTCCAGACCGATACGCATTAAAAACAAAACTGAACGCTGCTTCTCCATGTTTAGATTTGTCTAATAGATTGTCATCATGTTAACATCTTAAATTTAGTGCACAATCTTGGACATTATGAAGACAGAGTTCAGTAAGAGCAGAAAACTTAATATTATATTGGAACTAGAACTGAGTCTCGATTATAGTGATTTAGAACGTTTTTACCTCATTAAACGTAACTTAATTTGTGCTTTGACTCCATCACTGGCAGTTTAACTCCAGTTATCCCTCAGTCTGTGGGTGTCGTTTGTCTGAACATTAATCATCTACAACGGGGGTGTCAAACATGCGGCTCGGGGGCCATAACCAGCCCGCTTAAGGGTCCAATCCGGCCCACTTAATGATGACTGTACATGTGACAGAAAATGTTCCAGTTACTTTTTCTTTGCTGAAATGTGAAGTTAGTTAGAAGCGATGAAATATTTTGGTTTGTAATTTTACATGTAAATGGTTTGCAAGACAAGAAACAACTTTAAAAAATTAAATATTCTTCAGTGAGTAAATACAGCAGACAACTGACTGACTGAATATGAACTGAAACGTCTTATTGTTGAAATTGCGCTTTTTGTCTGAACACATCTCTCCTGTTTTTGCAAATTTAAGGTTAAATAATCCTATTGATAGTTTTTCTACTGTTTTTCTTTACATAAAAAAGGAGAAATTAGTATGTATTTATGTGTAAATTTGTACTGGTCCGGCCCACTTCAGATTAAATTGCTCTGAATGTGGGATTGTGTGATTTAGTTTGACATCCCTGATCTAGAAGTTTCATCCTGTTCTTTACAGAAGTCAAAACACTTGAGATGACCCCGAACTTAACCCCAAAAAATAATCTTTTGTTTATGCGGCAAACTGGAGTTTGCTGTGTTCAGATGGAAACACTCGTGTCAGTAGCAGATGTCGGGCGGCGGCGTTCTGAGAGCTCTTCTGCTGTAGAGGCGGACACAGTGTTTACTGTGGTGTGTTTGTGTTGTGGGAGTTTTACCCTTTAAAATAGTACTGAACTTTAAGGCCTCGGAAGAACTGCCGAAGTTATGACTTCAATTATAAAACATGCTCAGTTGTTTAATAGGTTCACGCAGCAGAGTTTTTACTTCCTTGTGTTTTTTTACCGTGAGGATTCAGACTAAATGAATGAAACGATCTATGTTTCTCTCAGCGGTTGGCTTTAGTGTATTTTACTTATACTTCAGCATGGAGTGGAATGAATTTCATGCCCCCCTGTCCCCACCCCTCCTGTCCTCATGGGGAATGTGAGGCATGTCCTGTCTGTTGAAACAGCGTACTGTATTTGGGGAAACTCTAGGTTTGATTCCCTCAGTAATTTGAGACCTTAATGAGTCGTCGCAGTGGTTCAGTGGGTTAAAGGCTCATGTAGTGAACCAGCAGCGTCTGCCTGCCCTGTTTTCCCTCTCTAATCTTTTCAATTTCAAAGAATCAGGAAAGTTTCTCCCAAATTATGTATCTTTTGCACATTAGTCCTTTTACGTCTTCTGCCCATTTCGCTGACATATTTCATATTTTGCAGGTATGAAATTAAGTGGTTAAGGGTTTATCCGAGGAATCCACTAGCATGCTTTTCGATTTGAAATTTATGGTGAGTAGTTTTTTCATTTTCACCTTAGCCGGTTGTTGCCTGAATCTTGACAATTTTTTTTATATATATATAATTTCCAGCGTGTTTTAATGCCGCTTTTTTGTCTCCCGCAGGGTGTGACAGGATGAAACGTCTCAGGTCCTCGAGCAGCAGCGACAGTTCTGACAATGAGAGTGAGTCACCTGCTGTGACCTAAGGAAGGACTTTATTTAAAAAAAAAAATTCTGCCACTCTTTAAATTCATACTTAAATTCTCTTGTCCTAATCCAGGCCCCTCAACCTCCTTCTGCTCCAAATATGGCAGTAAATCCGGAACCCCCGCCTCCGACCCGAAGAAACCGGCTGAAGTAAGTCCCCCCTCGCGTCAACCGCTGCTAAACCTCATGACCGGCGTCTGACTAACCGTACACGCCGGTCTCTCCTTGCAGGTGTTCAGAAAAGACTTGATCAGTGCCATGAAGCTGCCGGACTCCCACCACGTCTCCCCGGAGGACTACTACCTGCTGGCCGACACCTGGAAGCAGGAGTGGGAGAAGGGGGTCCAGGTGCCAGCGAGCCCAGACACGATCCCGCAGCCGTCAGTCAGGTACACGCTGCCCGAGTCCCGCAGCGCTGACTCTATGTCCAAAGTTAAATCTGCTAATATAATTGACAAATTGAATCTTCTGTTTCCACCAGAATTATTGCGGAGAAGCCAAAGGAAGTGCTTTACTCCCACCAGAGGAAGTATATCCAGTCCTTGACCCAGGAGTCCACAGAACCAGGTTATGTCAACATCAAGGAGCTGGCGGAGGCCATGTGTCGCTACGACCTGGACGACATGGACCTGTACTGGCTGCACGCACTCAACAGGGAGCTGAACGGCATGGGTGAGGAGCAGGACTGCAAAGGGAAAATCAGGATAATTGAGATCTAGGGCTGGGCGGTATACAGTTTCATATTGAATACCAGTGTTTCTTTTGGTTTTATTATATGAATTTTTTCCCCAAAAGTGTGTAGCATACAAAACATTGGAAACATATAGTGGCAGAGGAACAACATGGATGGAAAAAATGTCACAGAAACAGAGGAACTTCTACCGAAAAGAGGAACCATGTTGGTTGTATGGAATTACCTCGCTTAAAAAAAAAATCTATGGTTGATGATCAAACAACCATAATCTGTAAATGATGTTGGGCTAAAGTTTTAGCCGCAGGAGGCAACACGAGCAATTTGTTTCACCACCTCCAACACAAACATGTCCTAGAATATGAAGAATGCATGGAACTAAGATCTGCGTCCTCTTCTACATCTGCAGGTAACGTTAGCGTTGGCACGGCAACACAAAACGAGATAGAAGTCACTCAAAGATGCTAAGGGCACCGCCTATGACAAGAAAAGCACTTCTAAGACAATTTACTGCAATAATTCTCTAAATTATTAGAAAATGGGGTTAACACCTAGTCATGCATAAAATAAAAATATAGTCAAAAATACCGTGATATCAATTT
Source organism: Lepturacanthus savala (assembly GCA_030544235.1). Classification (NCBI taxonomy): domain Eukaryota; kingdom Metazoa; phylum Chordata; class Actinopteri; order Scombriformes; family Trichiuridae; genus Lepturacanthus; species Lepturacanthus savala. The sequence goes on from CM060481.1 coordinate 11,091,822, forward strand.
TTGGTCATGCCGCCCAGTTCTATGCAGATGTTGACTGATGTGATGCTGACAGACTGCCGGGGTTTTTCTCATGTCAGGTTGCCTCTGTTTTGTCTTCCAGGGGAGGAGCCCATAGACGAGCTGACAATGGAGCGCGCCATGGAGTCTCTGGAGAGCCAGTGCCACGACAACATGAAGCATGCCATCGAGACAGTGGAAGGCCTAGGGATCGAGTACGACGAGGACGTCATCTGCGACGTGTGCCGCTCTCCCGACAGCGAAGAAGGCAACGACATGGTCTTCTGTGACAAGTGCAACATCTGCGTGCACCAGGTAAACACAAGTCCGCCTCTGATGCTCTATTAATGATTTGTTATATATATAAATAGTGACCGCTCTACAGTCTTGACTTCAGGACAAAGATATGGTGAAGAAGATGGGGAAAAAATAACAAAAAGGACATTATCCAGTCAAAATGAAGATGTGGAATTTTGATGTCTCAAGTCACCATCAGTTAAATAAAAGGCCAAAACATTCACTGATGACTCTGTACCAAATTTGTAAACTTTACGAATATCCACTTCATAGCAAAATAAAAAAATCACCAATCCACACTAATGTCTGTATCATTATAGACCAAATACTCTTCTAAGAGAAATTGGTCGAAGTAAAGAAAATAAGATACAGCTTTAGTATTCAAATAAAAAATAGGTCTAGAGTGACAAAAATTAGTTGGTTAAAAGAAAATTCATCAGTAAATTGCTTTGTAAACTATTTCCAAAACTATTTTTTAATTAGTTATTTAGTGTTCTTTAAGATAAAATGTCCCAACAAAATGTTTCTTAGCTAATTTCTGTTTTATATATTGGTTTAGATTTAATATCTTTAGGGTTTTTTTCCAGACAAAAAGATTACTTGGAACAATTAATCCAAGGAAATAATGTGCAGATTTATTGATAATATCTCAACTCATAACTGTCAGTGGTGGAAGTTTTTAGGGCACTAGGTTAGCTGTTATTAATAAATCTATATTAATTAATCTAAATATAAATGTTTGGTTATTGCATAATTTCTTGTTTTTTTCAATGACTTAAACTTTTATTGAACATGTTTAAATTGACATTACAAAATCTGCTACTGAAGAAATAGACAATCATACAAACTAGGGGTATGACGAGACACTCGGCTTACGAGACGAGACCCAAGATTGGGTTCACGAGATCGAGACGAGATTTTAAGAAAACTAAATTACAAATTATATGAATGCCTGGACAACGGACTTTTATTTAACTGAGTTGCACATGGATTTTAAAACTCTGTAAGCGTTAACTTTTAATGAACTTCTTCCTTTTAATGAACTTCTTCCTCTACAAAACTAAAATAAAATGTTATAAAAGTTAAAATATATAGAAAAAAAATATACATTTGTCCTTTTTTGAAGTGCAAACAATATGTGCAAAACAAAAAGTTCTTCTCTGTCTGCAGCAGTTGTTGATTTGAGGACTGAGCTGTGGTAGTGCTGTAAATGTCTCTGCATTGTGCTCGTATTCGCCGCGCTGTACGGCATTGTTTGCATACAGTGTCTGCATATTGTCCGTGTCTTATCAGTCACTCTCTTACCATTTATCATTTCTGCCGGGAACCCAAAATGCTGCCAAACAAACAATGTAAAAGCGGCGGGGGCGTCGTCAATGGTAATACCTGTGTTTTCCATCATTCTGGCTGCTTGCTGGATAAATCTCGCGAGACAGAATTTTAACTCGTCAAATCACATCTCGTGAGATCTCGTCACACCCCTAATACAACCCCAATTAAAGAGACCCTACAGGTCAGAGTAGTCCTAGAGAAATAAGATGTCGCGTAGCTTTCTGCAGCCAAAACCCCTGCATCTCATGCTCTAAGTATTACACCACCCAGTCCCTTGCCACAGAACTAAAAATGACTAACCCTACTGATGACATCATGTCCTACACAAGTAATTGGCAGGAATTAAATTCTAACTATTTGCACCACTTACAAATATAATTTCCAACTCTGTCTGCAATTTTAAATGAAATTTCTTAAGCAGCTACTTAATTCCAGAAGCCAGATTTTGAATGAGGGTCCATGTGGAGACCTTCCCTCATTATCTACTTTCCAATCTAGGTACTAGTTTGCATCCAGTCTACTACTCGGTTTGAGATAGTAGCTTGAGAGTGTGAGGATTCCCTAAAATGCGTAACCCAATTAGAATTTAGTCTGTGTGAAAATGATGACGATCATTATTGCTGTGTCATAAATCAATTATCTTTGAGCATGTCCAAAGGGTGTGCACTAAAGAGCCCTTCTCCAGCAGTTTGGATCCTCTTTCAGACCGAGTCTAAAGAGTCTGGAGGGGATCCAGTAGAAACAATGGAATATCTTAATCTGTATCAGCCTGGTTTTAATATCCCTAGATACCAATCTGGGAATGCCTGAGATAACATCCCATTTCTCACTGAAAGTGAGTCCTAAGTCCATTTCCTGAATTGTTTTAAGGGCTGAAACTATCTTACTACAATCAGTGTCCTTGTCCAGGGCTAAGACGTGCTTTATTAGATCCACACCTTTGAGACGGGGGGGTTGAGAGGATCCAAATGTGCTGACCAGTAAATATCTCCAAAACTGATTTCTTGTTTGTGTATACTGTTGAACAAGTCTCTCAAAAGATTTGACCATGCTGTCCTCGTATAAATTCCCCAAGGTGTGTATGTCCTTCACTACCTATTCTTTCCAGACAAAAAAGGAATTACTTCTACTACTGTTTGGGATTAGCCCAGAGAGCAGCTGACAAACTGAATGTGTCAGTTCCAGATTGACTTTAAGCTAATTAATCCCAACCTGCCTCCCCCCTCACAGGCCTGCTACGGCATCGTCAAAGTGCCTGTTGGGAACTGGCTGTGCAGGACGTGTGTCCTCAGCATCGACCCGCAGTGCCTCCTGTGTCCCCTGAAGGGCGGGGCCATGAAGGCCACACGGGCAGGCACCAAGTGGGCTCATGTGAGCTGTGCCCTGTGGATACCCGAGGTAAAGCATCCAACACCCTCGTCTCCTGTCTGCTCTTCATATACAGTAGAGTCTCATCGTGCTGTGATTGCTGCTCCTGTGTAGGTGAGCATCGCCTGTCCTGAGAGGATGGAGCCCATCACCAAAGTCTCCCACATCCCACCCAGCCGCTGGTCTCTCATCTGCAGTCTGTGTAAAGTGAAGACAGGCGCATGTATCCAGGTGAGAGAGGATCTAAGTCAGAGAAATGTTATTCACATTCATTGTTCATGCAAACACTCAGGTTGTCGTCGTTAAATATAACAGATGTTCTTAAATCTTGCATTTGAGTATCAAAATCTCGCCCGCTTGTTGAAAATTGTTTTTTTTTTTTTAAGTGTTGAAGTTTGTTACTTTTCTCCTTTTTAACAAGAAGGTTAGATTATATATCATCTGAAATGAGTACCTAGTACTGATGATGCACTTTTTACAAGCACAATTGTCCTCAGGTGTGTGTGCAGCCTCTGCTCTCACAGAGCATGTCAGGTCACAGCTGAGCTGCAGATCTACACCTTCACTCTGCCCTGAAAGGTTAAAAACTGTCTTCTAACGTTTCCCTCCTACCAAGCCTCGGTTTGTAAAATGTCTCCAGTCTTTGGACTCGAGTTACTTGGAGAATGGAGCTTGCACTAAACGTGCTGCTGTTTACAAGAAACTGAATTTACCTGATGTAACTCCAGCTCTATGGTTTACAATTCATGAATAAATAACACATGGCGTCTAATCGTGCTTTCGTCATCATGCTGTTTTCATCTAAAAGTGCCAGCAGACAACATGTCCCACCCCTTAATTCCTGTCACTTCCTGTTTTTGCCGTTCAGAATGCAGCTCTCTTTTTTTCTCATCCAGGTAAAACGTAACAGTTTACAATACATGTCACCATTTTGTGGAGATTTTCCAGGAATTCAAACAAATAATAAAACAAATATAAAAATATGGAGGAATTTGGTAGGCAACCAGAGGACACCTTCACTGCACCCAGCCAAGATATAGTAGTCCTGCATTAAACTGCAAATTCCCTTTTCAATAGAATATTTTTATTTTATTTATTTATATTTTTTTGTGGAGACTAAACAAATGAGATGTGTCAATTAATGAGCTTTGGTGCTGATAGGCTAACTGACAGGCTGCTTGTTGCAGATCTATTATCTCACAAATATGAGACTGGTATTATTCTGCTTGTTGAACTCTTGGAAGGAAACCTAATGAACACATTTCCGAAAATACCACACTACTCCTATTCTTACCGTAGTCTTGTTCTCAGTAACTGGGTGATACGAGTCCATCTACACACTAAGGGTGTTTTCTCTTTCTGCTCACAGTGCTCTGTAAAGAACTGCACCACTCCTTTCCACGTGACATGTGCCTTTGAGCACAGCCTGGAGATGAAGACCATCCTGGACGAAGGCGATGAAGTGAAGTTCAAGTCCTACTGCCTGAAACACAGCAAGTCCAAATCCGGCGAGCCTGGCCTGAGTCCGGCCCGCTCCAAACCCCCCGTGGAGGCGGGGAAGGTGGGCCAGCGGGCGCAGCGGCTGCAGGAGCTGGAGGAGGAGTTCTACACTTTGATCCAGCTGGGGGAGCTGGCGCGGGCGCTCGGGCTCTCCGAGCATCTGGCCGACTTCATCTATCAGTACTGGAAGCTGAAGAGGAAGGCCAACTTCAACAAGGCTCTGCTGCCCCCTAGAGAGGAGGAGGAGAACCTGGTGCTGCAGCCTCAGGAGGACAGCATCCACACACGCATGCGGATGTTCATGCACCTGCGGCAGGATTTAGAGAGGGTGGGTGCTGTTTTTATTTACACTGCGGTGCTTTATTGCTGAGTCCTGTTTGTTTTCCAGAGCATTTCACAGTGTGTATTATGTTTAATAATTTAATATTTTCCATGATATGATGGTGATTGCTTACTAGGCATTTCTTCATGCCACAGATTCTGTTGGAATTCACAATTTGTCTGTAAATTCCAAACCACATTATTCAGTTTAGTGAGAGAACTGTGTCATTACTGCTGCTCGATTCATGTAATAGTTTCAATTATTTAGAATATATAACACATTAGTTTAATTAAGTGTGTGTGTGTGTGTATGTTTTACAACATGGAATCCCAGTTTAAATCAAATCTCTACAAATCAATTCACACACATCAGCAGAAAAAATTCTGCAGTGAGGGCTGGAAGGCTGTTAGACTATAAAGTGGATGGAAAAAAAAACTACAGCGATAAGCTGAAGGCAAACCTGCTGCAGTCTGCAAGAGAACTGCAACACAAGGAAACATTTAATTTACATCCTAGAAGAACAAATGATCATAAATCGGAAAGCAACATAGGGATGCTTCGAAGCAACAAAGGGGCCAAGGCGGACTCCAGATCTCAAACCTGGACCAGGATTTGATAGAGGAAGTGAAACAGCTGTTACTGTTTTTTTTTTTTTTTTTACATCATTCTTTCATCCCCCAGGTGAGGAACTTGTGCTACATGGTGAGTCGACGGGAGAAGCTGAAGCTGTTGCAGAGTAAAGCTCAGGAGCAGATGTTCAACTTGCATGTAAAACTCTTGAACCAGGAGGTTTCTGCCGGTGAGACAATTATAACCAATCATTCTGATAATATTCTTGCTTTTTGTTTTTTTTAATATTTTGTCATGTAAATTAAATCATCGTTGAGTCTTGAGCATGTTTTGTGTTTCTGTGTTGGAAGGCCTCCCTGCATCGTTTCCGGCGGAGAGTATGCTGTTTCGTCCTCCGCCAAGGATAACCCTGAAGTTGAAAATGCCAAAAGCCTCAAGTCTTGGGAATGGGAATCCCAGTTCCAAATCTGGCAACGGGCCGCTGTGCCCGGACAACAGCGGGAATGTTGCTGAACACACCGGTGAAGGGCTGGGTCAGGGCAAGCCTCAGCTGCACGGGCACGGCCGCAGAGAGGAGCGCTCCAACGGCCGCCTGTCCGCCTTAGGCCACTCCAGCGGCCCGGCGTTACTAGTCAAACCCTCCGGCAAACCGTTAGCCCTGCATGCCGCGCTCCTCGGCCACTCCTCCGACACCAACGGCAAACACGAGCAGGAGCGGGCCAAACCCAACGGCCTCTTAGAGAAGCTCGTGGCTCAGAAAGACAGTTCATGCCAGACACCCGGCAAGCAGGACGCTTCCAACGAGGCTCTGGACAAGAGCAGCTTTCGCAAATCCGCTATGGAGCACTTTGGCAGGTCCTTCAAAGAGGCGACCATTAACTTAGTACGGACCACAGAGGACCTGCGGGCCTCGGACAAACTGTCCCGGAAGGGCTCGGCCAAGGAGAGGCTATGGGTCAAGCCCGTTTCTGAACACAAAGCAAAGAGCACGCGGCCGTACCAGGACAGCGACGGGTACTGTCCTGACTTAGAGCTGAGTGACTCAGAGCCAGAGGCCAAAGGGCGGCACCGGCGGCAGATGGGGCTGCCGCAGCCGGACCCTCCGAGGAGGGACTGTCAGAAAGGGGTCAGCAGAGGGAAACAGTCGTTGGCCCCTAGACACCCCATGCAGAGGTGACGGCTGTTCGTTGACCCCGCACCCCACCACACTCACTGTCGGTATTCTCCGCTCGCCCTCTGGCAGTCTTCCCAAGTGCCAGGCCGTCTCCCTGAACCGTGATCACGTCTCCTATCAGGGAGCAGACCAAGTGCCAACGGTGCTGTACACACAAAGCAGGGGATACAGGAGTAGAAGACGCATGAAGGATGTTGTCCTCAAGAAAGTGCATCAAGTGTTAGAGGAAAAAACACATTAGTCTTCTGAGATCATAGTTCTTGCCTTTTTTTTGTGGCTACTGTTACATTCATACTCTGCACAACTTTGTATGAAACAGCCCTGTTGTTCCCCTACAAGCAGGATTTATTTGCCTTTGACTAAAACATTTGTACATACAATGTTAAATTGGCATGTATATAATGTGTAACTGAATCACGAATGTTCCACTCTGTCGTTACTTCGATGTCACTGTGGCCACAAATTAAAGTGGGACACACCACATGTAGAATCTGAGTGAATCCTGGCGTCTCCTGCACCTGTTTGTTGCACAGTCTGATACAGTGAACCTGTTTCCTCACAGGTGAGACTTAATGAGCCTTTTTACCATTGTAAAGTAGTAGTTTCTTTTTTTTCTTATCATGCCTTTTGTGCGTAGGAATGCAGTTTCACAATATTAGTACCATAAGGTTTGCAGGTTACAGAATGTCATGTCTTGGTTAGACTAACAGATCATGTGAAGATTCAAGACTAGGAAGAAATGTGCGTAAGAAAGTATAATAACATTCCCTTGTGTATCCTTCAATAATGTAGTTGAACCTGAAACTGGATGCATAAAAAGCAAAGACTCAAACCGTCACATGATCAGCCTTCATCATCACAGACTTTTCATTTTGAAAGTGAACTTGCATATTTGCAGTCTTTATTGTTATTTGTGTCCCTGATTTGATAATAAACAACCTGGCACAACTGGGTCACCATGGCCGGCTATTGTTATAATTATTTTATACAGATGTATGAATATACAGATATATATTTTTTTATTTTATTGCAAATGCAACCATATTTAATTGTGTGTTAATACAACCAGAACTTAAAAAATATTGTTCTGTAAAAATACTTTAGGATCTTCCAGTCACTGCACAAAAACCTTTAATATGGATCTGTGCTGACAATTTTATTTGTCAAATAAGCTCAGACAAAGCAGAGACAATCTGTTACCTTGCTTAAAACAGTAAGAGTGGAGTCTGTAGTGAAAGTGGACTGAAGTGGAATCACTAAGAGCTTCCACTGTGATCTACTTACACCAAAAGTCCAACATGGTTCTCACACCTGACATCCGTGTAATCATTTAACAGAAGCACACTCTGCGATCTATGTGCTGCTGTCAAGGGTTTGTGGTCAGTGGTGCACCACGTCCCCCCATGTGAAGCATGAAAGTACAACCTGAATCATTTGTTCTCTTTAGAATTTTCTGTTTATATTCATGTGTGAATTTGGAAGCGTCCAATAATTAAACACTTATTAAGTCACAAACACGGCTGCACACGGTAAATCAATTTTGACAGTGAAATGATAAGAAGCCACATCTGCATTTTCACATGGACAGAGCATTTTTAAAAATAAACTTTTAAAATTTAAATTGTGCATTGTGTGGATAGATGACAGGCAATTTTAGGAAAGACTTAAGAATATAAAACTCCAGATTTTGAAAATGGGTAAAAACAGTAGCATATCGTCACCCTCTTAAAATAATTGCCTAAGTCACAAAGGCATGTTAGAAAATTAGCTTAAGTAATTTAATTCTCTTATGTTCCATACAAGACTGACCTTGTTAGTATGTCAATAGGCGTCTGTTGTTATAACTGTTTTGTATATATATAAATAACATATTTATATCAACAAATGGTTAAATTTTTTGTGTTTCCTGAAAAAATTCAGAAAAAATGACTTAGGCGATTATTTTAAGAAGGTGTTGATATGACATATTTCCATCAGTTATTTGGATGGGAAGCTAGATGGCAGCATTGTTATACTCTTATCAACTAAAGAAACCACCACAGCTTGTTTTAAAGCAGCAAGGCTGTTGTCAGTTAATGTACCTTTCTCACAGTAAACATTTTTATTGCAGGAAAAGCACAAAAGTGCAGCTAATAAGATTAAATAACAGGAAATGTCATGAAAAATATTCCATAAATGTACCATCGCCATCATTAATGTTCACGATTTAAAGAACTTTACTGTCATTACATTGTGTATTTACACACACAGGAGAGTGAGAGTTCGTTTCTCAATCAGTGCAAATAAAAAAGTAAAATATAGACCTCATGGTAAAATACAATAAAAACGTCATACTAAACAACATGAAGGTCAGATCAGATAGATCTGAGCTTTACATGGTTTTACTGCTATGATTTGTGAAAAGGGACCTTTACAGTGAGAGACGGAAGAGGGAAAGCTGTTGTGGTTAAAACTAAAGTCAGCAACACTGTGGTTATTGCTGTCTCAGAGTTTATCGAGCTGCTCAAGAAGCTGAGCCTGACCAACCGATTTATCACGAGTAACAGACATCTTAATCAATTCCCTGTGTGGAAGGCCGTTTTAGTACAAAGGTTAACTTCTGGGAAAGAAAAAAAAACCCACAAACATCTCCAAACTTTGAGGTGTATTTCAAGATGTTTTAAGACGAACTGTAATGTGTGACAGCAATGTGAAAAGTTAATCCTGCCTGTACAGATATATTTTTCACATTTTACAAAATGGACAGCTGCCTTTTGACATATGATCCCGACCAAAGCAATGGCTAATCTACTGTAGACCTTTATATCCAAGTTACGAGCAGTTCAATTTAAGCAATGTTTCCTTTTCAAGTTGTTTCATTGGAATTTTTAGAGGTCTGTACTATTTCTCAATAGATACAATACAATAGATACTTTTGGAAAAGTATAGATGTTTCCCCTATTTTTTTAGGTACCCTGTGGAGTTTTTCCTCCACCATCATCACTAGGGATAAGATGGAAGTGGAGAACTATTCGGGAAAAAAAACAACTTAATTTTCTATAATATCATTATTCTGTAGCTATTTCGTTTTGTAATCAACATTGCTTTAAGGTAAGTTAAAGTAAAGAAGGAACTGACCTTGGCCTAAACTTGAAAACTTCACAGAGCAGCTTTAAAGTTTCCCTCCACTTAAAAATGTGTTTCTCTCTGGTTGAATGTTCAGGCTCCACTGAGACGAATGATGTATGTTCAGAGTTTGATTCTAAAAGACTGTTCATACATTAGTTGCTGCTCATTAGAAATCCAATGTTAAAGGGCAGCTAGTGTAGAAGCTAGTTGTGGAGATGGAGGACAATTAATTTTAAGGATTTTAAGAAGATAATGAGTATTTTTAAACGATAAAAAATCAAACAAACTACTTAAAGTAGAGTCTTTTATTTACATCTTAATACAAGTCTGGACGGAATCTTTAATTGACCCTTCCTAAGTCCCGCCCCCTTTAGTTACTGTTGCTAGGTAGGATAAGATTTAATAAAAGAAGAACTGCTGGGTAGACTATGTGTAAGTTACCATTTTATTCTACTAATATAAGGTCACTTTTTTGTTGGGAATCTAAGTGTCCAAATGAATATAAACGATAAAAAGTTTCTTTGGAGCAGCATGTAGCCTAACAGAGACAACATAAATTTAGCTAACATCTTTTCTGGCTAATGATAATTCATGTCAGCAACTAAACCATCTGTCCGTTTCCAAATCTCTTGAAAGTTAAGACTGAAATAAGGAGGAAAAAACCTGGCTGACATCGAAAATTCCTCTTGATGTAGCTATATGTTAGCTAGCTAGTTTGCTAGCATTAGCTAATTTAAGATGTGTCCATATGCTGTAATGGTACCTCCTTCAAAATTGTTTTTCTTTTAAACATAGACGAGGCACACACAGCACAGTTCTAATTACAGGAAAGGACTTAGGGGTGGACAATAAAGAACCAGTTAAACACAGTTAGTGTCATTATTCTGTAGCCATTATACTTTGCAATTAAGATTTACTTCATAATGATGAGTTAAAGCAAAAAGTGAATGAACTTAGCCAGTTAAAGCAAAAAAAGTTGTTTATTTCCACTTTAGCAGAAAACTATAAAGCAGTCTCCACCACTCAGTGGGTCTATGAATGTGGTTTGTGACACCACATCTAGTTTTTGAAGCCAATCCTGATCCAATGTTCACAGGTACACAAGTGTGAAATGGAAACTTGAAGCCTTCAGTGCACAATTTAATTTTACAGTGACGAAGTTGACATCTTGTGTCCAGCAGGTTTGAAATTAGAACATTTTCTTTAAAGTTGGAGCTGGAGGAAATGTCATTTTGAAGATTTGAGGATAATTGACAAATTATTATTCAGTATTTGTTTTAAAAAATAATCTTTGATTATGGGAAACACAGAATTCGGCCTTATCATCATAGATTATGATTTAAAGTTCAAACCCCATTTTACTAAAGTGATTCAGACAGATGGAACATTGCCAATGTGCAGCGACTTTTAACACAAAGGATGCTGAGGAGCTAATTCACACTTTTATGACTAGTAGCTTTACTGCAATGCATCTTTTACTGGTCTCACAAAAAGAATGTCTATAAAAAAATGGAACTCAGAGAATTCTGCTGCTAGACTTTTAAGACTTAAAGAACAAAACCAGAGCACGTTGCTGCTGTGGTGGAAACAGGAGTGATGTGAGAGCACTGGCTCTCTGTTTCTTTCTGAATTGATTTTAAGGTTCTTTTAATTATCTACAAAGCTCTAACTGGTATAGCACCTTCTTACATCGCTGACTCTTTAATACCCCATCAACCATAAATAGCCCTTAGATCCTCTGAAGCTGTTTTTTTAATCGTACCCAGAGTGGCCGACTCCACAAGCAAATCAGCTTTCATGGAGGATATAATGCACCAACATTGTGGAACACCTGGCCCATGCTGCCAAGCTTTGTGGATATAATAATAATAATAATAATAATAATAAAAAGCTTAACATATATATATATATACCTTTACTCCAAGTACCCAAACAATATACTCTTTTAGTTTTGTTATTTAAATGTATTTCCATAAATTGTTTAAATATAATTGTATTCATGCTACAAGGTTTGTGCTACAAGGTTCATACTTTGGACTCAGTCAACAGAAAGCTGCTCGTACAATCAAAATACACCTTTTGACCAAGTTCAGTTCACATTTATGAAACATGATTGACAACATTTCACCTGTTAAAACTAAGAACATAGAAAAACCAAAAGCTGCCAGGAGAAAGGAAGCAGCTTGAAACAACAGTTTACTCTCAGCTTAATATGCACCTTAAACCAAACAGCCTTCTAGATATTTATCAAGCAGGTGTTTGATCTCACCATAGCACTGAAACAGCAAAGTTGTGAATGATCTGCACATCAACACTAAAACAATATCTGTTCTCAACCCTTTTGATATGTTTGAGGATAACATAACAAAAATGGGTTGACTTATCTGGCCTGGTTCCACTGGTTCAGAGCCTACAGAACACTTCTTTGTTGCCATTGGAGACTTTGTCATGGACAGAGCGATTATTACATGAGATGCCCCAAGGTTTGATTCTTGGCCCACTACTATTTAATCTCTATATGCTCCCACTCGCTCACGTTATACAGAGACACAAACTAATTCCGACAGTGATTCACAACTGTGCATTTCCCTATCTCCTGAATCTCGTAGATTCCATTACTTAGTGTATTGATGATATTAATCTGTGGATGCCAGAGAACTTTTTACAACTAAATATTTAGTGTACAGGCTCAGAGACAAAATACTGCAGCTCATCTCAGTTCTCTGTCTTGTATTTCAAAAGTTTGACAGCCTTTCTGTCAAAGTCAGGGTTTGAGAAATGAATCCATGCTTCTATAGACTAGATTACTACAGCAGTCTATTCACCAGCCTCTCAAAACCAGCTGTGCATTACAGTAATTAAAATTCAAAATGCAGCTGCATGTATTCTCACCAGGACTAAAAAAGTCTGAACACATTACACCATTGATCTTTACTACTCATCTACTCAGCTCTAAACAGCTTCACACCTCAGCATTTAAGAGATATGCTAATTAGTTACACGCCTGCAAGAACCAGAAGACGCCCTGCTAGAGGACCTAAGACAAACTCTTAACAGCAGGTTAAAGAAGACAAAAAAGGTGTTCCAAGGGACTCTAGCAGTTAAACAAGCTTTAATCACACAGTTTGGTTCACATTGAACAGATGCCAACATGTTTTAGCCTCAGTAGGCTTTCTTCAGGGCCAACAAGATGTGTGATTAAAGCTTATATTTAACTGCTAGTCCCTTACACAACTTTTTTTCTTCTTATTTAGTTTCCTTCCTCACCTGAGACCAAAGAGAACAGGCAGTTTTAAACAGTTTTAACCATTTATTGTTTGAACACTGTGTGGTTTTTATCTATGACTTAAAATGAGGTTAAACATTTCACAACCGTCTATACTTCGTATACGTCTGTGTGTGTGTGTGTGTGTGTGTGTGTGTGTGTGTGTGTGTGTGTGTGTGTGTGTGTGTGTGTGCTTGTATATGTGTAAATGTACTGTTGACGCATATTTGTCTTCTGCACTTGCATAATTTAATGATTGTGTTGTGATCATATTGTTATATTGTAAGAATTTCACAGTTGTTTGTTTGTTCCTGTTTTTAAATGTTTGTACCTCCCATTAATCTACAGTATATTGTACAGTACAGGGACTGTATCCATTTAAAGCTATAGTGCAGTTGAAGAAGGGTGTAAAGATGAGGACTCAATAACACAAAAAAGTTCATTCCCTCAAGCTTCTGCAGATTTATTGATCAGACTTTAGATTTCTTGAAGTGCAAGGCAGGTCTGGGCAACAGTATCCAGACATACATAGGGACCACTGATTCTCCTATTATCACAGTATATATATATATATATATATATATATATATATATATATATATATATATATATATATATATATATATATATCACACACACACACACTACTGTTCAGGTGGCAATATATGACAGGGAGACACGTCGGTGCATGAATAGTTACACTATTGTTCAAAGGTTTGGGGTCACTTACTTATTTTTGAAAGAAAATCACTGTTTTTTTCAATGAAGATAACTTTAAACTAATCAGAAATACACTCTATACATTGCTAATGTGGTAAATGACTATTCTAGCTGGTTTTTGGTGCAATATCTACATATGTGTATAGAGGCCCATTTCCAGCAACTATCACTCCAGTGTTCTAATGGTACAATGTGTTTCATCGTTGTATCAGAAGGTTAATGAATGATTAGAAAACCCTTGTGGAATCATGTTAGCACAGCTGAAAACTGTTTAGCTGCTTAGAGAAGCTAGAAAACTGACCTTCCTTTGACAAAAGCAAAGTTTGAAGGAAAAAAATATTATTTCAAATACAAATCATTATTTCTAACCTTGTCAACGTCTTGACTATATTTTCTATTCATTTAATTAAAATAAAAAGTAAATAAAAGTGGGACTTTTCATGGAAAAAAACAAAATTGTCTGGGTGACCCCAAACTTTTGAAATGTAGTGAATATATATACTAAAAAATGATATACTTTTTGGCCACATCCCTCCTTGACATCTACCGGTGTGTGTGTGTTTTATTTTATTTTATTATTAAGAGTTTTTGTAGTACAGAAACAACGTCAAGATAGTTTAAGTGTAGAAAAATACACATAAAAACCTGAAGAGTAGAAAATGAATGAATAAATAAAGAATACGTCAACCAGGTGTGGTCAGCACCTGCGGGTACGTGATGACGTATGCGGCAACACCGCAGTGTGTCTGCGGGAGTCGCTTCTCTGTTTCACCGCTGAACTCTAATCTGATCACCTCGGTGGTCTCTTTAAGAGACACAAAAGCCTCCGCATCTGCTGATCTGTCAGCAGGCGCGGTGCCGCCGCCCTCACTTCCCCGCACATCCCGCCGCCGCCAACGCAACCGACCCACCGAGCCCCCGGGACTCACTCTCGTGTCCAGCCGCACGCCAGCACATCGCACGCGGACGACCGATCAGTTCACGGCTATGGATAATCACTAACCGAACTCAAAAACAACAATGCGCCGGGCCCACCGCCGCCTCCTCCATCCCGGGTCGTGCAGGTGTAAAGAGGAAACAGACGCAGCTGCCGGATCCCGTCGTCGGTGTTTCACGCGCAGGCGGCCATGAGACGCCCTGAAGCGTTGGGATGGACGGATTGTTCCGGCTCACGTCTTTAACGGCAGTCCTCGAGTTCCTCCTCTGCACCGGTTTGTCTAGTTTCGGCGTCAGGAGGAAGCGGACCGATGAAGATAAAGGAGAACACGGCAGCGCTCACATGACATGACCGACACTGAACACCGCGCGCAAGTTCCGCTACACGCACATGCATCCTAATTAACCACAGCACCTTTACGCGTTTTGGGTTTATTACTATAGCTGCGTCCGAGTATGGAAACATGATGTAGTTACATGGCACTTCTGCGAGCGCCCCGCAGGCTGTGATCGGATGTGAGTTGAGTGCTCAGCATGACCTCGGTGCAGGTGTCCGGAGCCACGGAGCTGAGCCTGGTGGAGCTGCCCATGGACAGCTGGATGACGCACCTGCCGTGCGCTCTGTGGGACGTTCCCCTGTATCACCTGGCCATCCCAGGTAGGCTGGAGACGACAGGTTGATGGGTGCAATTATGTCTGTAGACTGTCCTCGTTTGCTAATGCATAGGGTGCTATTAATAATCAGACGTTTAATGGTGTTCTCCCGTATTGATCCGTGCACTCAGGCAGCCACAACGCGATTACCTACTGTCTGGATATGAACGACAGATCCCCGGTTGACCTCACTCAGCCAGACATGCTGCAGAAGCTGGACAGATACATGAAGCCTCTTATTCGCCCCTTTGTGTACAAGTGGGCGAAAACCCAGGTGATGCATCATAAGAACAAATATTTGTGTTATTATAATATAATGGCTTCTATGATATTGTGTGCTGTGTTTTCCTCTAATGCAGGGGGGTCAAACTTAATTTAGATCACCTACAAAATTATCCCCTCCCTTTATTATACCCTTTTATATATTTCTGTTATCCCGTTTAATGTTGTACAGTCTCCATCCTGTGCACACAACATCTAATGCAAATCTGTTCCTCCTGGACAGAGTCTTCTTCTTTTCCCCCTTTAAAGGTCTTTCAGGGAGTTTTTCCTTGTGTGACATGAGGGTCTAATGATAGAGGTGCTGTACAAACTGTAAAGCCCATTGAGGCAAATCCGTGAATTAAGGCTATAAATAAAATTGACTTGACTTTTTATATAAAGAATTATATTATAAATATTTACACAATTAAGTAACCTTCAATTTACAAAACAGGAGAAATTACACAAGAAAGAAAGTGCAATTTCAACAAAATAATGTCTATTATTCCATATTCAGACAGTCTATAGTTGCATTTCAATTCAAAATATTTACTCATTGACAACATTTACTTTTTTAAGCAGAAGGTGACATAATCTCCTGCTTTACAATCAAAATCAAATCAAAATCCTAAATATTTTATCCCTTGAGCTCTGAAAGATGCTCACTTGATTCATATTTCTGTGAAGAAATAGGAACTGGCCCATTTATTTGTCACATTTGTGTCACATCATCCAACAGACCAGCTCTGGCCACATGTTATACACCCCTGTTGTAACGTATTGTGCATGCTGTGTCTGCAGGAGTCCACTATAAAGCAGCAGCTGGACTGCGGGGTCAGATACTGCGACCTGAGGATCGCACACAGGCCCAACGATAGCTCCACCGACCTGTACTTCTACCACGGAGTTTACACCACGCTCACTGTGGAGGTGAAGTAAAAGCCAACTAAAAGAGAAGTTATGGCCCTTCTGCATATAGAGCAATAACCATAAAGATAAACAATGCACTCATTCTGCAGTGACATGCTAAATCCTCCTGTTTCTGCAATCTTGATGTACTAAAAAAAACCCAAAAAACATTACAGATGCAATTTGGCAAGTATGAAAGAGTAATAAATGCTCTAGGAAATAAAATAAATGCACATTTCTTTCAAATTCATCAGATTTTTGTAAATCTGTTGCCGTGGTCTACAAGATTTTCACTCATTCCGTGCAGCGGCGTTAACGATGAAGCCAATAAAATGACATCATTTGTGACGCTCCACAAGAAAAATCGTGCAGAATGTATATGAAGCAATTTGTTGGCTACTCAACATATCTGCAAGAAAAATGTGAATACCCTTCACTCACCTCTGCTCTCCTGCAGAGCTGCCAGGTGGTGAGTAGAACAAAAAAAGCAGCATTTATCCAGAGCAGATCCGGCAGATCGAAGACTCTTGACACACTCCTTAGTGAGCCCACGTGCCGATGCCAAAAATCGTGTCCTATTAGATAATGGTTCCTGGCGTTGTTACAAGTTCAATCTCCTAAAAGGCGTCTTCCTGTTGCAGAGTAAATGTGTGTGTTTTCCTTTACAGACTGTGCTTAATGAGATAAGAGAGTGGCTGGACGCTCATCCCAAAGAAGTGGTCATACTCTCCTTCAGTCACTTCCTCGGCCTGAGCCAGGAGCTCCACATGATGCTGCTCATGACCATACGCAACGTATTCACCTCCAAACTCTGTCCAAAAATGGTACAATTCCTGTTTTCTGTAAGAACTTAACGGATGAGGCTGGTGATATTCTGCATTTTTCATATTGACAATGAATCCCATGAAAATACTCAAACAATAAATTGACCAAACAAGTATGGAATGTGTAGCCAAAGCCTGATATATATTGTGTTCTTCTGTGCCATCGAGCTCCATTGTTGTCTGAAAACTATTAAAAATAGACTGTGAACAGGGTTCCTACACACAATGGAAAATATGGCATTTGATTTGATAATTTTCAGGTCTGAATAAGCAGGGAAAAAAGAAAAGAGGGTATGGAAAAATATTTACCCTATAGTGTTTTCACATTTATATTTTCTCTAAATTAATTTGAAAGATCAATCATAGCAGATTATATTAAATAGTCTTTCTGCATAGGGAACGCTTTATGTTCATCCTTGTTTCCATGGACACAGTGAAAAACAAGCCTGCACAGATACTATGAAACAAAATTATTTAACTTTTTTCAACTTGCTTTCAGTTATTGTTTATAAAAGAGACAAACTATGGGAGAAACAATCATTTAATCTTATTTAATATGGTCTGAAACTAATGTGCAGGAACCCTGTGTAAATTATTATTTATTTTTTTAACTGACCCAGAACCAAGGTGTTTATTAATTTGCAGTTGAAAACAGTCCCTAACAATTTCAATTCAATCTACTTCTGTTTGAGAAGTTACCTTTTTCAAAAACTGCAGTGCCCAGCTATAACTGCTATATTTATGACACATTTTTAAGATTCACATCTTCAATAGGAACAGAGTTAGGCTGGAGCATTGATTTAGGTATTTTATGGATTTTTTTTCACAGTAGGAATAACACAAGCCTCATCCATTAATTATAGTAAAAAACTTGTCAGAAAATGAAACTCAGCTCATCGTTCTTTTTAATTTCAGGAAGTGCTAAGTCTTCGTAACCTGTGGTCTTTAGGCTACCAAGTGATCGTATCTTATGAACACAACATCTCCAGCTATCACAATGACCTGTGGCCACATATCACCTACTGGTGGGCCAACAAATGCAGAGCTGAGGCTCTTATAGAGGAGTTTGAACACAGAAAACAACGTGGCAGACCAGGTAATTTACTGATGACTTAAAAGATCTCATATATTACACTCCTCCTGGGTTTTATTTGAACTTTTGATATTTCCAACAAGATATATTTGTGATTTTTAGTTGCAAAAAGCATCAGGTATAGTTTACGTCTCCTCTCTCAGGAGACCTGAAATAACAGGTTGTTGTGCCTAGATCATTAAAATAAAACCTCCGTTCTGGCTAATTTGAATGGCTGCGAATGGGGCAATTGGTGTTGAC